>CM070781.1:66363333-66648333 GCA_036346955.1 Dipus sagitta
GCATTCCAAAACCTAATCTTGCTTTCTCGTACTGGTTCTCATATTTAACTGATTTACAGTGTAAGTGAGGCTTTAATAACTGCTTAGTAAAGACTAATTATTCCTAAATTTAGGGAAATCATATGAGGGGCTATTTTTTCATGAATTGCATTCAATGAGGAAACAAATTGTCAGGAACAACATAAATGAAACACTTAACTTTATTATTTTGTATTAACATCTAACTGTTTAATCGACTTTGCTATTTTTATCTTGGCACAACAGTGAATGTGAAGCATGTGGTGAGTACCAGTGCACTAGTTAAATGAGTTCAGATCAGAGCATCACAACCATGCAAAGGTCAGTACATTATTATTGGCTATAAGTCCTACACCAGCAGCAAGGGTGCTTCTTAGTCACAACTGTGTTCTCTGAAGCCTTTAGGACAGCTAGTGTTATAGGAAAATTTCCTTTAACGTACTCTTGTGATTAGATCTTTACAGAATATCTTTGATAGTTTCCCTTCCCATTCTTATGGCTCCAACACATAAAATCTATGAATTATTATTATGCCCTAGAAATATTATTTGTTTTGATAGATCATCTGATTATAGCAAGTTTGCAAAAATAGAAATAATCTGAATAGAAATGTAATAAACTGTGAAATGGCTTCCCATATTGAGCCTCTGTGAATCTTTTCCCCCATGTTCTTACAGCTCAATTATACTTAAAGGATTGTCAAAGTTGCAACTCTTTCTTGAATTTTAAAATTAATCTCGCTTTCTTATAGCCTTTGGTTTCTCATCTCTCCCTTTCCTTAAATACACTTGCATGCTGTTTTTCCCCACTTGTCTTTAGGACTTCCATCCCTGTTTTTTCTCTTCTACTGTTATTACTTTATGGATTGTATATTCTATTATATTCTAGAATAATTCCCTGGGGTCTACATTTTTTGTTTTATTTCTTTTTTCCTTACCATATTTTTCCTTTAACTGTCATTATTTCTACTCATTTGCTTTATACTCTGTTGTCCATTCCATGTTATCTTTTCATCTTTTATACTTCCTTTTTAGAACATCATGATTTATCCCACTGATAAATATAATATAATATGTATACATGGTGGACATCTGGAATTTTTTATGGAAGTAATCATCTTACCAAGAAAACAATGGCAACTTTTAAAACCATGTCCATAGGACAAAAAAAAAAGAAGAACACTGGGTGTTGTTATTGAGAATAATTACAAGTGACTATTTCAGACAATATGTAATTACAAGTATAAGTAAAAATAAAGAAATATTCCTTAAAAGAAATGTCTAAAACTAAGTAATGTTTTTTACTAACTTGGGAAAATAATCATTTGCTTTTCTTAAACTTACTCTTCTCATATAATTTTAAAAAACAAATGACATAAAATTATGCGTAATTCATTAATGTCAATTTTATTGTGGTGTTATGATCACACAAGCATTTTACTCAGACCTCTGGATCTCATATGAAAATAGTAACACTGCAACATTCCTAGTCTTTACTATGAATATATTAACACACTAAATCACATGGAAACCAGAAAACCATTCTGTGTGGTCACAAAAAGAATATATCATGATTGGGACTTCAGAAAATTAATGTTTTTTTCCTCCTCTCTAAAATGTGTATCTTAAGTAATTAAAAAGACAGTTTGACTCCAGTGTTCTTTCCATGGTGACAGTGCACCAAGATTTGCACATTAAGTTAAACAGACTGGTATTTGCAAGCAAATTTTCATAACAAAATTCACATAGGACGAATTAAGTGAGAATTCAGAAATGTACCACAATAGGAAAGATACATCCCAACATATAAAATGCAGACAGTTAAAGTAAAGCCACTGGAAAGAAAATCAAGTCAAAAGAGCCATTTATATTCTACTTAATTATTTTTAAAACTCACAATACATAATCATAGCCATTTTGAAAGTTGTCTTAACCCAATTTAATTCCAAAGAAGAGTTTCATTTTTGTACCATTTTTTCTCTCTTTTGTTTTGACTCAATAAATCATAAAGCAAGTGAGTAAGTTTCTTTTCCATCATATTTGACATTAAGATCTAAAAAGTTCTTATATGAGAGAGTGCATGATTCTAGCACTGAAATCCAAAAAGAAAGATATAGTAATCAGAGCAGTTAACAGGACACAACTCCCAGAGACTGTGACCACATGAGAAATAATTTTAGAAAGGTTAATTGAATGCATTTAATACAGACTTACCTCCAGAAAACTAACTCATGGGTATTTTTTTTTTAATATGACAAGCAGTATTTCCATTAAGCCAGACCACTGATGAGCGCATGGTCTTGGCAACAGTACACTCTTAACTTGCCTTCTCATGCTGTGTTACTTGGTGTGATAAATTTCTGATACTAAATTTGCCTTGAAATTCTTAAAATTCAAAAGTATGTGATGTAAGGTACCAATTTATTGCAATTCAGCTTGGCTCAGCTAACAAAGATAAAGGCTTTAACTTGGTACTTGAACAGACCTTGGAATCTTTTAGCCCCTTTGAGCACCACAGCAACCCAGTAAGTAAGCCCCATTATCACCATTTGTGAACACGGTTTTATCAGTTTACCAAATATCACACAATCATTAAGAGAGACTTGAGGGCTGGAGAGATGGCTCAGCGGTTAAGCACTTGCCTGTGAAGCCTAAGGACCCCGGTTCGAGGCTCAGTGCCCCAGGACCCACGTTAGCCAGATGCAGAAGGGGGCGCACGTGTCTGGAGTTCCTTCGCAGTGGCTGGAGGCCCTGGCGCACCCACTCTTTCTCTCTCTCTCTGCCTCTTTCTCTCTCTCACTTTCTCTCTCTCTCTCTCTCTCTCTCTCTGTCACTCTTAAATAAATAAATAAATAAATAAATAAATAAGTAAGAGAGAGAGTTGAGACTTTAGTCATTTTTGGTACCATTTGGTGCACTAGTCTACCTAATATGACAGTAAACTGACATCGAAGCTGGAGATACATGGTTTGTTCCCAGTCCTTACTTAGCATTACCTTTTAAAATGGACCCATGGGGGACTGGAGAGATGGCTTAGAGGTCAAGGCACTTGCCTGCAAAGCCAAAGGACCCAGGTTCCATCCCCCAGGACCCATGTAAGCCAGATGCACAAGGTGACACATGCATCTGGAGTTCGTTTGCAGTGGGTGGAGGTCATGATGTGCCCATTCTCTCTTTCCCCTTCTGTCTTTCAACCTCTCTCTCAAATAAATAAGTAAAATTAAAATGGACCCAAAGGAGAACACTATACAGTGCATTCAGTCTAAAATGCCTTAAAGTCTGCTTTTTTTTCATGTTCAATCTAAATCATTCCATCACACATCGCTGCTCAAAGAATATCCTCTTTCTGGCCAACAATGATGGTAAGACTTTGAAATACATTCTGTTTAAGACATATATATTCCATCAAGTTTCCAGATCCTTCATATAGAATAAATTTTGTTTTTCTACAAGTTAGTTCTCTCTAGCTTTCAAATAATCAGTGACTCTGCTAGCCAAGAACTTCAGCGAGAACATCAGTAACATGCAGGCCACTATATCAAGGTTACTTGGGAGCATTTCCCAAATACTTCAGATAATCTCTTAATTTTGTCAAGGGCAGAATGTCTCTATCATTTTAGTCTTAACGATCAGGTTGTTGTTGTTTTCAGACAGGGACCTACTCTACTCCAGGCTGACCTAGAACTCAATCTGTACCCCAGGCTGGCATCAAACTCACAAACTCCTCCTACTTGAGCCTCCGAGTGATGGGATTAAAAGTGTGAATCACCATGGCAGGCTATGATCAGCTTTTATTAGTTTCAATAAACTTGCTTCCTAGGCTGCTTATCAGTTGTCTGCAGGAGAACATTCAATTTTATTTTGTAAGATAAATTTTCCCCATCAATCCAATTTTTATTAGATTATATAAAAAGGTATATCCAAATTATGTACAAATTATTTCATTGCATTTCCTTTTAAATGTTATTTTTGGATTTCCCTAGGATTTGTAGGCACCTCTAGGAATATTATTGCTGATATTCTTGAAATATTGTTTAAGCTTACATGACCTTAAAAGAATATTTTCTAAACATTTTCCAGACCTCTCTCCATCATCCACTATAACTCAATAGGCAGTGGTGTTCTTATTTCTCCCAAACATCTTTCATTCTAGATCCTGAATTCACACTGCCAGAGGCAAAGTAGGCAAAAGCCCATTTTTATTGGCACAGGGATAGTATTCCTTACTTAAAAAGTAAAATCATGTTCAAAATTAAGCAGGGACAAAGCCCCTAATTTTCTAATTAGAAGTAAAGTAAACATGAATGTAAAGATCCCAAGAAGTGGTACATAGAATTATGTTTTCACCAAAATGTCCCATGAGACTTACAGTGGGCAAGAAATACAAAATTAGAGGGGCAAGAAGAGATCAGAGGATGTACAATTGAATCAGGTTAGAACAACCAGGGTTTATTACTGTCCTCAGAAATATTTTAGCCATTCATAAACAGAGTTATCTTTAATCTTCATGTTGCAACAATCTAACTTTGGATATTTACAGTGAACAGTTTATTATTAGTAATAAAAGTTATGAATAGTAATTTGCCAGAACTGAATAATAATGACATCAAAGTGTGCTCCTTTCCGATTCCTTTTGTTTTCTAATGAAATGTTTTTGTTTCCATTATGGGCTTCCTTTTGATTACCTAATGCCAGACAGGCTAACCAGCAATTTCCTTAGTAATTATGATTAGCATATAATTAAGAATAAGTATCATGCTCCTGCAATAAATAAGCAATCATGAAGATAAAAATGGGAGTAGAGAGGTTGTTGTCAGTCCATCAAACCCTCCTCAACTGATTATAAAGTCTGCTTTATCCAGCATCACAGATTAAAGAACAAGTGTGGTCATAAGCTTTTTGGTATATTGTGTGTCTTAAGAGCTTCTTGTGCTAAAATTCTACCATTGCCGCTATAGATGATAGGACAGTTAGCATGTCATTGTTTTCCACTTCTTCCCTCTTTAGAATGCCATCATTGTTTATGGATTCTTATAGCTATTAAAAACCTCTAAAATTTAAATGTAAAGGTTAAATTTTTAAATTACAGTCACAATTTAACAATGCTGTCATTAGAGCTGAGGTCACATTCTATCTTCTATCCAAAACCTGCACAAAGCCGTGTGTAATTTTAGTTTCAATTATATTCAGTTTATAAAATGGAATGTTAAATTAAGATTAAGAACACAGCAGTTTGCTTTCATTATTTCTCCAGAGTTGGTTGATTTCACGATTTGATTGTAGGGTACATCAAAGGGGTTAAAATTGTCCCCAAAACAAGCCACTACTGAAAACAAAAAGTCACTTGAGGCTAACTCAAGTTTCTGCTCTTAAAAATAACTAAAGGCTAGCCTACTCAAAAACTAAATAAATAAATAAGTATTGTTTTAATCCTGATCTTCAGAAGAAAAATAAAGGCATTGGCCAGAAAGTAAGTTCATGATACAAAATGAAAGGCATTCAACTTTCTAAATAGTAGATCTCTCAACAGTAAATTTCTAAGCAATTAATTATGAACTATAGATTTATATTATAAATGTATAATACTACCTATAAATGAGATAAGTGGAAAGTAATTCTGAATTGCTTGCAGTATGTAATTGTGATCTTTTTTTATCTTTTTTTGTTTGATTTTTGTTGTTGCTGCTATTGTTTTTCAAGGTGCTGTTGTTTTTTGAGGTAGGTTCTAACTGTTGCCCAGGCTGACCTGAAACTCACTCTGTAGATCCAGACTGGCCTCAAACTCACAGTGATCTTCTGACTTCTGCCTCCCAAGTGATGGGATTAAAGACATGTGCTATTAACCCAGCTGTAATTGGGAACTTAACCCCACTTTTCTAATCCCTGGACCCTAATCCAAGGAGGGGTCTGGGAAAATGGTGTGCCATAATCCTGTCAGGCTTTCTTTTTCTCTGGCTTTGTTCTCTCATGTTGGGAGTTTATGCCAGACCCTCACTTCTTGAATCAAGACCTGGGCAATCATTTCACAGAACTTTCATTCTCCTGAGATTCAGTCACTGATAAGCAAACATTTGTTGAGATTCGGTATATGCCTGGAAGTAATAAAACCAGACAGTCTCTGCTTTTCGGGAACACAAAATCTTACTAGAAAGACAGATAGTAACCAAGTAAGCATGATAAATTGTATACAGAAGTTTGGTGTATGGTCTGTGCAGACACTCAGTATATTTGTAGTATATATTTGAAATTATACTTACATATGATTGGGGGTAAACGAAGTAAGGTGATCGAGAAAGAGCGTTCCTGGCAGAATTACTTGTGCAAAGGCCCTGAGACAGGAACTGACAGAAAAGAAGGATGGGTGAAGTATAAGAAATAAAGGAGTGAGTAGTACATAATGGAAATATAGCCAGAGTCCTTGGACATCAGTTTGACTTGCAGGCAAGGGCAACGGGAAGCTACTGAGAGTTTTAAGCAGGGCATTGTGAGAAGAGCAGAGCATGAAGAATGTGGGAGCAGAGAGCAGAAGCCAGGGCAGAGTAGATGTACAAGGCTAGTTAGAGGCTTTAGTAGTAATCTTGGTCAATATTGATAATGTCTTAGAACAGGATGACGGCAACAGTATTAAGGAGAAGTGGATTTGTAGCACTCTGTATTTGGAAGAGCTAGTATGACTTGGTACCTGAGCAGATGTATGTGGTGAAAAGCTCCAGACACTTGATAAATCAGGTGCCCACTGACTAAGGAACAGGACCTGAAGTCTTGTCAGAAGAGAAGAGACAGTTGGTGGTTGGTGCCATGCTTATGACTGCACACACCTTTCAGTAGGTTTGCCTATCACCATTTCTATTGTCAGCATCTCTTGTTTTTCACATAAAAAACATGAAGCTTATATATCTCTGAAAAGACAGGTAATAAATAAGCCAATAAATACATATAAAAAGTAAGTACAAAAAAAAGGAAGGCAGTTTTTTACCTGAGCAACTGTGAGGGTTGCTGATTAACAGAACAGGAAACAAATATGGAGAATAAGGTTTGGGGGAAATGCAGGAGTTTGATTGGACATCAATAGGGGCTGATGATGTAAATCTTGATTCATCCATGATATAGGAGTCTATGAAGGCATAAAGGAGTATGAACTAGATCTAAGTGTACCATGTCAAATAGTTCAACATCTATGAGGTATCAAGAGCCAATTGTGGAATAATTTACATCCTATGATTTCATTTTTGTTAAAACATATTTGTAAATAGACATGTTTCATATAAACATTTATATGCATCAATATATTGAATAACATCTGGGAAATATTTACTGTGCTAATTATAAGAAGTGTAAAGGTTAAAGAGAAAAAGTAAAATATTTAGCTTGTATATTTTAATTTCTGCAATGAATCTGCATTCATATAAATTTAATTTCATGAAATAAAAGACCTGGAATTTACTGAACAAATGAATAGCACAGGAATTGCTAAGTGACAGCCCCTTACTATAAAGAAGTTACCTACTACTGACTTCATAGATCATAGTTGCACTTCTTGAACTGAATAAAGACCAAACAGCAACTTGTAAATTTTAATAAAAAATAAATAAATAAGCCAGGCATGGTGGTGCATGCCTTTAATCCCAGCACTTGGGAGGCAGAAGCAGGAGGATCACCATGAGTTTGAGGCCACCCTGAGACTACATAGTGAATTCCAGGTCAGCCTGGACTGGAGTGAAACCCTACCTCAAAAAAAAAATTTTAAAAATTAAAAAATAGGGCTGGAAAGATGGCTTAGCAGTTAAGTGCTTGCCTGTGAAGCCTAAGGACCCCGGTTCGAGGCTTGATTCCCCAGGACCCACATTAGCCAGATGCGCAAGGGGGCGCACACATCTGGAGTTCATTTGCAGTGGCTGGAGGCCCTGGCGTGCCCGTTCTCTCTCTCTCTCTCTCTCTCTCTCTCTCTCTCTCTCTCTCTGCCTCTTTCTCTCTCTGTCACTTTCAAATAAATAAATAAAAATAAACCAAAAAAATTTAAAAAATAAATACATAAGAAATAAAAACTGGTTCAAGGATCCTTAAGAAATCAAAACAAATATGAGCATCAGAAATTTGCCCTTCAGGGGCTAGAGAGATGGCTCAGTAGCTAAAGGTACTTATTTGCAAAGCCTGCTGGCCCAGGTTCAATCCCCCGATACCCACATAAAGCCAGAGCGGCATTCATTTGAAGCAGCAAGATACCCTGGCATGGAGATGTGTGTGTGTGTGTGTGTGTGTGTGTGTGTGGACACACACACACATGTGAGTGCAATTACGCAAATATTTTTTTTTATTTAGCATTCCAAAATGGAAAATCTGGAGATGTTTGAGTCAAAACCATAGGAAATATAGACAGAGTCACAGAAAGATGTAGAATTTTAGATCATGCCAGAGGGGTAGTTTAGGAGCAAATGAGTAGCCAGTCTTGGAAGTCTGTGCCAAGAGTCAGCTCCTCTAAGATGACTACACTTTCAATGGTTTTTTTTTTCCATACCCATCACAGGCTATTTGGGACTGTAGATCTATACCTCACACTTCTTCACATCATTTGGCCATAAAGCTGGCAGTGCTTGCATCTCAGTTAGGAAGAAGAGGGAAGAACAAACAAAACTTTTCACAAGGCTACATATACTGACCATTAGGCTAAAATATTTCAGAGTTAATTCAGTGACACAACTGCCAGACCACAGAAGTGTCTGTTTGTAAACCTAAGTGCAGCCTGAAGGGCTTCAAGACAGCAAATACAATTTTGTCTTTGTTTCTGCTTCCCTAACCCAGGATTTGGTCCTGAGGAACTTGTAGGTGCTCAGTCAATGTTCAAGGACTGGAAGAACAAGCAATAAGAGATCATTCCCCCAACAGTCATGGCTGTGAGCCTCTGGAGAACTCATTCAGCCCCTGCCACCTGCCACCACCAAAAGAGATCAAGGTGGGCACGCAGAATTGGTGAGATTGGAAGCCATCCCAAAAGGTAACAGGACTTATAGGACTGCACTGGAAGTACTAATCTCTCTTGCCAGGAAAGGTTATATATTACATTTGAATGATCTATTCTTGGTTGGCTTTACTATTCTCAAATAAGCTTTACTTTAGTGTAGACTATTGTTGCCTTTGATGATGGTTCCTGGTTTGCAGGGCCTTTGTCTTTTTCTTCTGTCATTATTGGGGGAAAGGTCTGACTGGCCCCAGGCTGACTCAGAACCCATTTCAGACCAGGAATTTCAACCTCCTAGTTGACAGGATTAAAGGTGTGGGGCAACACACACCCTTACAGACTTTGGCTTTATTAAATTATCTGTTTGTTTTAATCCCACACTTGTATAAATACTCTGTGCTGGTTTTGACTGAATGTGTATATTGCTCAGTTGAATTTTAGAATTTGCCAGTAATTTGCTCTGACCAGCTTTCTAGAGTACTTGACTAGCAGGCAAACTTATCACATAGGGTCACTTCTGCTGTTTCTCTTGGGATATAAGAGCCACACCTGGCACCCTAAACTACACTGAAGATATATAAAGTCACATTTACATGGCTAAGAACAGAGCAGGTAATTAGAAAACCCAAACATCAAATGAACTCAAGATGCAAAATATCTCTACATTATAATACAAGAAAGACAAAAAAATCAAGACAATACAATCCCACCAAAAATTACAAACCCATCAGAAATGATGCCCAGTGAGAGTGGTTTAGATGAAATGCCTGACAAAGATTTCAAAAAAATAATTATATCTATGTTCAAAAGAATCAAAGAAGAAAACAAACTGCTAAAGGAGAACACAGGAAACCAACTTAATGAAATAAGGAGTTCAATATAAGACATGAGTACGGAAATAGAAATAATGAAAAAAATAGCAATCAAAAATACTAGAAATGAAAAATAGAGTAAGTCCTTTCTCTTTCTGTCTGTCTGTTGCTCTCAAATAAATAAATAAAACAAAAACAAAACAAAATTTAAGGAGCTGAAGACGTGGCTTAGTGGCTAAGCACTTGCCTGTGAAGCCTAAGGACCCTGATTCAAGGCTTGCTTCCCCAGGACCCATATAAGCCAGATGCACAAGATGGCGCATGCATCTGGAGGTCGTTTGCAGTGGCTGGATGCCCTGGCATGCCCATTCTCTACCTACATGCTTCTTTCTCTCTGTCTGTCTGTCACTCTCAAGTAAATAAATACAAATAAACAAAAAAAAGGAAAAAGAGAGTAAGTCAAATAGAAAACGCTATAGAAAATCTCACCAGTAGAATGGATCAAGGAGAGGACAGAATATCTACACTGGAAGACCAGGTGGCAGATATAATACAGTACAACAAAGAGAAAAACAAACTAATAGGAAGGCATGAATGAGAATTTCAAGACATTCAGGACATTCTTAAGAGATCAAACATAAGAATTTAGAGCATAGTAGAAGAAGAATTTCACTCCAAAGGCATAACAGATATTTTCAACAAAATCATCAAAGAAAACTTTCCCCATATAAAGAACGTGATGCCAACACAGATACAGGAAGCCTATAGAAAACCAAATAGACAAAATCAGTAAAGAACCTCTCACCATCACATTATTAAACTACAAAACACACAAACCAAAGAAAATATATTGAAAACAGAGAGAAAAATCAGGTCACATACAAAGGCAAGTCCATTAGGATAACAGCAGGTTATTCAACACAAACTTTTAAAGCAAGAAGGGCTTGGAACGATGTATTTCAAGTTCTGAAAGATGACAACTGTCAACCAAGATTACTTTATCCTGAAAATCTATCCATCCAAATAGATGTAAAAATAAGGACATTCCACAACAATTCCGTATAATATGGTATCATGATTTGAATCTGCAGTGTTCCCTATAAGCTAACATTTTGACAGCTTGCTCTTCAGCTGGTAGTGCTATTTGGGGATGAACCCCTCAGGAGGATGGGCTGGCTGACAAAAGTAGGCCATTGGGGAGGGCCTTTGAAGGTTACCCCTGTCCTCTGGTTCTGGTCCTGCTATCTCTATGCTCTGGTCTGTCATCATATGAGAAGCTGCTTCCTAACACTTCCATCACCAATAGCAAACAGTTCAGACATTCCTGGCCTGACTCAAAAAATATATAATTTTAACAGGGTAGAACTAGTATAAGAATAAACAAAAGGATAAATGATACAGAAATCCAGAAATGTCCAAATAACTGTAGGAATTTAAATTATAAAGGAAACACTCAAAGTCATTGGCAAAAGGTTAATTATTTGATAAATTTTACTTAATGTAACTGACCATTTCACAAAAATTTAAGTGAAATCTTTATTCCACATAGTACACCATATAAATTTTAGACAAGTTAATGATTTGCATAACAAAATAGAACCATAAATATACTAAAAATATATAAATACATATAGGTATGTTTGTATACACAAGACTCCTACACTTTTGAGGCAGAAAGCTTTTATAAAGTATGCCATTAACAATGAAAACAATAAAAAAAGAATGATAAATTTACATGAAAATAAAATTCAAAACCTTAGTGCACTCTGTTCCTTGCTCCTCAGAGCTTGCACTCTCTCTGCCCTTGCTACAGTTTCCAGGTCTTCAGTTCCCTGCCATGTCTTCTTCAACATCAATAAACAGGTGCCTGAAGATCATGTCAGCAGTTTTGGGCCTATCTCTAAGATGGTTGTTGTCAAGGACAGGAAGACTCAGCCACCAGGAGGTTTTGGTTTCAGCACCTTCATCAACTCAGAGTATGCTCAAATGTGATGACAGAGAGTTCCAGGGTGGGTGCCAAATCCCCGTGGACCATGCAGGCCAATCTGCCTAGGGACGAGGTCACAGCTCCTCTAGAGGTGGTAGGGACCAAAAGTTACAAGCAGCAGGTATGACAGTCCACCTGGAGGATATGAGTAGGGATGTCCAGAGACTACAGTGGCAGAAGCCAAGGAGAGAATCATAGCAACAACTGAGAGCTGAGATGAACAGGTACTGTCAACTCAAGAGAAAGAGCACTTCTGATCCAGTGTGCTATATTTAGCAGTTTTGGAGTGCCTTGGAACATCTACTTCTATTTTTGAAGTGAGTTCCCAAGGTGGCTTGTTAAAAACCATTAGAAAGCTCCACGTTTTCTTTGAACATTTATTCCCACTTAAAGACAAATTCTGAGACATTTCTAGAATCCCAGTATTTATCCTTTTACCAGAATTTGTGTTTGGCCTCTCAGGATGTTTGCTCCTGACAAAAAAATAATAATAATTTTTTAAAATTTATTTATTTATTTATTTGACAGCAACAGACAGAGAGAGAAAGAGACAGATAGAAAGAGAGAGAGAATGGGCACACCAGGGCCTCCAGCCACTGCAAACAAACTCCAGATTCATGTCTTATGTGGGTCCTGCAGAATCAAGCCTTGAATCGAGGTCCTTAGGCTTCATAGGCAAGTGCTTAACTGCTAAGCCATCTCTCCAGCCCCCCCAAAAAATAATATTTTTTAAAAAGTGTGGACAGGGGCTGGAGGGATGACTTAGCAGTTAAGGAGTTTTGCTGCAAAGCCAAACGACCCTGGTTCAATTTCCCAGGACCCACATTAGCCAGATGCACAAGGGGGTGCATGGTGGAGCTCATTTACAGTGGCTGGAGGCCCTGGCCTGCCCTTTCTCTCTCTCTCTCTCTCTCTCTCTCTCTCTCTCTCTCTCTCCCTCCTCTTTCTCTGTCAAATAAATAAATTAAAATATATTTTTAAAGTGTGGACAGAATGATGTTTTTAAAAATAATATGTAGCCTACGCATTTTTAAAATTTGTACACAAAGTTTATTGTGGATAAAGTAATTTCTGAAGCTACCTGTAAGCAGTATGCTTTGAGCGCATGATTACTTAGAGATGGTGTTTATTCAAGATCACCACACTGAGGCCAGGCCTGCATGCTTTTAATCCCAGCACTCGGGAGGCAGAGGTAGGAGGATCACCATGAGTTCGAGGCCACCTGAGACTACATAGTGAAGTCCAGGTCAGTCTGGGCTAGAGTGAGACCCTACCTCAAAAAAACAAAAACAAAAAAAAGATGACCATACTAATTATAGAGGAGACCTTCTTGAAAATGTATGTGAATGTCAGCTTCTTAATACTGAAAGAAAAACCATGGTGGTATATCTCATGCCCTGACTGAGAGGATGTCCTTCACAGAGCTGATTAAAATAAAAAGTGAAGCCGGGTGTGGTAGGGCATGCCTTTAATCCCAGCACTAGGGAAGCAGAGGTAGGAGGATCTCCATGAGTTCAAGGCCACCCTGAGATTACATAGTGAAAACCAGGTCAGCCTGGGCTAGAATGAAACCCTACCTCGAAAAACCAAACTTAAGAAAATCAAGCCTGAAAAGAACCTTAGAACATGAAAGATTGATACAATATATGGTACTGGAAAAACATTGTTAGATTTACCCTACATTGTACATAATGTTAAAATGAAATGAACTCCAGACATATTAAATAAATGAAAAAAATATTGAGGGAAAATAAAGCTTATCATTTCATCACATTTGGGGAAGAAAGGATTTTCTAAACCTAATTTTTAAAATAGCAATAGCCATTAAGTAAAATACTGATATAAAACTTCAAATATAGGGCTATAGAGATGGCTCAGAGATTAAGGCACTTGAATGCAAAGCCTAATGTCTGAGGTTCAATTCTCTAGTTCCCATAGAAAGCCAGGTGCACAAAGCAGCATATGTGTCTGGAGTTCATTTGCAGTGGCTGGAAGCCCTGGCACACCCATTCTTTGTCTCTCTATGTCTGCATCTCTCTGCTTTCAAATAAATAAATAAAAATATTTTTTAAAAAACTTCAGCCAGGTGCGGTGGTAGACACCTTTAATCCCAGCGCTTGGGAAGCCAAGGTAGGAGGATCGCTGTGAGCTCAAGGCCACCCTGAGACTACGTAGTGAATTCCAGGTCAGCCTGAGCTAGAGTGAGAGCCTACCTTGAAGAAAAAAAAAAAACACTTTAAATATATACAACAAGAGAGAATGTGTGTAAACAAACACACACAAAATGTGTAGAATCTTGAAAGGTAAATTAAAATTTCAAAATAAAATGCTACATATGAAACAAAGAAGAGTTAATACCTTTAATGCATACTAGTGAACATTTGAATTGAAAAAAATGGTAAATAACACAATCAGGTAATTCACTGAAGAATAATCAAAGGTCTACAAAAACTTAGAACATGTTTGTTTGTTTGTTTGTTTGTTTGTTTTTCTCACCAGAAAGTATACAAACACAAGGGCTGGGGAAATGGCTCAATGGTTAAATGTACTTATTTGCAAAGCTTAACAGCTCATGGTTCGATTCCCCAGTACCCACATAAAGCCAAATGCACAAAGTGGCACATGCACCTGTTTATTCACTGTTGCAAGAAGCCCTGGTGTACACATTCCCCCTCTCTCTCTCACCTAGCAAATAAATAAAATATTTTAATAATGCTTATATAGGGATTTCCAGTCAAGATGGTGTCTGCCTAACTGTACCAAACCCCCCGGGGAAGGAAAGGCAAGACGTTGAGGGTTCATTGGTTCTTCTAGGGGTGAGCAGACTCTAATAAACCTCCAGTGGGAGGACGTGGAAGAGCAAAGCCGGGAATCCACTGATTCCCACGCTCTCTGGTAGCCCACCAGTTCCCCAACCCCCTCAAGCAGGCATCCTAGCCATAGTCCCAGGTGCAGTTCCTCCTGCAGTAACTACAGGCAAGGGGACCCAGCCCAGCAGGCCAGCATAGCTCCACACGGGCCTCTATGCTCTCACTCGCCACCGCCCCCCACAACCCCCCCCCCCGTGTGTGGACACAGGCCAGTAGGCTAGCGTTCCCCCAGGGGACCTCCACATGTGAACGCCATTCCATTCACCGCCACCCCCACCCCAGTGCATGGACCCAGGCCAGCAGGCTAGCATTCCCCCAGATGACCTCCACACTCGAACTCTGTCCCACTTGCGGCCACCCCCTCACCTCAAGTGCACCAACCCAGGCCAGAAGGTTAGTATTCCCCCAGGGGACCTCCAGGCATGAATGCATTCCCACTCACTGCTGACCCCACCCCCATGTGCAGACCCAGGCCGGCAGGTTAATGTTTCCACAGGGGACCTCCACACACAAATGCATTCCCACTCACCGCCACCTGTCACTTCCCTATGTGGACCCAAGTCAGCAGGCTCGTGCTCCCACCACCACCACCACCACCAGGGACCACCACACACCACTGCCCATCCATATGTGGAAACAGGCCAGCAGGCTAGGGTTTCCCACTCCCGAGGCTCTCCCACCACAGGGGACCTCCATGACCCCTGCATGTCACCTGACCCACAACAGTCCCATATCCCTGCCTTGCCCTGTCACAGGACCTGCCAGTCCCACCCACCCCAGGCTACATGGTCCCAAAGGACCCCTGTCCCATTCCTTCAGCATCGGGAAACCACCATGCATTCCTATCCTCCCCCTCGCCACAACCCAGCCAGAGCACCAGTCTGCTTTGTCCCATTCCCCTCTACCCCCTGTCCCCTCAGGCCACCTGACCATGCAGTCCCATGCCCCAAATCATGGAACAACAAGCCCCTTCATTAGGTCCCCGGGGCCCTACCAGAGCCTCATGGGCTCCTTCCCTCTGAGCAGGCAGGCCCAATTGCCATCAAAAGCAAACATAAAAGGGAATAATCACTGAAGACACTTCAAGGGTAGACTACATCTTCCTCCTAAGTTAAATAAGACTCCTACACTGTGATGAGCAAACCACAGCACAAAAGGAATAACATGAAAAATTAAATGCAAGTAAATCCAATAAGATTGCCCAGTCCCACAATGGATGTCTCTAATCAAAACATAGAAGAGACAATAGGATCAAAACCCCAAAATGAAGATACAAGCTATGCAACCCTGACAAAGCAAATAACAGAACTTGCAGAAAAGCAACAAAGGGCCAATAATCATACAAATGTTGTCCTTGCTAGATTAGACCTATTAGATAAGAACCAGGAAGTGTTCCAAAGACAGTTAAGTGATCTGAAGGAAAGCAGGAAAAAAAAAAGAAAGAAAGAAAGAAAGAAAGAAAAGGACCTCAATAACTAGCTGGCTAAGCTAAATGAAGACACAAAGCAATCCAAGGATGAACTCCAAGAAGCATTAAGAAAATCAGAAAATGATGTGGAAAGGGAACTTGACAGAGGGATGGAAACTATATATAAAAAAAAAAACAGTAGAAAATACAAACCAAATTGAACAAGCCCAAAACTCTATCAAAGCTCTCAAGAACAGAGTCAACCATGTGGAGAATAAAACACAGAACTGGGAGACAAAACAGAAAAAACAGTTCGTGACTTCAAAAGTTGCAATAAGTTCAAAAATTTTTGTGAACAGAACATGAAGGAACTGTGAAATACCCTTAAATGTCCCAGCATTTGAATCATAGGAATACCAGATGGGGAACAAATTCAGACCAAAGGCATGGAGAACTTATTAAATGAAATAATCAAAGAAAACTTTCCCACTCTCTCAAAAGAAAGTCCCACCAAGTTACAAGAAACTAACAGAACTCCAAACAGACTGGACTAAAGGAGAAATTCCCCAAGACATATTATCATTAAGACACTAAACATCAATACCAAAGAGAAAGTCCTAAAAGCAGTTAGGGAGAAACAACACATTATATATAAAGGCAACTCCATCAGAATTACTTCAGATTTCTCAGTGGACATACTGAAAGCCAGAAGGGCCTGGAATGGAACACTACAAAGTCTAAGAACCTATGGCTTCCAACCCAACTACTCTACCCAGCAAAAGTATCCCTCACAGTAGATGGTGACAGAAAAGCTTTCCATGATAAAACTCAGCTTTACAACTATATGAACACAAAGCCAAACCTGCAGAGAGTACTTCAGGGAATTCTCCACACACAAGATTCAAATAACCAACCTCAAGTGCCTACAAGAAGCAGATCACAATAACCAAATTCAAAGAAGGAAAAAAAAAACTACAAAATCCAAGAAAACACCAAGCCACCACAATATGGCAGGAATTAAATCAAACCTCACAGTCGTTAACCTCAATATTAATGGCCTTAATTCACCCATCAAGAGACATAAGCTAACAGGGTGGATCAGAAAATTAGATGCCTCAATCTGCTCTCTTCAATAAACCCACCTCACCACTAAAGACAGATACCTCCTCAGGGAGAAAGGGTAGAAAATGATTTTTCAAACAAACAGAAATAAGAAGCAAGCAGGTGTAGCTATGCTTATATCAGATAAAATAGACTTCAAACCGAAAGTAATCCAAAAAATAAACAAAGAAGGCTACTTCCTACTTATCAAGGGAATGATCCAACAACAGAATATCACAATCATTAATCTTTATTCACCAAACACAGGTGCACCACAATTCATAAAATAAAACCTACTTGACTACAAAACAGACATAAACACCAACACCATCATAGTTGGGAGACTTCAATACTCCACTATCAGCAATAGATAGATCATCCAAACAGAAAATTAACAGGGAAGTGAGAGCACTCAACAAAATCATAGATCAATTAGACCTAATGGACATCTACAAAACATTCTACCCCAAATCTACAGACTACACATTCTTCTCAGCAGCCCATAAAACCTTTTCTAAAATAGATCATTTACTGGGTCATAAAGCCTGCCTCCATATATTTAGGAATATCAACATAATTTCCTGCATGATATCAGATCACAAGGCTTTATTGCTAGAAATTAACAACAAAAGATGCACCAGGAGTCCCATCAGCTCCTGGAAACTGAACAACACACTTTTAAACAATAAATGGGTAGTGGACAAAATAAAAAAATGAAATTGCAAAATATCTAGAAATGAATGACAATGAGAACACGTCATACCAAAACTTATGGGACCCAATGAAGGTGGTCCTCAGGGGAAAATTAATAGCACTAAATGCCTTCATAACAAAGACAGAGAGAGATCCCAAATCAATAACATAACCATCCACCTGAAGGCACTGGAAAAGCAGAAGAATCCAACCCAAAAATCTCCAGCAGAAAGAAATAATTAAGATCAGAGCAGAAATTAATGAATTGGAAACTAAGAAAACAATTAAGATAATTGATGAAATAAAGAGCTGGTTCTTTGAAAAAGAATAAACAAGATTGATAAACCCCTGGCCAATTTGGTCAAGCAAGAAAAAAAAAAAGAGATGCTTCAAATTAACAAAATTAGAAATGAAAAAGGAGAGATCACAACAGACATAAGTGAAATTGGGAGAATCATCAGGACTTATTTCAAAAAGTTCTACTCCATAAAACTGGTTAATATGGAGGAAATGGATGAATTCCTGGACACTTACCACCTACCAAAGCTAAACTCAGAGCAGATTATTCTCTTAAACCATCTTATCACACCCACCAAGATTGAAAAGGTAATCATAAACCTTCCCCATAAAAAAAGAGTCCAGGAACACATGGCTTCTCAGCTGAATTCTATCAAACCTTCATGGAAGAACTGAAACCAATTTTTCTCAAACTGTGCCACACAATCAGAGAACAGGGAAAGCTTCCCAACTCCTTCTATGAAGCTAGTATCACCCTAAAACCAAAACCAGGCAGAGATACCACAAGAAAAGAAAATTAAAGGTCTACTTCCCTGATGAACTTAGATGCAAAGACCCTGAACAAAATCCTTGCAAACCAAATTCAACAATACATCAAAAGCATTATCCACCTTGATCAAGTAGGCTTCATCCCAGGAACACAAGGGTGGTTCTAAATATGGAAATCTGTCAATGTAATGCACCACATAAATAAGTTTAAACACAAACACCACATGATCATTTCAATAGATGCAGAAAAGGCCTTTGACAAAATACAATATCATTTCATGATCAAAACATTGGAGAGAATAGGCATGGATGATATATATCTCAACATAATAAAGGCTATATATAAAGTCCCTAAAGCCCAAATAATATGTAATGGGGAGAGACTGAAGGAATTCCCATTGAGATCAGGAACAGGACAGGGGTATCCACTCTCACCTCTGCCCTTCAATGTAGTACTGGAAGTCCTAGGTCAAGCAATAAGACAGGAGAAAGAAAGAAAAGGGATAGAACTTGGGAAGGAATACATTAAGTTAGCCCTATTCACAGACAACATGATCTATACATAAGAGACCCGAGAACCTCCATTTCAAAACTTAGAAAGGTAATTAACTACTTCAGAAAAGTAGCATGATACAAAATCAATGCACAAAAATCAGTAGCCTTAAGCCAGGTGTGGTGGTGCATGCCTTTAATCCCAGCACTCGGGAGGCAAAGGTCGGAGGATCATCGTTAGTTCGAGGTCATCCTGAAACTATATAGTGAGCTCCAGGTTAGCTCAGACTAGTGTGAAACCCTACCTCAAAAAACAACAAAAAAAAAAAAAATCAGTAGCCTTTCTATATGCAAAAGACAAAGATACATAGAAAGAAATAAGCAACATTGTCCCATTTTCAATAGCAACAAAAAAAAATAATAAAATGCCTTGGAATAACATTAACAAGGATGTGAAAGACCTATACAATAAAAACATAAAAACACTCTAGAAAAAAAATTAAGGAGGACTTGAGAAAATGGAAAGACCTCCCATGCTCCTGGATAGGCAGAATTAACATTAGGAAAATGGCAATCTTACCAAAGGCAATATACAGATTTAATATAATACCAATAAAAATCCCAACATTGTTCTTCACAGAGATGGAAAAAAAAATTATCTTAAAATTCATATGGAATGGCAGAAGGCCTCAGATATCCAAGCATATCCTCAGCAAAAGAAACACCTCTGGAGGCATCACGACACCTGATCTAAAGCAATATTACAAAGCCATAGTAGTAAAAACAACATGGTTCTGGCATAAAAACAGGATTATAGATCAATGGAACAGAATTGAGGACCCTGAATTTGGATCAAATAACTATAGTTACTTGATATTTGACAGACAAAGGCCCTAACAATGCAAGATGGAAAAAATACAGCATCTTCAACAAGTGGTGCTAGACAAACTGGATAACCATATGCAGGAAAATGAAACTTGATCCACATATCTCGCCATGCACAAAAAATCAAGTCCAAATGGATCAAATACCTCAATAGAAGACCAGAAACTTAGCTACTACTGGAAGAAAAAAAGTAGGAGGAATTTTCCATGATATAGGAATGGGAAAAGACTTCCTGAACAAAACCCCAGTAGCTCAGGAACTTATATAATCACTCAACCATTGTGATGGAATGAAGCTGAAAAGTTTCTTCACAACAAGCATACAATAAGCAGAGCCAATAGATTACCCACAGAATAGGACAAAATTTTTGCTGACTATACAACTGACAGAGGACTAATTTCTAGAATCTGCAAAGAACACAAAAATCTACACAATAAAATGTCAAACAACCCACTCACAAAATGGGGGAAAGAACTGGACAGGGAGTTCTCAGAGGAAGAAATACAAATGGCAAATACACAGTTAAGAAAATGTTCATCATGCCTAATCATCAGGGAAATGCAAATTAAAATAACCATGAGATTCTACCTTACCCCAGTAAGGATAGAAAACATTTAAAAAAAATCAAATGAAAACAAATGCTGGTGAGGATGTGGAGAGATAGGAACCCTGATTCACTGTTGGTAGGAATATAAGCTGATACAACCACTATGGAAACAATATAGAGGCATCTAAAATGGTTGACTATAGAGTTACCAACAGACCCAGTTATTCCCTTACTGGGCATTTACCCTAAAAGCCCCATGCCTCAGTTCAGAAAGACTTGCTCAACCATGTTTATAGATGCTCAATTCATAATAACTAAGAGCTGGAATCAACCCAGATGTCCATCATTAGATGAATGGATAATCAATATGTGGTATATCTACATGATGGAATTCTACCCAGCAGTAAGGAAAGAAATGACACAATGAAATTTGAAGAAAAATGGTCGAACTTGGAACAGATCATTCTCAGTAAACTCACCCAATCACAGAAAGATGATTATCACATGTCTCATTCATCTGTTCTCCTAACTTGAATCTGCCCATGCTGATACACCTAATAAGCATCTTGAGGACTGGACAATAGGGAGGATGGGGCAGGAGGTGAGGATAAGGGTAGAGTCAGGGACACAAAATTGGACCCAATTGGCTTTGGTACCATAAAATTCTACATCCTAAAAGACAGACTAAATGGTTAAACATTCATCAGGTCCTTTAGAGGGAACACCTGGTTCACAAGGCCCTGGAGAAGGTACAATGAAGACTAACCTTAATCTTCTCCTTTCTCTATATGTCTCTGTCTCCCTCTCCCTCTCCCTTTCTCTCTTCTCTTTATCTCTTTTATAATACCTATCTTTTTATTCCTTACTTTCCTTGGTGCTGGCCTGTAACTCCCAGAACCACTCTTCTCCAAAGAGCAGTGGGCATTTCTCTCTGAAGCAGGAGTTTCCTGACTATGGGAATCTCACTTTGCTTACAGTACCAGGTATGAGTTCTCTCCCACTGAGCAGGCCTCATGTCCAGTCAGAGAACCATTGGTTACCTGCAGAGGCTGTATGCCACTGTTGCACAAGTGTACACTTCTTGTCTGGCTGGTTGTCTTCACCAATAAGGTCTTACCTTTTAGCTCTGGCAGGTAATCAAGTGTTTTGTCTATGGCCTATATTGTTTTGGGGAACCTCATGGCTAATAGCTCACTGTAGGGACCAACCTAACTCTGGGCTTGGGAATGAGTAGTTTTAAGAAAGTTAAGTGGTTTCTATCTTCTGTCTGGACTGTCCCCCTCACCCTTTATTGGTGATTCTATCTTGTAGAATGCTAGTCAGAATTAGGGTTTCCATAGGACTGATTCATGTGGTCTTAACTTTTGTGTGATTCCCTCCCCACTCTCCCTACCCATTATTTCTCTGAGACTCCCTTACCCTAATTTGTCAGGTATCTCCTCTTCTCCTCTCTCCCTAGTTCTTCTCTCTACTGGTCTCATTCTAATTTTATGCCAATATTTCTGGTGCTGACTTATTTTCAAACAGAGAGAGAGATAGAGAGAAGAAAGACAGACAGAGAAAATAGGTATCCCAGGGTCTCCAGGTACTGCAAAAAGGTCTCCAGACTCATACACCATTTTGTGCATTTAGCTTTATATGGGTACTAGGGAATTGAACTCAGGTCATTAGGCTTTGTGGGCAAGCACCTTAATCACTGAGCCCTCTTTCCAGCCTTTTTTTTTTTTTTTTTTTTGAATCTTTTTCATTTGATAAATTCTATTTTTCAATTCTTGTGATTTTTTTCTTAAGCTATTGGAGTCCCATTGAGGAAGTAGTTGCCTATGCCTAACTCTTAAAGTGTCTTCCTGATATTTTCTTCTAGTAGTTCTAAAGTTTAAGGCTTTTGATTCATTTTGCTTTGTTGTTATTATTTTTAGTGTGAGAGCTAGGGATTTCATTTTGTTCTTCTATGTGTGGATATGCAGTTTTCCCAGCATCATTGTCCAACATGTGCTTTTGGTACCTTTGTCAAAAATCAGGCCACCTTAGCTATGAAGGATTATGGCTGTAGCTGGGTGAATTTATGGCTGTAGCTATGTGGGCTATGTCTCAGTCCTCTATTTCACTCTCTTGGCCTGTGTTTCTATTTTGTGCTAGTCCTGTGCTGATTTTGTAACCATGGCTTTGTAGCATAATTTGAACTCAGGTGTTATAATGCTTCTATCATTAATGCTTCTGCTCAGGATTGCTTGGCTACTTGGGGTCTTTCATCCTTTCATGCGTGGTTTAGGATTTTTTTTTTCCTCTTTCTGTGAAGAATATCGTAGGAATTTTGATGGAACTTACTTCTGGAAACATAGACATTTTTACAATATTCTGCCCACCATAAGCATGGAAGGTCTTTCTATATTTTGATGTCATCTTAAATTTCTTTATTAAATGTTTCATAAGGGTTTTTCAGGAGGGGCTTTGTCAATTTACTTGCTCATGTTTTAAGTTTGCTTATAGTCTATGCTGACATCAAACTCATGGTCCTACTACCCCAGCCTCCCAAATGCTAGGTTTACAGGTAGTGGTCTTCTACCTCCCTAGTTATGTTTATTTCTAGGGATATACAAACAAATGTGTGTTTAAGTATAGGCAGGTACATGTGTGAGGGGAGGGTATGCATTTACATATGTGCACATGAATGTGGAAGCCAGAAAGAAATCTCAGGTGTCATCCTCAGGAATGACATCGACTCTTTTGTTTGTTTCTTTCTTTCCTTCCTTTTATTTTTAAAGAAGGGATCTCCCATTGGCCTAGGGCTCACCAGTTATGCTATACAGGCTGGCCAGCAAGCCATACAGATCGCTGTCTCCACCTCCTCAGTGTTGGGATTACAAGCACTCACCACTATGGCCAGCATTTTCACATGAGTAGTGGGGATCAAACTCAGTTCCTCATACTTATGAGGCAAGCCATTTACCCTCTAAGCTATGTACCCAGCCCTTATACTCACAAATCTTTATCAGATTTAGCATTGGCAAATGTCTGAAAATGTTATTTATATTATTCATTTTCTAGCAAACATCATGGCTAACTTTTTTAATTCTTTATTTATTCATTTTATTTATTTGAGAGGGGGACAGAGAAAGAGAGAAAGAATGGGCTCACCACAGCCTTCAGCCACTGTAAACAAACTCTAGGCACATGTGCCACCTTGTGCATCTGGATTATGTGGATCCTGGGTAATCAAACTTGAGTCCTTTGGCTTTGCAGACAAATGCCTTAACTGCTAAGCCATCTATCCAGCCCCATCATGGCTATCTTAATATCTTAACCAGGGATTACCTCTGGATAGTTAGAAAGCATTTTATTTTTTTTACTTTCCACTCTTCTGTGTTCATGGCTTTATTGTAAGGCCCCTATTTATTTTAGAAAAAGTCAAAGCTATATTATAAAGCATTATGAAATACATGGCTCTAATATAATAAAATAAATATAAGTATATAGGTATCAATACAAAGATAGGATGATATATATTAAAATATTAACAGTGGTTTCTCTAGATAGGCAGACTATGAATGGAGAGTTTTTATCCAAAATCATATCACACCAAAGTAAAAGTTAACATAGCTATGAGTGAAACATAAGAGGGAGGAAGGATTGGAGGTAGGGTAAGCAGAAAGAAGGGGTAGGAGACAGAGGAGAGTTAGCCTGAGCTCCTTGAGAGAACTAAGCAACACCCCTCTTGAAAGTTTTATAAGTAGTCTCCAAAATCCACACAGCACATCTTCAGAACACTTGAGAAAAGTATATCAACTAAATCTCCCTGTAGATATGAGAGGCCTTCCCTTTAGCCAACTGTTAGCTATTTCTCACTATGCTCCTGTAAATATGTAAATAATACAAGCTTGACTTTCAACACAAGAGTTGGGGCCAAGTGAATGGATAGAACTATGTGATGCCAATGTGAGCTCACAGTGCCACCACCTTTTTCCCAATCAATGCTAAATGACCAGAACTCCCTCTTTGTCTTCATAGTTTCAGGTGGCTGGCATTCTCTATTTCTTCAGATTAATAGGACCTACTCTGTCCTTTCTTGTAAGGGTCCCACACTTACTAATTTCCCCAAGGAAGTGCAAAGAATGACATTGTGAGGGGCATGGTCAGTAATTGAACTAAGTACCCTTGATTTATTTAAATTTTATCATTTTATAGATGCAGGCATATATATCACTCTGTATTTTAGTGTATATTTTGCTTTATGATCAATTAGGGAAAGAAATGTAATTCAATTACAAATAGAAATAAGGTTAAGGTTACTTATGAAGATCCTTATAAATTTGCAAGTAATAAAGTATGTCATTGTGAACTATATATGCCAATGAAAGTATTTTTAAAGCCACCAACCCTAATCTTTCTAGAACTGAATAGACTATAATAACCTCAGGTGTATTTCAATGAAAATAAATATCTTAGGAAAACTAAGTTGAGGTCAATATTTTTAAACTATAAAATTTTCCTTACAATTTAAGATTAAGAAAAAAGCCCACTCCTTTCATGGATTGAAAACAATCTAATCAACATTCAGAACACGGAAATACCACAGGCGTGCAAACTAGGTAGTTGGCTACTAATTTACACACTCTACAGACTTCATTAAAATGGAAAGAAAACAATCTGACTTTTTAAATTGACTCCACTTTAGTATAGCACACCACAGATGAAGACTTGAGGCAGCATACAATAAAAAAAAAAAAAACAGTGCTTTACTAAGTCTATAAAAGAACGCAGCACCACACTCTGTCCTCCACAAATAGCTGCAGGGTCACTTACAAGTGTCTCCCAACATTCCCTAAATGCGAGTGTAGACTTACCTCTGGCATCCTTGTGCTTGTGTGCCTGTGACCTAAGGAAGAAATTGTCACTACAGGTGACAGTAAAAACGCCACATCAAGGAACATAGCTATCACTTGTTCTGGAAACCTTCACTGTCCCTCTCAAGTGCAAATAAAGAAATTCTACTCCAATCATGCTTTTAAAAATTAATTCTTGGGCTGGAGAGATGGCTTAGTGGTTAAGCACTCGCCTGTGAAGCCTAAGGACCCCGGTTCGAGGCTCAATTCCCTAGGACCTACGTTAGCCAGATGCACAAGGGGGCACAGGCGTCTGGAGTTCGTTTGCAGTGGCTGGAAGCCCTGGCACACCCATTCTCTCTCTCTCTCTCTCTCTCTCTCTCTCTCTCTCTCTCTCTCTCTTTGTCGCTGTCAAATAAATAAAAATAAGCAAAAAAAATTTTTTTAATTAATTCTTTAGAGAAGGACACACAGAAGAAGGTGCTAGCCCTTCCTGTATTTTCCTCACCATAGATAGTTGCCAGACCAGGGGCAGAAAAAGCAGTTGTACATTTACAACTCTGTGAGTACTAAAAGTAATTAAGTTGTGGCTGGAGAGATAGCTCAGTGGTTAAACGTATTTGCTTGCAAAGCCTTATGGCTCATATTTGATTCCCCAGTACCCATGTAAAGCCAGATGCACAAAATGTTACATGAATTTTGAGTTCATTTGCAGTGGCAGGAGGCCCTGGAACACCCATTTTCACAACCTTCCTATTGGCTCCTGTCTCAAATAAATAAAAAATTTGAACAAACTAAGCTGTATAGACAAGAGCTGAGATTCTGATGATCTTCACTTTAGCCAGCTCAGTTCAGATACCTATTTTATTGAGGACAGAAACAATTACTACATGCATGCATCTATTTAGCCAAAGGCAGCCTGAAATTTACTATAATATTTATTTTGTACATTCTATCTGAAACTGTATTTCTTAGATTTGATCAATACCGTTGGCCCTTTAACATCTTTCACAGTAACATATAAGCTACTTACACATACCCATTGAATTTCAATCACCTACAAGTTGTCTTCTTTAATTATATGACTAGAACTAGAACTTAAATGATGTCAAGACTTAACACTTTGAAAAGGAAGGAAAGTTTCTAATTGCTCTGGCCAAAACTCAAAATACTATGCTTATTTCACACAACAATCCCTCACCCACCCTCTACCTACTCTTGCTATCATGAAAAAAGAACTGAAAGCAGTAAGACCAGAAGTAAGCAAATTACTCACATAGTATGACAATACTATGAGAAACAACTAATATTTTTGAAAAAGCATACACTGGGGCTGTAGGGTATGGTTTAGAGGTTAAGGTACTTGCCTGCAAAGGCAGAAGACTCATGTTTGATTCCCGAGGACTCCCATAAGCCAGATGCACAATGTAATTCATGTGTCTGGAGTTCATTTACAGTGGCTGGAGGCCCTGGTGTGCCCATCCTCTCTCTCTCTTCTCTCTCTCTCTCATACACACACACACACACACACACACACACACACACACACACACATTTTCCTCTCAAATAAATTTAAAAGAATTTTTAAAAAGCATACATTGAAGTAGAGGTGTTGCTCAGTGGGGAAACAGGTATTTAGCTTATGCAAGGCCCTGCATTCAATCCCCAGTGCAACTAAAAATGAAAAATTAAGTTTAAAAAAATTAAAAATATGGACTTCAGACATGACTTAGCAGTTAAGGCACTTGCCTGAAAAGCCAAAAGACCTAGGTTTGATTCCCTAGCACCCAAGTAAGCCAAATGCACAAGGTGGAGCATGCATCTGGAGTTCGTTTGCAGTGGCTGGAGGCCCTGACATGCCCATATTAATTCTCTCTCTCTCTCTCTTTCTCTCTCTCTCTCTGTCTCTCTGTCTCTCTCTCTCCCCTTTCAAATAAATAAATAAAAATTAAATTAAAGAGAGAAAACAAAACTTTCCTTCCTTCCTTTCTTCCTTCTGCAAAATTACCTTGCTACATAAGTCAAGTACTACACAAACACAGGATCTTTTGGCCTCATGTCCCAAATTCTGGGATAACAAGCATGCACCAACATGCCCACCTACCCAAAAAGTCAATTTGACTGCCAGCAATCTAACAGTGGATGAAGTTGCCTGGGGAAGTAATTAGAATGGAGTCTCTGCTCAGTCAGGATTTAGAAAGAATCTTCCAGTGTTTTTAAAACTGCATAAAATTAGATATTATTTTATCTTACCTTGAGGTTGCCAATGTTTTATATTAAAGGTGCAGACATTTTTGTTACATAAATTTTCACTGATTTCCTATTAAAAACTTGGAAATCTCTTACTATCTAGTCAACACTCCCCTTTGAGCCCATGTATTCATAATGCTTACATCACGAGAAAAAAGGTCTAAAATATCTGAAATACAAAAGTCATATGTTGCAAGGGAATATATTGATTTAATATTTTCATGTTTGTGTGAATGATTCATGAATCTAGAAGAAATAAAAATTTAAGCAACATATAAAATATCTTTAAATAACAACAGAGCAGCAAACTTGTACTGATATAAACTAAGAAACTCAGAAACATATAGATGTAGATCCTAAGGAGAGAGCCACCCCATCATACCTCAAAAGGGTCCTGACTGAAACTAAGAAAAATTGGAGAAACAAGCAAGGGGGCTGTTTTCCTGATGAACCAGATACCAGCAGAAGGGGGAAGGAGATCAGCACAGAGAAAAATCAACTCCTACCAAATCAGAGAGCCAGAGCCTCAGAGGCCCCCAACACCTCATCACTGAAGCAGACCAAAAATGAACCCAACATGGCTCAGGGAAATTTTGCGGAAGAGGGGGCTGAAAGAATGTCAGAGCCACATGTTGGGTCATGATATGCAGAGACATTTAGCTTACCCATAACTGTGGGCTAACTCCACAATGCATGACCCGTATACCTCAACAAGGAGGGGCCAAGGGAAGGGGGTAAGTCATGGATGAGACTAATAATGGTACCAAACTGACTGTATTTGCTGAATACAAAACTAACTAATAAAGAAAAATAAAAAATTAAAAAAAATTAAAAAAAGAAAATTCTTTTTTTTTTTTTTTTTTTTTGGTTTTTTGAGGTAGGGTATCAGTCTAGCCCAGGCTGACCTGGAATTTATTATGGAGTCTCAGAGTGGCCTCAAACTCATGGCAATCCTCCTACCTCTGCCTCCCAATTGCTGGGATTAAAGGCATGAACCACCACACCCAGCGAAAATTGTCTTTCTAAGAAATATGATTGGCATCTTGAAAAACAGAACTGCCATATTTTTTGTTTAAAAAAAACAAATGTAAATTTCTGATTTTATTTATTCAGAAAGAATAATGCACTCTTTTTTGTTTGATATATACTGACATAACATTTTAAATACTTACACAAAGAAGTGAGATCTAAATATGTTTGCTCACTCTGTTTGACTTCTGACATAACACCACTTCTTGACTTAAAACCATTGATTCCAAAAGTATACACATTCAGTAATAAGGTATATTCAACTAAGTTAAATATTTATCCTTAAAATAATGGCCTTCTACATTTAGATATGCCTTATAGGTAAAATTAAAATGTAAATTCAAAAAATGCATGTGCTACATAACTGTGAAATTCTTCTACTCTCATCTAAAAGGTTGGTGTTTTGTTTCATCTATACTATTAACTATGGTTATTAGTGAATGGCTAAAATTTAGTGAACAGAACATTGATTATATCTACAAATATAGCTGAAAATAGCAAAACTATGACCTTGATTGTAGAAAAAGTTTTGAACATATTTCCAAGAGATGTATTCAAAGCTGCACGTGGTGGTGCACACCTTTAATCCCAGCACTCGGGAGGCAGAGGTAGGAGGAACGCAGTGAGTTCGAGGCCACCCTGAGACTCCATAGTGAATTCCAGGTCAGCCTGGGCTAGAGCAAGACCCTACCTCAAAAAAAACAAACAAACAAAAAAAGATGTATTCAATAGTACAGATCTAACAAAAAGAACTAAGTTACAAGTTAGTAATTTAAAATGAAGCGACCTTAGTAACAGTATTATTCATTAAATGAATCCCCAACTTAGAATTTCAGAGTATAAATGGGGGGTATTCCCAATACTAGTTAATTATCACTCAGCTGAAAATAAGGTAAATATCCGAAACTGAATGTTTTCCATCCTTTGGAAATTTTGAATATTAGTGATGCCTGACATAAGTGGCTTTTGTTCCATTTAACATTTAATCAAGTAGTCAATATTAAAACTAGAGACAGAAATGATGTGTTGAAAGCAGTTGCTTGTATATTGAGATTTGCAGAAAAACTACATGTGGTTTCCATTGTCCCATAGCCAACATTCTGGAATTTCTTACAGAATGATATATTTACACTTCTCAAAACTGAAAATGTCTGCCTTCTTATTGAAGTTTACCATATGTCAAAATACTTCAAAAGCTAAATATTTTACATAGAGAGGGAGAATCTAACTAATCTGTAATGTATATAAGATTAGCCAAAGAAAATTTAAGAATGTCAAAAGCAGTGTTCTGTCAGTTAATTAATACTTTAATAATCTTTGATAACTCATAACTAAAGTTTTAATTTATGTGATTCTACCAAATTTGCCAGTTATATATAACAGTTTGCTAAGTTAGTAACTTACATGTAAATGTTTTTTTAAATCACTATATTTTAACCAATACAAAGATACTCAATATAAGGTTTTCATATTTATTTCATCAATACCATTAGTAAACACAAGGACCTCCAGTTTAAATCATGAAAACCCATTGTTTATATGGAATCTTCTTCAGTTTCTTTAAAAATAATTATACAGCAAACTTCAAGTTTATGTGTATAGAAATAGCTCCCAAACCCTTGAAAGCAAATGTTATTAAACACAATTCACCTGCATAAATGAAATGACAGAAACATCAAAAACTTCAGTCCATATCTGAAATTACATGAGTCAATGTACTGTACATACAAACATTTCACTGTTCTGTAGTTATGCTCTTGCAAGGAAAATATCCATTAAGTACATGGTCCAGGTGTGGAACTGCACAATGCACCTAGGAGAAAACAGCTAGTGACAAAGAGCAGGTGAGTGAGAACTTCCAACCTCAAAACATACCAATTAGCAAGTTGGAATGACATTTATCCTATATAAACAAAAATGACACAGACTTTGTTTTGCATCTTTTAAAACAATTGTCACTGGAAAAAGTTACATGTATATCTAATCCAAGTGAGCCTAGAGTCACAAATTGTTACCACTAGGATCAGATGTCTAACTAAGAAGTAAATTGAGATGAGCAATAAGGAGGAAGGCTTATTAAACATGTTCTATTGTTGATTAAGTAGCTGAGTTCTTGAGGTAGCTATAAAACTATCATGGAAAGGAGAGTACATGTTCCAACTTTAGACTTGGTAAAGGATTTTTGATGCTTTGCTTCAAATAAGGTGACTTGAAAAATTAATCCAAACTGGCTTGAATCACATCATTGTCACCCAGAGTGAAAACTGTTTGAAAACAAGTAAACAAAAGATCATCACAAATGGACATAGATCATTTGGAGGTGGAGATCAGCTACCAGAATTTGAGTCAAATCTGGTCTTAGTTAATGGTTTTATGAGTAGATTTTTCTTTAAATAGACAATTTTAATAGAATTTCCAAATACTATAGTTCTGGGTTGCCAAGCTTAAAATTAACAGAATAGGAATTAACAGAGCTACAAAGAAAAGTGAACTACACAGGAAATAACAGGAAATGTAACTTATAAAAATTCACTTCTGGCCAGGCATGGTGGCGCACGCCTTTAATCCCAGCACTCGGGAGGCAGAGGTAGGAGGATCACTATGAGTTCAAGGCCACCCTGAGACTGCATAGAGAATTCCAGGTCAGCCTGAGCTGAAATGAGACCCTACCTCGAAAAAAAAAAATTCACTTCTGGGCTAGGAAAGATGAGTTAAAGTGTAAATTGCTTGCTATGCAAGCAGAAGGACCTGAGTTCAGATACCCAGCACCTGCATAAAATGCTGGGCAGAGAAAAACAGACCCATCAAAATGACAAGAAAAGAAAGCCAACTGCATAGCACAATACAAGTCACCCCTATCACATCTTCCAGGGCCCAGGAAACATTAAAGCAGAAGTGGTGGATTGAATATGAGCGCTGCTCTCATTGCAAGCCTAGGAACCAGAAAGATGGTGGTAGACACTGAGGAGACTCAAAAGTCATCTAAGAGAAAAATCAGAGTCTGCTGAGAGCTCAACACTAAAGGAGACTTATAACATGCCCTCCAAGTATCAGGGAAAATTGCAGAAGTAGGGGTGGGAATATTGTAAGAGACAAGGGTGATAATGAGTTTTCTGAGGCATTAGCATCCCCCACAGAAACTGACTGGTGCATTCATAACCCAGAGTGAATCTGATAATCACTGAGAAGGACTTTCAATGGAATGGGGATGGGAGAGGAGACATAGCACATAACCCAGTGGGAATATGACCAATTTGCTGTAATGTTCATATATTAACATTCTCAATTTTTAAAAATGCTGGGCATGGTGGCAAATGTCTATGATCCAAGCACTGAGGAGGTAGAGATCCCTTGCAGCTAGCTTCTTTAGCCAAGTTGATGTGCTCTAGCTCCAGTAAGGGACCCTGTCTCAAAAGCAAAGATGGAAAGTAATTGAGGAAGACACCCAGTGTTGACCTCTGGTCTGCACATGCAAAATGTACACATATGTATGTGTACTTGCAGGCTCCAAACACTCATGCACATATACATACCACATGCATACACACACAAAACTGACTCCAGAAAACAAGATGTAATTACACAAGAATAACTGATTTTTTTAAAATCTAGATCCCATAATATATATGCAAGTAAACTTTGTCCTTCAAAGTAGTTAATATAAATCCCAGAACTTATATAGTAGGTAAACATTGCCTTCAAAGCAGTTCCTGTGAAAAACCAAATAGTCTGGCAATACTGTTAGGTTTCAAGATGTTTTTGGGAATTTATCTTTAGAACTGCCTTAAGCAACACAGTACCAGTAAACTTTAGTGCCCTTTATGAGCCATATAAGAAAATACGTCTTATCACAAAACTGTTAATTTTTCCCTACATTTCACTGGAAATAAATTTTCCCTAGCCTCTTCATCAGACAACATCAAATAGACTTTGACTAATTCCCAAAATGACTCACTTAAGTCAGCTTAACTCAGAGCTAAAGCTTACTTCACTAAAAATATGTACTAGATCATACAAAATTAATATATTTTTAAAATACTATTTGTTTCAGAAACACAAAATCCTACTATATTCCTATCCTACTGTTGTAGTCACCTTTGCCTTGCTGGCACAAAACAACTGACCAAAAGCAGCTTGGGGAAGGAAAGGGTTTATTTTGGCTTACAGACTCAAGAGAAACTCCATGATGGCAGGGGAAATGATGGCATGAACAGAAGCTGGACACAGCATCAAAAGAGTGTGCCAGGGATGGAGAGATGGCTCAGTAGTTAAGGCATTTGCCTGCAAAGCCTACTGACCCAGGGTTCAATTCCCCAGTACCCATGTAAAGGCAGATTCACAAAGTGGTGTGTGCATCTGGAGTTTGTTTATGTGGCTAAATGCCCTGGCATTCCCATTCTCTCTATGTCTCTTCTGTACCCTTCTCCTCCTCCTCCTCCTCCTCTTCCTCCTCCTCCTCCTTCTTCTCTCTCTCTCTCTCTCTCTCTCTCTCTCTCTCCCAATAAATAAATAAAATGTTTTTTATTGACAACTTCCATGATTATAAACAATATCCCATGGTAATTCCCTCCCTCCCCCAACTTTTCCCTTTGAAACTCCACTCTCCATCATATCCCCTCCCCCTCTCAATCAGTCTCTCTTTTATTTTGATGTCATCATCTTTTCCTCCTATTATGATGGTCTTGTGTAGGTAGTGTCAGGCACTGTGAGGTCACATATATCCGGGCCATTTTGTGTCTGGAGGAGCACGTTGTAAGGAGTCCTACCCTTCCTTTGGCTCTTACATTCTTTCCACCACCTCTTCTGCAATGGACCCTGAGTCTTGGAAGGTATAATAGAGATATTTCAGTGCTGAGCACTCCTCTGTCATATCGTCTCAGCACCATGGAGCCTTTTGAGTCATCCCAAGGTCACTGCCCTCTTAAAAGAGAAGGTTCTCTAATCAGAAGTGAGAGTAGCATTAATATATGGGTATGAACATTAAGAGAAGTGCTAACTGGGCAGTTTGGTGAGCATAGTATATACATGTAGCCAAACAGCAGCAGACATTACACCCCTTGGGCTCATGACTAACCCTGTAGGCTTTCAGTATCAGGGATATATTCCCTCCCATGGAGTGAGCCTCCAGTCAAATTAGAGGGCAGTTAGTTTCCACCATGACAGATGTGCCACTATTGCACCCGTTGGCTCATTTGGCCTGGCTGGCCAAATATAAGGCTTGCAGTGTCCACTGTTGAGTATCTTCACTGGTTATCTCTCTCTCTCTCTCCCATTGAACTGCATGCAGCATGGCTTTTTCCAGATTTCTGTCAGCTGATCTACATGAAGGAGGTTTTCAGCTCAGCTTCAGCAGAATTTCTCAGTGACCTTGCAGCCCAAGTATGTGGCATCTTCAGCAATAGGGTCTTACCATCTATTCCTGGTGGGAAGCCAAGGGCCTTGGCCATGGCCTGTAATGTTCTGGGGGCATCAGGAATCTCCCTGGCCAACAACTCACTGGAAGGTATCCCATCCCTGGCACTGTAAATTTTCTAGTAACAATCTATGCCTCCTGTGTGTTCCATTGTCCAAAACAGTAGGTTTCCATATGACTCATTTATATCCTCTTAGATTTTGATTAGCCCTCCCTCTACCTTTCCTTACTCAATCTCTTCCCCTGACCTCACTTAGGCCTTTTCACCCCCGTTAATCTGTTCTTCTACTTACATATATACAACACCATCCTATTAAGTCCCCCCTCCCTCCCTTTCTATTCCCTTTATATCTCCTTTTTAGCTTACTGGCCTCTGCTACTGAGTTTTCTTCCTACTCACACAGAAGTTTTTTTAAGAGAGTGTGCCAAACACTGACAATGGGAAGCTAACTATAACATCCATAAGCCCACCCCCAACAACACACCTCATTCAGAAAGTCTCCAATTCCCAATCAACTGGGGATCAATCATTCAGAACACATGAGTTGATAGAGGACACTTAACTCAAACCACTACACCTACTATGGGACTCTTAGGGTACTGAAAAAAATTAAGTATTTGATCCTTGCCTTAAGTGTCACTCACATTCTGGTTGAAGGAGACATGTAAATAGTTATACTGTAGTATAGTGAGGCTTCAGTAGAGATATATGCTCAAAATTCTATAACAATACAAAGGGGACCTGGACAACTCAGCCTGGGAATGCAAAGGTAGAAAATTTCAGTATGAAATTTGAGATAAGATATGAGGCATGCCCAGAGGGGCACAAAAAAAGGAACAGAAATTTGTCAATAGTGCACTGTTTGTGATATGGTAGCAGGTCTCAGTAGGAGCAAAGATAGGTAGATGATACAGAAACCTTAGCTAATGAGGCAGGAAAAAATGTAATACAGAGATTGAATATTACACCAAAGAGTTTGAAGCTCCTGTGAGGGAACCACACAATGTGAGTTTAAGAATATAACCAGGGATACTGATGGAAAGGATGGCGAAGGACAAAAGGGAATCATGGGGAATACTTACAGGGGTTTTAGCCCACTCTAATCAGAGCTAAGCCTTAACTACTCCTCTTAAACTGCTCTTATCAAGGACCTTATGATATTTTTAAAATATTTTTTATTTATCTGTTTATTTATAAGGAGAAAGAGAGAGAAAAAACTATAGGTGCTCTGGGGCCTCTTACTGCTGCAAACAAACTCCAGATGCATGTGCCACTTTATGCATCTGGATTTACATGGGCACTGAGGAATGAGCCCAGGCTGGCAGGCTTTGCAAGCAAGCACCTTTAAGCACTGATACATCTTCCCAGCGAAATATCTTTACACTGGTAACTCATCACTGCTCAATTCTCGGTCCTTTCTGCCTCTCCCTTGGCATGACGTGGTTTTTTGTTTGTTTGCTTGTTTGTTTTTCAATTGGCTTCCACACATACTCTATTAGTTTTCTTACTACTTTGTTCAATGCATTTCAGCTTATTTAACTCTTCTCTGTCTTCATTATGGTATATATACCCCAAGGCTCCATCTTCTTTTTCCTTCTCTCTATCCACTTTTATTTGCTGATTACACCCAACCTGATCACATGTATGAACTGGGTTTGGTGGCTAACATGGTAATCCCAATACTAGAGAGGCTGATACAGAAGTATTACCAAGAGTTCAAGAGTAGCCAGGGCCCCATAGCAAGACCCTGCCTTAAAAAGGTGTACCTCAACACATGGGTGAAGTAATTATGGAGAGGTAAAAATACAACACCTGCACATATAGAGAAGTGAAAATTAGGGGGAAAATGGAAACAGAAATTGTTCAGACCTGGATATGCTTCTAGGGCTTTAGTAAGACATTTGAATAAGCCTAGAGAACAGTATGAAAAGAAGAAAAACTAAATAGACTGAAGAAGACAAATATACATTCCTATATACTACGTGACTATGAATACTAAGATGTAATTTAGGAAAGAAAACCTGAATGCTGCTGAGTACCCTTTATCTTTTTTTTAATGAAAATTGTCTTAGTCCATTTCTGGCTATGTAACCCAGGAGGAAGACTGGATACCACCACGTCTCAGTGGAAATCCCACCACTCTTCCTAGCTCTGCAGACCTCTCAAGATGCCCATCTTCCCTTCACTCTCTTCATCTGTGTCAGTATCTCCACTGATGGTCAGGGTCTGGTTATAGTAATGCTCAAATGTTTTCTGACCATTTTGAATTTAATTCATATGGTTAGGTTCCCTTCTTAGATTTGTGTATGGTTTTATTTTGGTATTATTTTGGTATTTATTTGGTATTTTATTTTTTGGATACTGAACCCAAAGCCTTGGGCATACTAAACACACATTCTATCACTAAGATATAATTCCAAGTCCCACTCAGATTTAAATGGATGTTTAAGGAATGATTTTATTTTCTATTATGAAAAGTATATTAAGCCCTAAGGAGCTAATATCTCCTGTGAGGCAAGCAATACCTTCTGTACATAGCAGGAATTACTCCTGACTAAAGGGATTTTTACCAGCATGTAATATTTGGGTATGCTATAGTTGGATGAGTAACTGTCTCCAAAGTTTAGTGTACTGGATTATCTTCTTTATTCTGTCTGCACTTGCAACTTTCCCTGCCTCCCATCCCCATCGCAAGTCAACCAGACTTTCTGTTTCCTCCCAATCACGAGCACCCCCAAGAATGTCAGACTTTCAGGGGGAAGAAAAGGAGAGTCTAACAGACAAAAGTAGAAAGAGGGAAAGAAGGGCTGGAGAGATGGCTTATCAGCTAAAGGCACTTGCTAGCAAAGTCTGGCAGCCTTGGTCGATTCCCCAGTACCCACATAAAGTCAGACGCACAAAGTGGCATAGGCATCTGGAGTTCATTTGCAATGGCAAGAGGCTATGTCATACCCATTTCCTCTCATTCTCTATCCTTGCAAATAAATAAATATAGTTTAAGAAAGAGGGAAAGGAGGATAGGGCCCAAAGCACATGGTAGGTAGTTAGCAGATGCATATGGAATAAGTGAGTTGTGCACAACAAGCTTCTAAAATGAGTACTTTGGAGAAAAAAAAAAGAGAAGCACAGAAGGATTAATTGGGAGAGGTGAGAAGTTGCTCAAAATGATGACATTAAAGTTGCTCATAAGATGGGTAGAAAAAGAAATTCATTTCACTGCTCTGCTAAGAAGTGAGGAGTTTGCAAGGGGAGGGTCACTGTAATTGGAACTATTTGAATGACTTTTCTTATTATTATTAGCTCACATTTCAGTAAGGCAAATAGCCAATCTCTTTTTAAATGATATTACATATATATATATATATATATATATATATATATATATATATAGAGAGAGAGAGAGAGAGAGAGAGAGAGAGAATAGGTGTGCCAGGGCCTCTAGCCGCTGCAAACAAACTCCAGACACATGTGCCACCTTGTGCATCTGCCTTACGTGGGACCTGGACAATCAAACCTGGATCCTTAGGCTTCACAGACAAGTGACTTAACCTCTAAGCCATCTCTCCAGCCCCAAATAGCCAACCTCTTGATGCCCACTGAACTACTACTATTTCTCTCATTCTGTCCCCAATTGGGTGTGATGAAATGCATAGAGATGAAGGAAGGCCAGTGGGATGTAGGGCTGAGGGGTAGGACAAGGTCATACCCACCCCACTGCTTCACTTAGACCTGTACATGTTATCTTGTAATTCCTACTCCACCTGGTCCCATGGTAGCCTTGGAAAACAGAGTTCAAGGTATGAAAGTCAAAATCAGCTATGTGCAACCAGATCCACTGCTTTGTCACTGATACAACTAACTGCAAACATTCTAGAAACAAATGTCTGCCTAGCCTGTCAGGGCCTATCTATTCTAATTTCCCACCTTGATCTGAAAACTACAAGAAGGACCAATTACCCTCTGAGTTAGTCAGAGTCTCATTTGTACTCAACCAGAAATCTCATACAGGCACACAACCCCACCACCAGCACAACCCGTGCTGACGATTAACCTAGATCAATAGTCTCAACAGAAAAGGTCAAAGGTCCAATGGGCTCTGGGAACCCCAGACCACATTACTCTCCACCTTGACCAGCTTGACAGACAAGCTCAATTGCTCAGGCTGTTTCTGTTCTATGCATTAGCAAAGAACTTCAGAGCTGAAAATTAACAGTCCTCTACATTAAATGCTACAAAAAGTATATAACAAGCAAAATGGAACAATAAAAAAACAAGAACAAAACTAAGACAATTTTTCAGATTTCTAATATAGACTTCACTTTCTTTACAATAATGAGAGATTTGTAGAAAGCTCTGCTATACGGCACATGGAAATGTGTATGGTTGAGTAAGAAAATAGTCAAGGGTATAACAAAATGTCCCAGCCCTGAAGGTGTACTCTTGCTAATAAGCTGACTCAGAAGGACAGCTGGCATTAAAAAATATCTAAAGCTCTTCTATACATAAACAACTTAAAAACTTTCTACACTAGGAGGTATGGGGAAGGCTTGGTTTGGTCTTTTGAGGCAGGGTCTCACACTGTATCCCAGACCAGCCCACAGCTCACTATGTAGCTGAGGGTGGCCTTGAATTTACAAGTCTCCTCAGCTTCCTGCCTCAGTCTCCCAAGTGCTGGAATTTGAGGTATGAACCACCATGACTGGCCTGGTGTTGGTTTTCTTTTGCTGTTCTAACATATTGTCACAAGCTTTGTACCTTAAAACAATATAAATTGATTATCTTACGGTTCTGTAGCTTAGAAGTCCCACACAGGTTTTGTCATACTACAGTATGGTATAGACAAAGCAGCATTCCTTCTGGAAGCACTGAGTACATGTTCTGTATTGCATAGAGGCTACCTTCATTCCCTCACCTCTCTAGCCTCAAAATCAGAAATATCCTATTCCCATGCCTTCAAGCATTCTTCCTTAGTCTTATATCCTGTACCTCACCTATTTGGCAACTTTTTAAGGACTCTGGTGATTCCAGTGGGCTTATCCAAATAATCCAAACCAATCTCTTGTTTTAAAGCCAATTGATTAACAACTTTACTTCCACTATAACCTTACTTCCCCATTGCCAGGTAGCCTAACATATTTTCAGGTTATAGTAATTAGGATGTGGCTATCTTGGGGGACTTCCTCATAGTCATCAAAGCAAACCAGAGGACCTATCTCTCTCCAAAGCTTCCTTGGATAGTTATTCTCACTTAATTTCATTTGTCTAAAAAGTGGCCACTGGACAAGACTCAGTTTTCATGGAAGTTATATAAACCCTGAAAGAAACAACTGCTGACCTGTGTATTTCAGTAAATTCACTGCACATGAAACAGACAGTTGCGTTTTAACCAGTAGCACTAGGGAACATAATACAAAAAAAATATCTGGCACAAGTACTAAAAATCTGGATAGACTGATAGACTTTTTTGAAATCATTCTAAGGGTAGTTTATTTTTTTCTCCCTTTCCACAGAAGCATATAAAATGTACTCAATAAATATGCAACAGAAGGACAATCAATGAAATATCAAAGTGACTACAGAGTTAATGCCAAGACTTGATTTGTATGCTGACATTCTGGAATACAGAGGACTGAAGGGCAGAGACTCTGAATAAACTCTGTAAATTCCACACCATGAAAACTGATATAAGACAGAAAGAATAAACCCTCTCTACACAAAGGAGCAAATCCAAGATCATAATGCCTCAAAACTTCCATAAAAGTTTTATAAGACTTGAAATAAGCCTTACTCCAAACTCCACAGCACACGACATATGTGTCCGTAATATTTATACTATGGAGTGGAATAAATATGCATACTGCGCCATCCAAATTTCTAAAACATTTCTAATCACAGACAGGTTAATTTATGCAATTAATCTATGTAGCAATAACTGAAAGGACAAGTAATAGATGTATAAAAGAAATGATAATTGGTTGAAATGTATTATGCACCAGGAACTTAGTACATCTTACTTTTATTGGACCCTTAAAACAACCTGTGATCATGGTTTTTTAGGACTCTAAATGCTCATAGGTTCTAGAGTGATAAGAAATTATTTAAATGTCACATCTAAAAGGTATAGCTGAGATTTGAACCAGTAATATTTGCCTTAAAGATTAGTCATATACCAGGACAACATGCTGATTCCCAAAACAAGATGTGTAACAGGTACTTTGAGTTCTCCATAGAACTATACAAAACAAAGAAAGATAGTAAATAATTTAATTAAATGTAGGCATTAAAAAGAAGTCCTTAATTCAGTTTATAATTAGGGCTCAGTTGTTCCTCTTACAGATCCTTACAGTAGTAATTAAATGCTCCTTGCTTTGTATTATGTATGTTTTCAAACTGCTTTTAAAGATCCTTACTCAATAGCCTTTGCATCTTTGGGCCTGGAACTGCTAATGCTCTACAAACACAAGCAGCCAAGGCAAACGCAGCTGGTCCCACAAAACACAAACCACAGCCACATGTGTGACACATTTACTTCTAACAAAGTGTACTTCTTAACCTCTGGGTGTCCCTTCATCACTCTTTCATAAGGCTACTCATTCTAAAGAAAGTTTGACTTCCAAAAGTGGAGCAACAGGCCCAGACAGGCAAAAACATGTCTGCATACCTATAAGCAAATGCAATCAGCACAATTTCTGACACTACCCTATGTATTGACAGGTTGCCTCTCTTGATGGTAAGCTGCCTGAGGGCAAGAGCCTAATATCTCATTTTACTAGTTGTGCATGGCAGAGGAATTTCCTTAATGTGTGTAATGATGCACACTCTATAGAGTGTTCTTGTAGGTAAATCTAACTACATTGTGTCACGTAGTCATGTGTTTCAGATTAGGCTAGCAGAACCTAAGCAGTTAGCTAATCACAAACTAGTAAGCAATGCTTTCCTCTTGCCCACAAAAGGAAAATACTGATTGTCTTATGCTACTGAATTCTCTTATGGGTTTTTTTATTACAAAGATCAATGCTTTTGTCCTTTTTATAGAAACAATGATTATGTAGTACTTGATATATTTGTTGCAAGGCTCTGTTTGGAGGTCTGTCTAAATAATAGCATATTTAGTCCTGCTAATAAATTCTATGACCCAGATAATATTTGTATCTTCATTTACTATTAAGGGAACTAAAAAGAATAAAGAAAAGAAGAATGAAAAAAAATCATCCAGAAATCACAGGCTGTTCAATGGCATGTTTGAATTCTGGAAAGTTCCTAAATGAATGTTGTTAATCACAAACGATTCTGCCTGAATAAGGGTCTAGAAAGATCCTGCTCAAGACATGTGAACAGCTTGTTCAACTGGAGAAAGAAAGGGAAAAGAAGGAAGAAAGCTACCTTTCTCATCCCTGAATGATTTATTTGATTATATTTCAAAACCTTTCTTCATGCCAATAGAGCTCCATGTAAGTACTATACTAAATTTCCCTGTACTGAAGGCATATGTAGTGGTTACCTTGACTGACACATAAAATACCCAAAACAAAATGCTCCAAGACATGAGAATTTTTTTTTTCATTTTGTTTCATGAATTAGAGACATGAAAAGATTGCCTAGGCATGAGAAGTGTTATACACTCACATCTGTAAGTCTTTCTTAAGGGTTTTCATATTTCTTATAAAAGAATGTTTCCTGTCTGATATATTTCAGTGTTCACTCTATACCTGAGCTTGAAGATTATCTAATCCTTTTTATTTTGTTTTCATTTTCAACTACTTTTTTCTTCAGACAGAGGGCATGCACTTGCTTTCACTACAATGTTTAACACTTTTCATGTTTGTATGCTTTTATTCCAGTTCTCTTGAAAACATGCTACCAAACATCCAAACATATTGTAAAGACTTAAAATTCAGAGTGTGTATACATATATCAACAGGAGTTATGAATTATGTATATTCCAGGCCTATATAAATTAGATTTTGAAAAACAAGCATCACAGCAGTCAGGCAGGTCATAATAAGACATTCCATGTGAAATGTAAAAACTACCTTGAATAAATTACCCATAAGTTAACACTTTCATTAGACTGACATATTTATTACTTCTGGGTTTGTGATATTGCTTTAATGCATTTGACTAACTATTGTAATGGCATATTAAGAAACCATTTCAGGCCTTTCTCACCCATTGGAATTTGCAAATTTATTTATGTTTGAACTAAAATAATGTTTAAGACAATAACCCAGTTCTGCTTATGAAATACCATTCTCTTCTGCCCACAAACATCTCATTAAAGCAGGATACAAGTTGAGTAATTATTTTTGCACAGAACGACTCTAAAGTTAATAGTCAATGTAAGACTTTAAAACTGGGACACTGACAATCAAAACAATCTTAAATACTTTGTTTATGTGATGAAAGGGAATGATCCTTTAATTCCCTGACACACATTAGACTGATTTCACAGACCTTCATTGCTGGTGCTTAACATAGTCAAGTGCTTGAGGTTCTGTAAAGTAAACAATCTTGAGATCTTATTGCAAACGTTTGCAATTTATAAGGTAAACTGATTTGTGAAGAAAAAAAACAGGATCCCATGTTGTTGAAGCCAAAAACATTTTTCAGAAATCAAAATAGTTCGGAAATTTGAGTACAGCATTAAAGTAAAGTATTACCATCTGAACATCCACAATTATGAATCTGAGGAGGGAAAGTCAAAATAGATGCATATCAGTTCAGTTCCAAGCAGAAGCCTCCATTTTTACTGGGACTCTGGGATGATAATGTCCTTAACAGTAATCATGTCTTTAACAATCTCTTGTAACTAATCCCCCCCACCCACCCACACACACATACACACCAGCATGGATCTTGTAACTAAAGAAGGATTTACAAGGGAAGGGAGGTGGTCCTTTACTAATTATTGGTTGCAGTTACTAAAATTTGACCAAAACATTATGAATGGTTAAAGTCCATGGTTAAAATGAAGGCTTCCTCCAACCCCTTTTCCGGATGGTTTGGAGAACTGGTTTGGACCTGGCTTTCCAAGGTGCAGGCCACGTTTGAACGTTTGAACGGCAACGTTCCAGGAAAGCAGACCCAGCACAAGCATGCAGAGCCTGGAGCTAAAGGACAGGGCTCTGGGGATCCGGAAAGCGGCGCGGGCCTTGGAGGAGAGGCAGCGAGGGAGGGCAGAGAGCAAGGCTCAGAACCTTCGGGTCCACTGTTGCGCAGGCCCTTGTTCCCAGCACTCTGCCATTGGCCCACAGGCTCCTACAGCCCGAGGGTCACAGGCTCCGACCGTACCTAGCGCCCTGGCCAACCCGGCTGGGTACTGCCGCCTTTGACCTAGAGCTGTGCCGCAGGGGGCGCAATGGCCAGGGTCGCCACTGCGTCTCCCGGCCCCTCGGGTTTTGGAATCTGCCTCGGCGGGCGGAGTGCTGGGATCCCCACTCTAAGGGTTCGGAGGTCTGCAGCGGAGCCCCAGGAGCCCATGGTCCACTGAGAATGCTCAGCTGGCGACGCAGTGGTCAGGGCTCACCAGAATACATCCCCCTCACTCGGAGAGCCAAAAGTTAGCCTCTCCCCTAAGGCCTGCTGCCTAGCCTTGGAAAGCCTAGGGACAAACCAACGTCTCACCCCACGCACGTCTGACCTGAGGGCCACCTGGAGCCCGGAAGGGGAGAAGGGAATCCTTGGGCCTCGTCAAAGTCTCCCTGGCCGCTCCCTCACGGGGTGGGCTCCTGGGGACACCTGCGACCTTTGCAGACACTGCCTCCTCCAGTGTCGCTTCAGGAGCCCCTGGCATCAAGGACTGGATCTCCACGGGATTTTTTGTTTTGTTTTGTTTTTGTTTTTGTTTTTGTGTTTTGTTTTGTTTTGTTTTCATTCTGAGGGGCCCGGGACTATCTTCCAGCATTCGGGGCTGAGAGTTTGGGAGAGGGAGCACTGATGGCCCTCAAAAATCGAGCTTCAGCCTTCTAAACTGAACCCCCGAGACGCAGCTTTGGCCAAAGTGCCAGAAGCTACAAAGAAATGGTGTTGCCGGGCGTGGGGAGATTCAACCATCCACAGCGCCACTGTGCTCCGAGCGCTTAGTCCTGAACCCACTGTCAATGAATCCTTATAGAACAAGCCAAATTTCACGCGGCCTCTTTCCTTCCTCCCCAATGCCTCCAAATAAACTTCAAGGGTGAAAGTCTACCGAAATGAAGACTGCGAAATCATCTCGGGGGAAGAGAGTGTTCTCTTATGTTACTTATTGGTTCCTTTACTGACATGGACCCGAGGTCCATGCCAGGTACAGGGCATGAGGTGAGAAAAGATGCGCTTAGCGCAAGAGAGCCACAGGGCCACCCTTGTTCACCGCCCCCTTTGCAGCAGCAGGAGCAAGGCGAGCACTTTTTCAAGTTGGGATATTCGAGAGATTGGTACACAATCATCAAAAAGGAAGAAGGAAAGACTATCCTGGATATTTTAATAGTAATAGGAACAAAGATGACGCGAACCCCATCAAATGAAACAATACTATTTTCATTCAATTGATCGCAAAGTGTCTTCCATTAATAACTTGGCACTTATTTAAAAGGTTTAACAGAAGTAGAGCCGAAACATTTTGTACTGGCAACACGGCATGAGATAACAGCATCTTCTTTTGTTTAAAATAACTTAATACACTAGAAAAAATATGGCAAATATAAATAATTTTGTTTTCATGGAGAACAAATAGTTACAAAGCTCAACTGCACACCCAAGTTCAGCGAGAAGAGCTTTTCCTCTTTCTTGTAAATTAAAAGGAGAGAAGAAAAAAAAAAACACTAAGACTTGCTAGAGAATTGGGATACAGATTGCTTAGTCCAAGGTATCCCTGTTTAAATAGCTACATGGACGAAAACAACAAAAGATTACTTGAATAGATACACCTTCATGAGATAAAATGCAAATGTTGAAAGTCAACCATCAGTTCACAGATTATAGCCAAAATAAACTTTTGTTCGTGTTTATCAACATATTTTACACAAACGTAGTGCCTGTACCTAGCTGGGTGTTGCTGAAGGTGAATTTCATGGATAGAGAGGGAAAAAGAAAACATTGTTCTCAAATAGGAGTTTAGGGAATCAGTAACAGGGAAATTACACGCAAAGATGGAGTGAACTGATTAAGCGCCTACTATGTGTCACAATGCCAGATGCAGGATATAGACCTGCATTATTCTATTTGGTCGTCTTGGGTTTTGTTGTTGTTCTGTTTTGTTTTGTTTCCCCACGTTTTCTTCCCACCGCTTTTTTTTTTTTTTTTTGAATAAACGGGGTGTATTTTTTCCCTTCGAACTTTTTCCTTTTGCCCCTGTGATCAGTAATGGATCAAGTATCCACACACGGATACACATCAACTTCCAAGGCGCTTTTCGTACTGAGGACAAAAGTAGGGAGACTGCACATGAGTAAAGGGGGCTGGGGGGGACACCATCAATGGAGTACAAGTAACATGCAAACCAGAATTTACTGTCAGCAGTCCGCACTGACTGTCATAACAATTTCTCAGAGGAATCATTGTCCGTGGCATCGTTTTTTTTTTTCTCATTAACATCATTTCCCTCCTCATTTTCATACCATCTTCCTTCTTCTTGCTCTTCCACACATGGTGTTTTTTAAACTCAAAGCATCAACGTAAAAGGAGGCCCGCCTCTCTTATCAAATTTAAAGTGAACTTCGCAGAAAAAGGTCAGTTTCAAAACCTGTGAACTCCCCAGCTGCGCAGTTTCATCTTAATTCTTTAAATAAGTATACTTCCTTCTCTTTTGCCATCTCAGCCCATTTAAAAAAAAAAAACATACGCATTTTAGCTGGTAAACACCTCCCTCCCCATTCTCTCAAAATTCGTCCACGTTATTTTTCCATATTTTAAATGTATAAAATACTTTTAATTTTTAAAATCGTTTTGCTCCGTCGTCTTGATTCCATCTTATGTCAAACAGCAATAAGAACAAATTCCCTTTCTCCTTTTCTTTCTGCTTTGTCTGTTTTAATTTTCTAGTTTGTTTTTATTGGTAGCAAGATTTCGTTTCTATGCAAGAGTCCGTCGTCGCAGCTTTCTCCGTTATCCACACTTGGCTAGTCTTTGTCCAGTCTCCAGAGTTCCCCCAACCCGCTCCTAACAAAGCCAGGCTAGGCCGAGGGCGACGGGCGGAAGCGCGGGGAGCCCGGGATGCACGAAGACGCTAGGGCGGCGGGGGGCGGGAAGGGACTGCCCGGGCTCCGGAGAGGTGCGGAGGGAGGAGCAGGAGGGCTTGCTGGGGGAACCGCGCGCAACGCCCCGGCCACCGTGGCTCGGGCGCGGGCGTCACAGGCCTAGGGCGGCTGCATGCTTTTTGGCTTTCAGTCTCAGGTCGGCGATGCTGGAGTTCTTGCTGGTGGTCTTGGCGGCGGCGGCGGCAGCCACCACCGAGGCTGCCGAGGCCGAGTCCGCGGCCAGCGTGGCCAGCGGCAGTCCGAAGGGCGGCGCCGGGAACATCATGTAGGGCGCGTGCGCAGCCAGGTGCGGGTGCAGGTGGTGATGCGCGTGCGCCACGGCGCTGTCCAGCTGCAGCTGCGCCTGAACCTGAAAGGACAAGGGCGTCACGTTGCAATGACTATCCTAGGGTGACAACAGAATAGAAACAGAGCATTAACGGCGTCCAGCTGGGCTCTGGGGAGAGCTGGGGTGTGGGACAGGGAGGGAACATTGGGCTAAGCATTTTGTATGGAGAGTGACTTTTTTGGCCTGTTGCTGAATTGGGGGCTGCGACCTGGATGCCTCTGCTCAGGTCTCCACAACTCACTCATCATGGGTTTACTTGCTTGGACCCTGCGGCTCTAAATTGCAAGGGTGTGGTGGCCTCTTCAGCCATTGGGCAGAGGAGTGGGTGACCTCTAGATAGTCCTCAAATGGCATACACCTCAAAACAATGGTGGGTTAGAAAGACTGATCTTGAGGACTGTTCCCTTCTTTCCTGATGATTCTGCCACATACCTCTTTCACACTACCAAAACAAACAAAACTTCTTGCCACTTAGGGAAGTTATTACATCTTCACTCCTAACTCTGAATGCCATAAGAATTGCCCAGGAACCTTGTTAAAATGCAGGTTCTGAACTAGTAGGTCTGCAGCCTGGGATTATGAATTTCTAACAATGTCCCAGGTGTGATTAATTCTGCTGGCCTGAACAAGCTCCACCTTCTGAGCAGGACAAATTTTCTTTTAAATACTGGCCTCCCTCTTTCTCCAACCATCCCCTTAAGATACTTGGGTCCTGTGGTGCCAAGTGAGCTAAAATCTCCCTAAATCTCAATAAATGAACATTCCCAGGTGTCTCCTCTAGTCTAGAGTGTTGGTGAGTGAAAGCTATATCATGACATTGCAGCCTTGCAGAGCTGGGGGTCCTGGCTGAGGATGGAGGTCAGGCACTGATAGGAAAAGGATTTTGCCCTCAGGCTTGGACAGCCAGGAGTTCAGAGCACTGGGGTTTCCCAGGATTAAATTATTGTTGCAGGCAGTCCTTAACCAACAACAACAACAAAAAAGGTCTTTTTTTTTTAATACCTAAGAAAGGGATTTTGAGATGGGGCCTCCAGCTCTGGGAAGAAGGTTTCCCTCTCTATCTGGGATGATGATGCTTTGTTTAAAAAGACAACTTTTAAAAGATAAGTCTGAGTTGGGAGTACCCCTACTTATTCTTCTTCTGCCAGAGACATTGAATGTGACTAAGAAGTAGAAAATACCTATAACAAATATTTACAAGATTGGCTAAAAAACACCTCAAGACAGGCCTCTATATTGGATTTGACAAAAATCCTAATCAAAGGCTTTTCTTCCTCTCTCCAGTGCAATCTTAAATTCATTTTTTTGTTTGTTTGTTTGGTTTTTGTTTTTTTGTTTTTTAAGAACCAGTTACTGCATTCAGACCCCTGAGGTGGGTTCCATGAAAACAGAAAGAACTAAACATTCAAGATATTGACACCGTGTACATTTTTAAAGGGGAGTGGATTCACTATATAATCTTGAATCAATTCTTCAGTTGCATGGACATGGGAGCTTTTTACATCTAAAAAATTTAGCCTGTACTTGCCTGCTGAAATGGCATCCTTAAAGCACCTACGTTGACATAGGGTGCCACTCTGCAAGCTTCAAATTGGCTAGCAGCCCCTATGAGAACACCTGCAAAACATAAATATAAGGAAACAAGACATAATAATGTGAGGCAAACATTTCTAGTGCTGCTTCTGAAGCTAGAACTGACTCCATTAGAATAGGACTGTTATTTTTCCAAACTGCTACCATAATTAAAATAAGTGTAATTTATTCCCAAATGTTAGGATCTTAATTGTCTTTATAGGAGCTTCTTAAATCAAGGATCAATGTCATTCTTGAAATTTTTTTTTTGTCTTTGTAATACTAACATCTCTCACCTCCCTTTTTACTTGGAACATCAAGTGTTTTTTTTTTCTTTTTGTATGAGAAACATACCATTATGCATTTGAATTTAGAACATCAAGTTTATCTGTGAGAAACATACCTTTATGCAGTTGGTTTTCTTGTTTCCTACACTTGGCTCTTCGATTTTGAAACCAAACCTGCAAGTTGAAGTAAAAAAGAAAAAAAACAAAACATAAACCTAGATGTTGAGACTCATCTTGTTAGTTAGTACAATCAAAAAGTACTGTTTTTATGCAAGACTTGGGAGATAAATAAGCAATCCTTGAAATATAAAATGCCCTGAATTTTCAAAATAAAAAAGTAAATGAAGTACAAAAATACAAAAGGTTTCATGGACTCTTTGTAACATAGTTTCTTGATAAATTACTATTAGTACTGGTTTCATTTTTCCACATTACAAACTCCCCAGGGCCTAAACTCCTCCCTCCATCTGATACCAATGTGGTAATGATTTTAAATGTTTGCCTAGTTAAGAACTAAGAAGAATAGCCTGTAATATTAATTAGCTTCATTTTGAAAAAACCAAACACTAAAGCAAATATGACATTTTGTTTGTGGGGGGGGTTATAAGAGGTGGTAATTAATGTCACAAAAGCCTAACTACAAAGAAGTTTAGAAATTCTCTATTCCTCTGCACAGCAGAGTATAACACAGTAGCAGAATAATCATGCCATTATTATGATAATCTAATTTGCTTCTTTAGAAAAAGCCACTGTCTGCAGTTAGGGACCTTAGGGAAGATACTAGAAAACAACTCCTATAACTTAAATGAATGTATGATGTGGGGGGGGGGGGGAGAAGCAATAAGGTTCACTTTATAAGAGAAAAGGAGAGTGGATAAGGAAAGAGGGGTAGCATATAAATCAAATAAGGATGCTGATATGATCTTAAATAATTGCCAACTTTTTTACAGGCAGTATGGCAGATTTTTTTTTCAGTATGGCAGATTTTTAAAAATTGAAATAAGGTTTGCTTTTACATTCCAGTTCCAATACAGGGCATATTGATTGATTCACAAATTAAGGTTTAAAAGGACAGGAAAACACTGCCTCAGAGCTTTATCTGGGATGGTTTTGAAGGTAAGATCCACAGTCAATGTAAATCTTCAAAACTTCCCCTGCTATGAGTATAATAGAAGGGTGGATGTTGTGCCAGGGCAGCATCCTTTGTGTAACTCCCATGGCCTGAGGCCTCTTGACTCTTTTTCCCCTAGAAGAGTGGGGATGGAGATACTCTTACTCGTAGCCGTAATAATTATCACAGTTTTAAGGGGGTTGCGGAGTCTCTGGAGATTTCAGGGCACACAGAAAAGCACAGGCTTTAAAAGGGGGCTTTAGGGTTGCTATTTTTGATGGCCAAGGTGGCCTATTACTATTTTTCTCCTTCCATGTTACTGCAGGTTTTTTTTCCCTCTTGATCCTATTACAAGATGCAGGAAAGTCCCATAAGAATAGTGCATAGTTCCTTACAGATGGTGGTCTCTCTCCGCCCGGAGACCAGAGTATCTGTTACAGCCATACTTTGCAACAGCTGCAGATGTTCTAGCCTAAAACTGCTCCATGTGTTCAAACAAATAATGACCATCATTTTCTCCTATTTTATTATTTCAGCGGAAATACAATCTGAAACGTTTAACTTTAGTCCCCACAAAGCTGGATAGATGTGCATGCACCTCTATATAATTCCTCTCTTAGATGCCCCCAAACTTACATTTGCTATTCCTTTCACTTCAACTGCGGTCATGGAAAACCTGCCACAATTCTAATTTCATGGGGATATGTACAGCCCTCTCTGGAGGCCAGGCTTCGGATATTCCAATAGCAAGATATGTGCATTGTTTTAAAATGGAGTTGCCATAGATTCAGGTTCATTCCCTTGGTTAAGCTAATGAACAAAGAGTGGCCAAGTGCATTCTTTCTCTGTCGCCGTTTCACACGTGGCTTGTGATCGACCCGCTAACAGTACACTGTAAATTTCTGCACTTAACAGATGCTAATTTTCTTTATAGTCTATACATCTATAAACCTAATTGGCATATCCGTTTGGCAAACCTAAACCCCAGAGCAGACCCTAAACGAAACCCAACTCCTGCGAGAGCAAAATACTCGTTGTAACTTTTAAAGCTTTCAGAGATAAAACGTTTTCTGTGAGATTTTTTTTAAAGGCTTATAAAAGTAGGTCCATTAGGATTAAGCCACATTAAAGACAGCACGAGGCAAGGGGGGTGTGGTTTATAGAAACTGGGAGAAAGCCCAGCACAGCTTTACTCTTTAGGGAACATATGTTGGAATAGGGGTGAGAAGTGGCTATATGAACAAGATCTACTTTAGAAAAATAATACCCCGAGTAAAGACAACCCTTTCTTTCTCGTCTCCCACCAGATACTTGCAGTGGCAGCCTACACGCGGTTCCCCCAGCTGCCTCCAACCCTAGGAATCCGCTCCTGGGGCCCAGCCTCCACCTCTGGGGAGATACCTGCACTCGGGCCTCGGAAAGCCCCAGCCGCTGGCTCAGTTCCTCGCGCATGAAGGCATCCGGGTAGTGTGTCTCGTCAAAAAGCCTCTCCAGCTCGTTGAGTTGCTCCAGGGTGAAATTGGTCCGACTTCGCCTCTGCTTGATTTTGGTCTGGCCTTCGTCCTCCATCCCTTTCGCATCCTCCTTGCGATCCTTCAACTCGGGAGATACTGGATAGGGCACCATGGACGGACCGGACCACACGTGTCAGTGCACGTACACACACACACACACACACACACACATACATGAGAGACAGAGAGAGAGAGAGAGAGAGAGAGAGAGAGACAAACAAACAAACAAAAAAACAGCAAAGCAAAGCCGTTACCAGATTTGTCTGAAAGCAGCATTAGGAACTCCAGCCCTTTTGCTGGGGGACCGGGGGGAGGGGGGGTGGGGAGGGGAGGGGGAGTGTCCCATTCCAGCCTCTCACCCCATCTGGAGGAAGGGGATCCTGTCTGGAGACTCACAGAGTCCACTTGGACTCATGGGGCAAAGTGGGCGCATGGCCAACCACCTCCCTAAGATTATGGCCTCAGCTCACTAGCCATCCTGGTCTCCCCTCCTGCTAACACCAAATGCATTCCTGACCTCTGGCACTCGCTCTCTCCCACACACTCACGGAATCAAATGCTAGGCGCTGGCCTCTCCCGGATCACCGGCTGGCTAAAGGGCGCGGCAGGGCCACGCGCTGTTCCTGCATCCCGGGTGGAGAGAGCTGGCCCTCTGTCCACCCAGCCCCCCCCCCCCCTCCGCCAGCTGGCCCTTTGCCTCCCGAAAACTTGCTGGTCTAATTTAGGAAAAATCGGCCGGGCTGGAGGGTTTCACCGGGAGACTAGGACCCGGGTGCTGCGCAAGAAGTCACATCTGCCGGCTCCTTCAGTGGCCCCAGGGCTCGAGTTAGTCCCTATTGAGGGTCCCACTGGCAGCAGGACTGTCTTGGCTCCCTGTACCCGACCCGAACGAATGAGCACCGGTGCCCACGCCATGTTGGCGGCCTGGAGGACTGGCCGCCCACGCCAGGCCAGAAGGGAAGAGGCGGAAAACCAGTGTCTGGTGGTCAGCTAAACCCACCCCTGCGTCTGTCCTCTCCTTTTCCCTCCCCGGTGGACACGCAGGCTCGACCCTAAAGGCTTAAACCCACAGAGATCAACAGGTTCAAGAAGAACGTGTCGATTCTCGGTTTCTATTGGTCGCTGAAAACCTTTTCATGCACCCAGCAGCTCGGATGTTCAATAAAATATGCATTTTTCTGCTGTGGGTTACACACATCCGTGGCTATTTGGCTGTCTCTTCCCTTCCATTTTTAAACCGAAGCTCTGAGATCGTGAGCATATGGAGGCACCCTTAGAGATGACAGATACCAATACGTGATGTACTATATATAAAAATACATATTATCAAAGGAGCCCGAGCAAAGACAGAGACAGAGCCACACAAGGTCCACTGTGACCTTCATTCTCTGTGCCCGAGTTGGAGATAGTATTTAGATAGTCGAGGCTCTTTGCAGTTCTTCCCTACTCAGGATCCCAATCAAACATAGCTTTGGAAAAATCCTTTCTATAAATACCAGTCTACAAAAAAAGAGAAAGAAAAAGAAAAAGAAAAATTAACATTCGTCCCAGAGCTTGGAAATCAACAGAGTTAACTCTAGTCACTCGGGGGGTTTGAGATCGGAACCTTAAGAGACCCGAACCTTGCTGAGGGTGCACAGGCAACCCAGGACCATAGGAGACTGCACTGGGCCCCAGGATACATCCCATCACTTTCCAATTTTAGAGGGACATGGTACCTGGTCTCTGAGAAGAGCCTTTAGAGTTCAGCCCAGTCCAGCAGGCTATACGGGAAAGTGTTGCCTGCATTTCCAGTCATCATAGTTCATTTAATGAACCCTTGTCCTTCTTCCAGGGAAGTAGACACGGCTGTGGCAACGTTAGAGGTTATTTTAATAGGAATATATTTCCACTAATATTGTACTGAAATTTAAACATGAAAATGTTCTTCAAATTCCACCAAAGTGGTGGGAAGGCTTTGTCTATTTATTGTCATAATCCTAAAGTTTGGGGGCTTCAAAGACTTTCCGATTTCCAGTTGATTAACAGACTTAATATAATTCCCATTTTGCCCCCAAATTTCCACTTAATGGCCTAAACAGGAACAGACTGTGTTATAAACAACTTAATTGCTTGCTTAAATTTGTCATTCTACGCATGCCACATATTTTCTTAATTGGAAAAATATGGCAATACACTAGTTACTGCAGTACCAAGTGCCAAATTAATTTTGTCAAACTTTGAATTGATGTAGGATGCCCTAACATTTAGATAAGGTCGTTTCCTAACAGTTGCTGGCCCCAAAAGCCCCCCTCTCAAAACATACAGGCACACGCACACACGACGGCGATAGCAATGGATGATTCCAAGCAGCAAAGGAATTGTTCAGTAACATAAAACAACCCCTTATGAAAACCTCAGTGTTTTAGGCGGAAGAGTCTGTGCAGCCCGACCTTAGCCTGCTTTGGCCTCCTTCTACCTTCATAGCCAAAAGCGAGCCTGAAGTTCTGTTTCTTAAGATCCTGAGAATTCGTGGTCTTTGCAGAGTTCTAGGAGTCTTAGCGGCAACTCTAAAAGCCTGGGAAGATCGAGACTGAATGTCCCTTTTTTCTTTTACTCTTCCTCTCTCCCTCAGGCCTAAGGAAGAGGTTCCCGCAAAACCAGGACAAGACGCAGCCTGGTGAGTCCCTTACCAGTACCCCTTTCACAGCAAACTGGGCAAACTTCCCAGGCCGTCCGGGGTGCGGCCTGGGTTCAATGCGGGGGGGGGGGTCAGGGAAGGATGAGCGCAGCTCCCGGCCGTCCCCACACACGAGGACCCCACCCACGGCCTGGCACCCCTCACCATCACAGTGGCTTCCCAAGCTGGGGTCCTGCCGGGCCCTCTCCTGTCCCGCCGTCCTCCTGCTGGGTCTCGGGGGGGTCTTCTCCGACCCGGAGAGGAATCGCGAGGGAGGCAGGGGGTGGGGGACCGCGACCCCGGTCAGGCCCTTACCCTCGGTCAGCCGCGGGCTGCCCGGCTCCCGGCTTCTCTCGGCGGCGCCCATGTCCAGCTCGCCGACGGGAGAGCGCCCTCCTCCAGCTCCTCCGCCTGCTCCTCCTCCTCCTCCTCCCGCGCCTCCTCCGCCTCCGCCTCCGCCTCCCCCGCCGCCGCCTCCGCCGGCCGCCCGGACTGCCGGGCTGCTGCGCTCGTCTCGGCCCGCCTCGGGCTCCTTGGCCCCGCGCAGCGGCCCGCTCTCCAGCACCTCCCGGTACGTGATGGCCTCCTTCTTCTCCTTCACTTTCTGGTCAAAAGACTTGGAGACGAAGGCCGTGAGTTCTTCCATCGCCGCCGCCGCCGCTCAGCCGCGCTCAGCCTCTCCCTGCCAAGCCCCGCTCTTTTTTTTCTTTCTCTTTTTACTGCTCCAGCCCCCCCAGTAATAACACATCAATGGGGCAGGGGTGGGAAGGAGAGGGAGGAGGAGGAAGAAAAAGAGGAGAAGAAAGAAGAAAGAGGAGGAGAAGTAGAAGGAGAAAAGAAGTAAGAAGAGGAGGAGGAGGGGAGGAGGGGGAGGAGGAGGATAGAAGGGGCGGGGGCCGCCGGGGGGGAAGTGGGAACTGATGCTTCCCTGCCGGAGCGCGCGTGTTCGATGTTAAGATCTTTGACAATTCTTCCTATGGAGAGTTACAGATCTGATCGCGACGCTGCGCTTGAAGTCTCACTATTTATACTTGCTAAAGGCGGCCCCTTGTTCCGAGTAAATTACCTCCCCTCGCAACTCCGGGCGAGCCCCTGCGCGGAGAGCGGAGCGCCACGACCTGGGGTGGGGGAGAGAGGGAGAGAGAGAAGAGAGAGAGGGAGGGAGGGGGAGAGAAGAGGAAGACAGGGAGAGAGGTTGAGGCTGGAGTCCGGCGGGCTGGAGTGGGAGGGCAGCGCAGGGGACCAGAGGGGGAGGAGAGAAGAGGACGGTCTCCGGCGGTCGGGTTTTTCAGATCGCTTAGGCCGCCTGTGCTCTTGGCCATTAATCCAGGATTGACAAGAATCCCTAATTAATTTAATTAAGCGTGGATTTTGCGTTGGTGTCACGACTTAGTTAAACACTGGGGAGCTGGAATGGACTCCGCGGGGGCGGGGCCAGCGGAAACTGACAAGTGCGCGGCTCCTGCCCGGGGAAGGAAGGTGGACGTCCGAGCCGCGCGCGACCCCGCCGCCTGGCCGGCGTGGGGCGCAGCGCCGGCGCCAGCCCCGCGCCCAGCTCGCCCGCAGCCCCGCCAGCCCGCAGCTTCCTGGCTTCGCGAGCCCGCCCCGGGTCGGCGCTCCCCGAGGCTTGGCGGCTGACACCCGACCTCCGACGGGCAGCCCGGCTGAGCCCGAGTCCTCAAGCCTGCCCAGGCTGATTCTTTCTATTTCTCAGTACTTCTCAGGTCTTGGAGTCAAAGCCAACATCCCTCTTGTAGGGATCGGTCGATTTAACATGTTTCCTGAGCAGCTCTTTGCTGACAGATCTCGTTTTAAAGTGTTTTCATTAGCGCCCGGTCCAGGTCCAGCGCACTCGGAGGACCGGGATGCTCGTCCTTTCTTCCGTACAACTCCGCACATGGTTTCTCTCCCTTGATGAACTTTAGGGGTTGAGGATCTCAGGAAGCATTCTAGTTTGCTTTCCTAATTTTGAAAAATAAAAGATTATCTTTCGTTGAGTTTGAAACAAAACTCCAATAAACCCACCGACGTTAAGTTTGTGTCTGTAACGTTTTCTTTATCCTGGATTGCCCAAAAAGAGATGCTCACGGAGACAGGAGCGAGCGCACTCTCTCTGCTCTAAAATTTAAAAATTCATATTTCGGACTCCTTTTTGTGAAAACTGTTATGTAGGAGAACATCGATGTTCCCTGTGTCCTGCAAGTGAGACTTGCTGTGAGAATCGTGGCTATGCAAATTCCTATATGTCCTCATAAAAGAATCTTTACATGCTCAAAGTTACATTTACTTGAGTGTATAAACAAATACACGTCTTTAAGTGCGGGTGTGGGAGGATTTTTAAGTATACCGAATATTAATATAGTCTTTCTGATGTTAAAGGTAACATGTTCATTATCTTAGATTTAGTACTCAGTAAAAATAAAAGCAATCACAAAACATTAATAGGTATATCTTCTAGTCAGTGGTTACAGCAATGAAACAAACAGCAAATTATCCGAGAAGTCCATCAAAACAACGCTGAGCGTTTGTAACAAGAAAGCACATTTGTAATTTGGTATATAAGGGTTTCTCAATACGAATATTTAGAGAAGGTCTATAATTTCACATTATACTACAACACTCTGATGAAATTGTGAACTTTTAAGGAAGAGGAAAATCATGCCTTTTGGAAACATTGCTTTAACTTTTCCCTGAAGTTATCTTTCCTTCTGAAGATGTTTCATTTCTCCTGTAGTTAGGACAGCTACTTGAGTTTACAAGCTCTCAGGAGCAGTGGCGTGAAGGCATCTCGGAATCACAGGAACCTATCTTCCACGAGACTCACTCAACTATTACCGTAATTTGATTTTAGGAACATGATTTCACAGTGAACATCGGTCTACTATGTGTGCCACTTAAGTGCTGATGTCAGAGGGGAAAAAATCTAACCTTTTTAATCCATTGTGATACTCTTAAAGATGAATTAGCAGAATGATTAGGAATAAGATCAACTAAGTTGGTATGGTGTTCCAAGAGCTGTCAAACCCAAATGAGAAAAAGATAGTCACAAACACCTCCAAAATACCCATTCTTAGAAATCTATCAGAGAAACAGGAGGCCCTCCAGCCACTTCTTTCCCCCTTTTATCAGTGATTTGCAGTCTGAACTTATATTCTGTCTACTGAGCTCCACAGAAAGGTGACTACTTTAAAGGTAATTAGGGAAGGTCTGGACACAACTGTTGCGTAATTTGAACCAAGAGATTTCCTGTTATCTCCTTTTATGGGCTCATTTTAACTCTGGGGATGGTAGTGTTAATATAAGATGAAGCAATGAGAATTTGTAGCGTCTAGTCATGGGTTCCTTCTTGCATTAAGGAAGTTTAGTTCAATATTTGTATATAATTGTACAAAGTGATGGATTTAACTATGACATTTACATATATGCATATAATGTATTCCTTCTATTAACCCTTTCTATCATCCTTCCTCTTTCCCCCTTTCTCATTTTATATCCTTAATAGTTCTCCTTTTTTAGAAAGTTTAATTTTAAAAGATCCAAGGTTTTGAAATCACACATTAATAAATACGACGAAGGTCTAATGCTACTGTTTCACTAAACAGCATTTTTTTTTCTCTCTCGGGAGACAAGACACTTCCAAAAAGAGTTTTAAAAGAAAAATCACAGCTCAGCCCACAGCTAGTGGACAGATACACAGGTTCCAATAAAACTCAGTACCCCGATGCCCCTTAGTTCTTAGTCGTTTAAAATAAACACGTAGTGTTACAGTTAAGTTTTAAAACTCCTAAAAACTGGCTAGTTAAGGGTATATTTATTTATAAGAAAAGTATCTTGGAATTGAGTTGCATCATCTCAAATGTCGGAAGAAAAATTTGTGCCTTGGTTATCTCCCTATGAATGAATTGATTTTCACAGTCGACCCGAGCCAGGCCTAATAGTTTCTATCTCTCTCCTTAGCTTTGCTTTCTTATGATAAATAATGAAAATATATTTTCTGCAAGGAAAAGTAATATAGTATGAGTTAGAAAATGCTGAATCGCATTAATTTCTGTCGGTTAAAAAATCGAAAATAAAAAGCTCCAACACGTGATTTTCCTTTCAGAAGAAACTTCCACTTCTCCCATCGGAAAGGTTTCTCCCCTCCACCATGCAGTTACTTTAAGAAATTAATTTGCACCCAACCCGTGAGTGCCTTCACCTTCACGGCAGAAGAAACACCCACTTTTAATGTATTTTTGTAAATAAATCATTACAACTTAATTACCCACGACTCTATACAGACACATATTCATGATTTATTATTGTTGGGCAAATTGCCCCCTCCCTCAGCATGAGCTAACCAATTTTGTGCCCTGTGAATGTCTTAAACAAAACTTCCTCCAATACAGATGTTTACTGATTATTTGTGACGATAACGGCGATTACTAAGGCAGTAACATCCTCCAGTCTCACTTTTATTGCTTTTTGAGAACAAGAAAATCCAATTATGCAAGCACGCAAAACACACATTAAACAAAAAATTGGCGGCGTGACAATCTACTCGCTCGGCCAGCTTTTCTCCTAGGCCAGCAGCCTGCATCGATGCACTCGACACTTCGGCTGGTGCTGCCTGGCGCTGCAACCAGGAAGGCGCTGAGCTTAAACTGAAGCGAGTTCCGCGGACGCTGGCGGCGCCCAGGTCTGAAGACACGTTGTCCGGTCGGCGCGTGCTTGCACGTCCGGAGGCGCGAGACCGAGGGTCTCGACCAGGTGATGCCCGCGTCCAGGGTTGAGGGGCGGCGCCCGCATCCGCGGAGCTCCGAGGCCCTGCTCCCGCGTGAGGCGGCGTGGGCCTGGAGCGGGCCTGTAGCGTGGAGCGGGCCGTGGGTTGGGCCGCGCCCCGTGCGCATGCGCCGCCCGCGCCGGCTGGGCCCCGGCAGGAGTGCGCGGCGGCCGCGGGTGCGTGGGGCAGCGGGTGGAGGGGCCGCATAGGCCGCGGTGTCTGGCCCGCAGCCGCGGCGGTGCGTGGAGTGAGCCGAGCCTCCTCCTCAACCGTCAGCTCCCGCTCCTAGGGCGCTGCTCTGGGGCTTCACCACAACAGCCTGGCGCTTCCTGTGGGCTCGAGGTGCATGTAGCCCCAGGGAGGCTGCTGCCGCGGTGCACTTGGTCCCCAACCTCTCCTCCGGCCTCCCTTTCCCAGGCCTCATGGCTTGCTGACCCGAGAGATGGTGCCAGGTGAAGCCAACCTCCGTGTATTGACCTCCTGTAAATTCACAAGAGCCCGTGAACTCCCTTGAGAAGCTAGAACGCACCACAACGCGTGTTGCTTGCCCCTGAATTGGGTTTCATCTTTTTTTTCTCGTCTAGGGGTGCTGTATTTATTTATTTATTTTTTGAGGCATGTAGCTCAGGCTGACTTGGAACTCACTCTATGGCCCAGGCTGGACTCGAACTCATAGCGATCCTCCTACCACAGCCTCTAGAATAGGGATTAAAAGTGTGTGCCACCGTGCCTGGCAGAGGGAGTTTTTTGTTTGTTTGTTTTGTTTTTTCTCGAGGTAGGGTCTCTAGTCCAGGCTGACCTGGAATTCACTATGTAGTCTCAGGGTGGCCTTGGACTAGCAGTGATCCTCCTACCTGTCCCTCCTGAGTGCTGGGATTAAAGGCGCGCACCATCACTCCTGGCTTAAGAGGTAGTATTTTTAATGACTATTGGAAACCTAAAAATTTCCAGAATGATAATCAACCCAGGTTAAGTAACCCAGGTGCGTGTCCACTAACTAGGTAGTAAGTTGCTAAATAAATTCACATGTCATATGCTGTTGCAGGGAAGTATTGGAGCTGTCATCTTTGAACTTGGTTTTTAAAACTCTTAAGTGAAGGCAATACACAAGAGTTCTCAGGTTTGAGGAGTGGAACGGATGTGACAGGTGCAATCTTGTGGGGAAACTAGGCATCCTTTGAGAACCTCCCTAGTCTTACAGTTTATAAATATTCACTTTCTTTCCAGGCAAAGGAGGTTTTTTGCTAAATGGTAGCACTTTGTTAATGTAGGTTTAATAAGAGGACTGAAAGATGTCTGAAGCTGGAAAAGACAAAGGCAGCTGGCACTTGTCTTTTAATTGGCCTCAGTGACCCAACCAGCCTCATCTTATTCAGCATGCAGAGTTGTGTTATGAATTGGAAATCTTCTGTCACAGGGCTGTTTGTAGTAGAATTATAGATATGTTTTCTATTTGCGTTTTCAGACCATTCCAAGGAAATTGCTAAGGTTGGTTAAAAAAAAAAAAAGATCCTGAATCTACAATTTCTTTTTGTGGTCATTGACAGAATTCTTTATTTTCTTTGAATTTTCTTTGCTATGCCCAATCTCTTCTTTCACCTACTTTATAGGGTTCTGAATTTGTTTGCGGATTCTTAGTATTCTAGTGTTCACCCCAGCTTTATTTTGTCATTTTTTTTGAAGTTTATAAATCCAGGACTAAGGGTTGCCTGCCATATGATATACTAATGAGGTAGTATTAGTAGTGGAGATGTATTTATAAACTGTCACATCCTCTAGGAACCTTTGCTTACTAATAACCAAAGAAATAATTTATGTGTGTCTGAGTTGTTCCTTTTTGAAATGCATGTATGTATGTGTGTGCAGGCGCCCATATGTGTGCTGTGGAGGCCACAGGATAACCTTGGGTGTCATTCTCAGTAAAGCTATCTATTTTTATTTTTTAGGGATCTGCCTCCCTGGTGTGGGGATTACAGGTATGCACCACTATGTCTGACACTTGTACAAGGGTGGTACTAGGGATAGAATTCAGGTTCTCACACTTGTGAGGCAAGCACTTTACCCACTGGGCTATCTCCTCAGCCACTAAATTGTCCTTTTTTTTTTTTTTTGAAACAAAGTCTCTCTTTAGCTCAGGATGACCTGGAACTCACTCTTTAGATCCAGGCTGCCCTTGGACTCATGGCCATCTTCCTACCTCAACCTCTAGAGTGCTGGGACTAAAGGTGTGCACCCTCATTCCTGTCTCCAGGTTGTCTAGTCTTTTTTGTTTTTTTGAGGTAGGGTCTCTCTCTAGTCCTGGTTGATTTGGAATTCCCTAGGCTCAGCGTGGCCTCAAACTCACTGCGATCCTCCTACCTCTGCCTCCCCAGTGCTTGGATTAAGGCATGCTACAACACACCCTGCCAGGTTGTCTATTTTTTTTCCCCCCCCCAGGTAGGGTCTTGCTTTAGCCCAGACTGTCCTGGAATTCACTATGTATTCTCAGGGTGGCCTCGAACTCTTGGCGATCCTCCTACCTCTGCCTCCTGAGTTCTGGAATTAAAGACATGCACCACCACGCGGCATTGTCTGTTGTTGAATGGCCACATATTGAGTTTATATTTTCAGGTGGCCACTTGATCTGTACAATAGGGTATTTTTAAGTTGTCCTTTAGTCATGACCTGCCATGGCTTCAGTTCTGTAGTAGGAGTAGTTGGGTGAGATTTGCAACCATGTGACTAAAACCAAGAACTAGAGTGCATACCAAAAACTACCAGTGTGTTGTGTTTTACAATTAGGGATACATTGAAAGTTGTTACTTTGTGCTAAAAATCTGTGATCATTTTGTCATTGTCCTTATCATAAAGATAAATTATAGTGTCTTTCCGTGCATTGGACCTTATCTGTGGAGTAACTAATAAAGAATTCTTCCTTAGGAGGAGTGTTTACTAGAAATGATTTCCAAGACCTGAATAAGCAAGATTAAATTTACTTTTCTCATTGTGACAAAACACTTGACAAACATCTGAGAAAAGCAGCATAAGGAAGAAGGGTCCTATTTTGGCTCACAGTGTGAGGGTACAGCCCATTATGGTGGGGAAGTTACAGCAGCAAGAGCATGAAGCAGCCGGCCACATTGTGTCTACATTTTATTGGGTCCAAGACCCCAATCCAAGAGACTTTTCTGCCCATGTTCTAACTGGGTCTTCCCTCCATTGTTAAATCTTTCTGGAAACAACCTCATGGAAAATACCAGAGCTTTGTTTCCATGGTAATTCTAAATGCAATCAAGTTGACAGGACTACCACAAACGCTAGAGACATGGAAATCTAGGATTGAGTATATATTTAGCAGGTGGGAACTTCATGCCGTCATTTATGGAGAAAACCTTTTTTGGGGATCTACCTCTGATTTGTTGTTAATGTTGAACTTCTTTCTGAATAAAGGAAAATAGTTTTCTTATTGAGCCTCATTATATCAGTATAATTCTTCTGAAATGCAAATATGTTATTTGAAGAAATGTTTAGTTCTGTGCTTGATCTTATCCTACAGACTGAGAAATGTTAAAAAAAATTTAGTTTTGTAACAGTTGTTTTTCATCCATTTTTTTCCACTTGGTTGCTTTGAGAAAGAATTTTTTGTGTCTTTCATTAACTTTTCTGGGTCAAAGGTAATCAACTTGTATTATGGATGAGTTATACCATTTGTAATTAGAACAAAGAAAGATTTATATCTATTGTGATGGTTGATAACTTGTTAATGTGACAGGATCCAGAATTATCAAGGAGATGGTCTCTGGCCCTGTTTGTATGGGAGTTTCCAGGTTAGGTTAACTGAGATGGGGGCCCACACTAACTTGGGGTGGCACTCTCACTGTCTTGCACTGAATAAAAGGAGAAATTGAACTGAGCATGAGCATTTGTCTCTCTGTGCTCCCTTGACTGAGAATGTAGCGTGACCAACTGCTGCTGTTCTTGCCTCCTACCATGTCTTAGAGTAGCAATAACAAATTCATTGTATGGTAACTTAAATAACATTTAGTATGAAAAATAACTATATTTTTCAAAACGAAACAAACATTGAGAAGTGACATTATTTTTTATTTTTGTAAATCTTTAATGTGTATTTTAATTGAACTGGATTATCATATTTGCTTCTGTATCTAATTTATTCTGATACATTTGAAATAAAAAAATTGGGCTGGAGAAATGGTTCTGTGATTAAAGGCACTTGCTTGCAAAGCCTGCCATCCTGAGTTTAATTGCTTAGTACCTACATAAAGCCAAATGTACAAATTGGCTCATGCATCTGGAGTTTGTAGTAGCAAGAGGCCCTGGTATACCCATATTATTTGTTTCTCTCTTGCAAATAAATAAACAAAATTTAAATAAATGAAAAAAATTGAGAGGGTATCACCATGTAGTCTAGGCTGGCCTTGAACTTATGATCCTTCTGTGTCTACCTCTGGTTTTCTGGTATTGTAGGTGTGTACTACCACATTTGGCCTGAGATAAGTTGTTTGATTGAAGTTATGAGGAAAATCAGGCTTCACATAGATTCATTGTAGCAAAACAGTTTTTTATTGCCTTTTCAGATGATTAAATATTTTTTTTTGTTGTTGTTTATTTTTCAGGTAGCATCTCACTCTATCCAGGCTGACCTGGAATTCACTGTGTAGTCTCTGGGTGGCCTCAAACTCACAGTGATCTTTCTACCTCTGCCTCCCAAGTGCTGGGATTACAGGTGTGTGCCACCATGCCTGGCTAAACATTTTTGATATTACATCAAGACATGATAATTTCTTGAAGGTTGTTTAAAATGTGGTGTTTGAATTGATTTCAATGAACTTTTCTTACTTTGTTCCATTAAGATCTTTTGGTCTTGGTCTTGTGCTATCAGTGAATTTGTGGGTGATTTTGTGACATCATTCCTTGGGCACTTGGAAAATACTGGTTCATTGGATTACACATATCTTTTAAAAAAATATTTGCATGGAGATTTCATATATGTATGTATATACATATATGTATATATATATATATATATCCTTGCAAATATGCCCCCATACACAGATAAATAGAGAGAGGTGAAGGGAGGGAGGGATGGAGAGAGAGAGAATGGGCATGCCAGGGCCTCCTACCACCACAAAAGAGGCATGTGCCACCTCGTGCATCTGGCTTTATGTGGGTATTGGGGAATCAAACTTGGGACATCAGGCTTTGCTAGCAAGCACCTTTAACCACTGAGCCATCTTTCCAGCCCAGGTTATACAAATCTTTTAAATGTTTGTACCCTTTGTTGAATATGGCTTTTTGAGGTAGGGTATTGCTCTAGACCAGGCTGATCTGGAATTCACTAGTCTCAGGGTGTCCTCAAACTCACAGCAATTCTACCTCTGCCTCTGCCTCCTGAGTGCTGGGATTAAAGGCATGTACCACCATGCCTGGCTTAAATTTTTTTTAAAAAAATTATATTAGAAAGACAGAGTGGGAGATAGAGATCTGAATTTTATCACTGGCAAAAGAAAACTAATTTTTGGGCTGGAGAGAGAGCTTAGCAGTTAAGGCACTTGCCTGTGAAGCGTAAGCACCCAGGATTCAATTCCCCAGTACCTACCTAAACCAGATGCACATAGTGGTACATGCATCTAGAGTTTGTTTACGGTGGCTAGAGGCCCTGGCATGTCTATTCTCTCTCTCAAATAAGTAATAATAAAATATTAAAAAACCTCATAATTTTAGATAAAAGATTGCCCTCATTTCATTTGATAATAGGACCTTCAGATACCCAAGTCTAATCATCATTGGTCAGTTCTGAACAATATGATTTCTTATAGTAAAAGTTCAGGTGCACAAATCTTTTTTTTTTTTTTTTTGAGACAACCTTCAAAAGATGACAGAAATTTAATGAAGTTCATGATTTTTTACCTTTTTGGTTTTACTGGCCTGGGGACTGGGGCTTGAACACAGGCCTTGTGCATGTTAGACAAGCTCTCTGCCACTGATCCCAATCCTGTAAAGGCATTCTTAAGTGGAACTTTGTGTGTGTGTGCATGTGTGCATGTGCAATGGTGAATAATGTAGTGACTCTAGTATAGTTTCATGCTTCTTCCTTGATTTGTGCTAAGGTGCCAGTAGTTTTGTCCACTTCAGTGCAAAATTGAATGCAATGGGTAAGGAAAATAATATTTGGTATTATAATAAAAGTAATTTTGAGTTTTTAGATCTCCTGACTCCAAGGGTCTTCCGACCATATTTTGAGAACTGCTGGTACAACAGAATTTCAGCTCCTTGAAGGCAAGGACTTAGGAATTTTGCTCACTGCTATAGCCCTCCAGCCTATGATACTTGTTCAGTAACTTCAGAAGAAGAGTGAGCATGAGGTATAGTTTTGAGACCTTGCATTTCTAAAAATGTCTTTATTGGGATCTTGTATTTGACCAGTGATTTGCTTGGAGAGAGATTCTAGGTTGAACTAATTTTTTTTTCCTCAGAATTTTGAAGATGAGTTTCCTTTGTTTCTGTGTTGCTTGAAAAGCCCTGTGCTTTTCCTTATGCTTTCCCTTTTCTCTCTTCCTCCCCTAGCACATCTTCTTCAGAAATTTCTAGGAATTTCTTTTCACTGATGCCTGAATTTTTTGTTTTTCCTTGCTGAGAATGAACACAGGGCCTTCTGCATGCTAGACCACAGTTGTCCATTGACCTACACGCCCCCATCCAATGTTTTTGAGATATGCCTCCTGTAAGTTTTTTAAAAAATTATTCAAAATACTTAGGGTAGTGTATATCTTTAATTCTAGAAATTCCTTTGATTTTTTTCCCCTTATTTTTGTATTCCTTTGTATTGGAAACCATATTGAATGGATATTGGACTTCCTGAATTGATCATTGTGTTTATTTTTTTTAAGGGTTTACTTCTTTATGTTTGTTTCACTTTCCTTTTCCTTTCTATAAGTGCTTGTCCTTTTCAACTATATCATGTTTATTGTTTGTTTAAACCAAGCACACACTCTTCTCTGAATGTTCTTCCTGTCATTTCTCAGAACTTTGATGAGTTTTATTGTCTCCTCAGTAGTCACTGCCATTTGCAAAAATAACCTTCTCTGTCCTCTGCCTCTGCAGAGGTGAGAGCAGTGCTGATTTATGGGCATAAACACATAAGCATTTAGACAGCAATTTGATGGGCACAGTATATCCATTTAGCCAAAGAAGAGTAGTAGCTCCCCATCTCAATGACCTTTCCAGCCATAGGCTTCTGACTAGGTTTTCAGCATCAGATGTGGAATCCCTCCTTTGGAGCAGGCCTCATATCCTATTAAGAGAGCAGCTGGTTACCACCATAACTGTCATGGCACTTTTGTGTCATGTGTCCACACCAGTGGACACATCTTGCCAGGCTGGCCAGTTGTGTACCTTTCAGGGTCCATTGCTGGTGAAGCCTGTTGATGACTTTTCTCTCCCAGCAGCCTACATTGCACTTACCAGCACCTTGACAGCCAGAAGGGAAAATTTATTTGAATATACACATTTACATGGATGTGTGCCTATCAGTACACATGAACTGTACACCTGTACCTATTATATAAACAGGTATCCACATATTTGTTATATATATACATACTCAAAGAACATACATGTCTGTTGTATTTATGTAAGTTTCATAATATTTTAAAGTTGGAAAGGTCATGGTGATGTGATCTTTTATCTAATGCTGTTTCATTTTTCAGCTTGGCTTATGAATATTAGTCATTTACTGAAAAATATACAACTCTTTCCAGCCAGGTGTGGTGGCACACACCTTTAATCCTAGTGCTCAGGAGGCAGAGGTAGGAGAATTGCTATGAGTTCAAGGCCATCCTGAGACTACATAGTGAATTCCAGGTCAGCCTGGACTAAAGTGAGACCCTACCTTGAAAAACTAAAAACAAATAAGTAAAACATTCAGCTTTTTTTTTTTTTTTTTTTTTTTTTTTTGAGGTAGGGTCTCACTCTAGCTCAGGCTGACCTGGAATTCACTCTGTATTTTCAGGGTGGCCTTGAGTTTACAGCGATCCTCCTACCTCTGCCTTCTGAGTGCTGGGATTAAAGGCATGTGCCACCACACCCAGCCCTTATCTTTTTTTCTTAAATTGTAAAATGTTAAAGGTGAATTACATACAGGTTAGGAACTATATTTAAAACCTTTAATTCTGATTCTAGGTAAATTGCTTATGGTTTTGAGTTACTCTTAGCAGCATTATTTTCACTGGCACTGCATTGGAGTCAGGGAGGAGCTAATTCATTTGATAGTTCTGAAAATAAAGCAGTAATTTAGTATATTAGTATATTAGTATGTATATATTTTGAATAAGGAATCTCAGAACTTTTGTTATCTGATCTAAATTGTTATGTAGGCTGGATCCTGCTTTTTGATATTCCAACTTTTTTTTTTCTTTTTGGTTTTTCAAAGTAGGGTTTATTTATTTATTTTTGAGAGAGAGAGAGAGAGAGAGGGAGAGAGAGAAAGAGAGAGAATGGGCACACTAGTGCCTCTAGCCACTGCAAACGAACTCCAGACATATGTGCCACCATGTGCATTTGGCTTACATGGGTACTGGGGTATTTAACCTTGGTCCTTAGGCATCACAGGCAAGTGCCTTAACTGCTAAGCCATCTCTCTAGGCCAGTGTCATCAGTTTTTCCCTCTCCTGCTTTGCAAGTCTTGTGTAGGTAGCATCAACCACTGATTACACAAATGACTTAAATGAAAATACTATAACTACAACTACTTGGTATTTCTTAAATATTTTTACTGGGAACTTTAAAATATTGCAAATTGGTCATATTTCCTTCAGGTTGTCCTCTTATGTCCCCTCTCCTCTGTCTCATTCCATTGAGGGCCCTCCTCAGTGGAGCTTTCCACTGCTGATGACTTTTTTTTTTCTTTCAAGGTAGGGTCTCATTCTAGCTCAGGCTGACCTGGAATTCACTGTGTAGTGTCAGGGTGGCCTCAAACTCATGGCGATTCTCCTACCTCTGCCTCTGGAGTGCTGGGATTAAAGGCGTGCACCACCACGCCCAGCTTGCTGATGACTTTTTTAAAAAAAGATTTTATTTATTTATTTATTTGAAAGAGAGAGGAAGAGGGAGAAATAGCCAGATAGAGAGAGAATGGACACACCAGGGCCTCTAGCCACTGCAAGTGAACTCTAGATGCATATGCCCCCTTGTTCATCTGGCTTATATGGGTACTGGGGAATTGAACCTGGGTCCTTCAGCTTTACAGGCAAGTGCCTTAACTGCTGAACCATCTCCCTAACCTCTGCTAATGACTTTTAATTAAAAATAATGTATTGAGGCTGGAGAGATGGCTTAGTGGTTAAGGTGCTTGCCTGCAAAGCCTAAGAATGCATGTTTGAATCTCCAATTTCCACATAGCCTGTTGCACATGTGCACAAGGGTGTGCATGTGTCTGGAGTTCATTCACAGCAGCTGAAAGGCCCTGGCTTGCCCATATTCTCTCTCTCTCTTTCTTTCTCAAAAATAAAATAATAATAAAAAAGTATTGCAATGAGAATCTGAAAGGTTAACTGTATAGCAACATAAATAAACTTCTGATTACCTAACTTATTTTCCAAACATAAAATTTTAGGTTCTATTTCTGATTTTCCCACTGTATACTAAATGGACAAACATTACTGTAACAACACAGAAATAGTTTTCAGCAAAGAAAAAAAATATTTATGTTATTAAAATTACAATTCGGAGTTAGGGAGATGACCGATTCACTGAAAGCACTTGCTGGACAAGCCTGACAACTAGAGCTTGGATTCCCAGAACCTAGATAGTTCCAGGCACAAGTAGCACATGTGACTGTAATCTCAATGCACCTATGGCAGTGGAAGGCAGAGTCAGGGAAGTCCTGAAGTCCTAGGCCATATAGTCTCACATTTGTAGAGTCAAACATAAGAGACTTTCTCAAACAAGGTGGAAGGCAAGGACTGACTCCCGCAGGTGTCATCTAATTGTCACACACCTACTCATACATTCATCACTTACTATTATCAGTTATCATTTTATACTTCATCACTTAAATATTATCAGTTTATCTTCTGCAGATGGATGATTTGGTGGAAGAATTCACCCTTAGGAGCTGGGGAATGAGCTTACTTTGGTAGAGTGCTTAGCATTCAGGAATCCTAACATTTGAGAGGTAGAGGCAAGGTAATCAGAAGTTCAAACTTATCCTCTGCTACATAGCTAGTTGGTTGGTCACCAGCCTGGGATACATGACACCCTGACTCAAAAGCAAATAAACAATGACACCCTTTCAAACCAGAATAGATGAAGGACTGTTTGAGTATACTGTTGGGCCATAGCCAGCATGGAGGCAGAACAACCACCTACAGAGGAGACTATGGGCTAGGGTTGTGTGTGTGTGGTGGTGGGGGTGCATGCAGAGGGGCAGGCAAGGAGTTTTGGAGCTATCTTTCAGTTAGGTTTACCCACCATACAATTCCTATCATGCAGTAAGGGCATTTTGGTCTATGTTCCATTCCTGGTAGAGGCTGGATTTCCAGGGTGGAAGTTCTGTGGTACCAGGTCACAGTTCTTCTTTTTTTTTTTTAATTTTCTTATTGACAACTTCCATAAATAAAAACAATATACCATGATCATAATCCCCTTCCACCATCTTCTCTTTTCCCCCTCCCAAATCCAACCTCTATGAAGTCCCTTCTTTCCAACTAGTCTTTTTCCTATTCAGATGTCATCATTTTTCCTCTTCCTGTTATGCAGGTCTCATGTAGGTAGCGTCAGCCTTGGTGTGGTCATGAATATCAAAGCCACTTTGTATCTGCAAGACATATTATAAGCACTCTTCTCTTTAATTTGGCTCTGACACTCTTTCTGCCACCTCTTCCACAGTGGTCCCTGAGCCTTAGAGGATGTGATAGAGATGTTGTATTATTTAATTAGTGCTGGATACTCTATTGTCACTTCTCAGCAATGTGGTTAGTTTTGAGACACCCCAGTGGACACTGCTATCTGAAAAAAAAACTTCTCTAACCAATGTGAGAGTAGCATAGACATAGTATTTAGAGGGCGGTTTGGTGGGCATAATATATCCCTTTAGCCAAACAATGGTAGTAGTTTTCTTCCTGGGGCTATGACCTCCCTCCCCAGCCATAGGCTTTTGACTGGGTTTTCAGTACTAGGCAGGAATTTCTTCCTGTGCAGTGGGCCTCAAGTCCAATAAGAGAGCAGCTGGTTTCCCCTGTAAAAGAAATGTCACCATTTCACGTGGCCTGGCTGGCCACCTATAAAGTTTGCAGGGTCCACTGCTTGTTAACACCATTGTAGACTTTTCTTTCTCAGCAGACTGCATAGATCTTTCTAGCATCCTGGTAGATGGTCAACAGGGAGGTTTCCAGCTCAGCTCCAGCTTGATTTCTCAGTGACTTAAAGCTTAACCCTGAGAGTCTCCCGTAATAGGGTCTTATCATCTAGTTGTGGTGGGCAACCAAGAGCCTTGGCAGTACCCTGTAATGTTTTGGGGGCATCACGGGCCACCCTGGTCAACAATTTGAAGCTATCCCTTCGGGCACTGAAGTTTTTCTAATAACAATGTATGTCTTCAGGGCACAGCAAGGTCAGAGTTAATTTTGATTGGCTATGTTCAGTTACATCATTCACAGCCCTTAATTCAGCCAGAAAGGTAGGCTGCTTTCTTTTGGTGGATACTTTATGGACCAGTCTTGCATTGCAACCATAATAGGGACCCTTTCCTTTGCTGGTTTCTCAGTTATGGCTTTCTCTCCATATCTTTTTACTCATTTGAGAGTGTGTTTGTGTGTGGGGGGGCTGGGGGGGAATTGGCACACCAGGGCCTTCAGCTACTGCAAACGAACTTCAGATGCATCACATAAGCATCAGCTTATGTGGATCCTGGGTAATTGAACCTGGGTCCTTTGGCTTTGCAGGCAACCATCTTAACTACTAAGCCATCTCTCTAGCCCTCCACATCTTTTTATTCATATTCATATATACATACTATAATCTGTTTAGCTATTATTGTAATATGCTATAGCAGAAACCTTCATGAATTTGTCTTTCTTTTAAAGTGTTTCAGATATGTTTCTGGACCTAGGATTGAATTATCCAAAAAATACCAAATTTGTATCATTTATTACTTAAATTGCCTACTTGCTTTTTAAAAGAATTACACCAACATTAGGGCTGGGGAAATGGCTCAGTGGTTAAAGGTGCTTGCTCACAAAACCTGACAGCCCAGGTTTGATTCCCCAGTACCCACATAAGGCCAGATGCACAAAGTGGTACATATGTCTGGAATTTATTTGTAGTGGCTGGAGGCCCTGGTGTGTCCATTCTGTCTTTCTTTGGCTGTCACTCTCACTCTTGCTCTTTTCTCTCAATTAAAGAAATTATTTAAAAAAATTATACCAACACTAAATGTAGATGCTAGCAGTATGTAAAGAGTTGGCTGGTATAGTAACTACTTTAGCTAACATTTTTCTCTTACAAATTTCATAAAATGATGACAGTGCCTTGTTTCAGGTTGTGCTTCCATGATGACTTCTGAGATCTTATCCTTTTGAATATTTAGAACTCTCAGTTTGAAAAGTGTTAATCTAAGTAAAGTATATTTTTATCTTCAGCAGTGTAAAAATGAAGAAATGGATGGTTAATTATTAAACTGAATGTCATATGATTACTGATAAGTGCCATCTGATAGTTTACTCTCAGAAAATTGATATAATAAATTGTCTTCAGGATTGACTCTTTTGAGAGACATTTGAAAAACAAAAAAGGTGCAAATTTAAATTGCTCAAAACATGTAAAAAGTGTTCATTGATATCCTAGAAGATTGTATTAGATTTTTTTCACCTTTGTCAAGAATCCAAGGAACATTTTATTTTTTATTTTTATTTTTTGGTTTTTCAAGGTAGAGTTGCACTCTAGCCCAGGCTGATCTGGGATTCACTATGGAGTCTCAGGGTGCCCTTGAACTCACAGCAATCCTCCTACCTCTGCCTCCCGAGTGCTGGGATTAAAGGTGTGTGCCACCACGCCCGGCTTATGTAGGTCCTGGGGAATGGAGCCTGGAACCCAGGTCCTTAGGCTTCACAGGCAAGCGCTTAACTGCTAAGCCCTCTCTCCAGCCCCCAAGGAGCATTTTGAAATATTACTTTAGAAAGGTTTTATAGAGCAGTTGGATGTAAAGGTACGTGCCTATAGTTCCAACTAGTAAGGAGACCTAGGCAGGAAAATTGACCAGGTCCAGGAATATACAGCTAGCCTGGGCAATATAGTGAGATACTGTTTAAAGAATTGTTTTTACAAAATTAAAAAATATTTTATACCTCCAGGTGTGGTGGCGCATGCTTTTAATCCCAGTATTTAGGAGGCAGAGGTAGGAGGATTGCTGTTGTGAGTTAGAGGCCAGTCTGAGACTCCATAGTGAATTTCAGGTTTGCCTGTGCTAGAGCGAAACCCTACCTCAAAAAAACACAAATACAAAAAAAATTATATTAAATTTTATCTATTGTGCCACTAAGTTAGAAGTACTTTTCTTTGTAAGATTATAGAAATGGGACGCCGGTCATCAGACACTGAAGAAGAAAGCAGAAGCAAGAGAAAAAAGAAACATCGAAGACGGTCATCTTCCAGCAGTTCTTCAGATAGTAGGACATACACCCGAAAGAAAAATGGAAGGAAGTCAAGATCAAAGTCAAGGTCATGGTCCAGAGATCGTCAGCCTAGGTCACATTCTTATGACAGAAGGTAGTTCTCATGACTTTATATAGTAATGTGGGCAGCATTCTTCAGATGTCTTTGCATTTCTACTTTTGTTGGATTGTTTTCTTTTAGGAGTCATGTGTTGATAGGGCTAGCTCCTAACCCAAAGGTATTTTTCATCAGCTCTAGTCCCTCATCTTCTGTTTGTAGGCAGGTAAGTATAGACTGGTTTGGTTCTGATATTAGCCTGATGCTATTTGGAAAGATTGTATACTTCTTAAAACTCATAATACCTTAACTATTAAGTGATTTAGTCACTATATTATGAATCAGTCATTTGACACTAAGAGAAATAACATTTTAATTATTCTCTATGCTTCAAGCAGAGACTGAAACAGAAGTGACATGATTGTTTAGATTTCTCCTTAATGCCCATAACAACCTTTTTACAACAAGTGATTTTGGAATGCATTTTATTTCAGACGCAGGCACAGGTCAAGCAGCAGCTCTTCTTATGGCTCTAGAAGGAAACGAACTCGAAGTCGTTCAAGGGGCCGAGGGAAATCCTATAGAGCTCAAAGGTCTAGGTCAAAAAGCAGAACAAGAAGGTATGCTTATTGGTATTTAATGCTGCTTAACAAACTGCTGGAAAATTTTAAGGCTTAAAGCCACACTAATTTGTTTTCCTGGTTTCTACACCTTTGACTGACCCCAGCTGGTAGTTCTGCTGCTCTCCTGTGGGTTGTGTGCATGTATAGTCTTCTGACAGCTTTCCGGGGTGGTTGAGTCTTGCATTTGTTTCTGGTTCTTGGCTGGGCAGTGTGTGGCTTCTCATTCTCTAAATGATGGGGTAGGTGTATGAAGTGGGGCTGAGCAGATGCTGTAAACTCTTCTTAGGTCTAACTTTTTTACAACTAACATGCTGTGGTATGGATTGAATATTTGTGTACTCCCAAAATTCATTTGTTGAAGCCCCAACTTATATTGTAACTATTTTGAGATACGGCTTTTGTATTTAAGGTTAAGTGAGGTTATGATGTTGGTGGCATAATCTGGTAGCACTCATGATGGGCCTGGAAGAAGAGGAAGAGAGGCCTTTCTTTTTCTCTGTGCTCAGAGGAGGTCATGGGAGGACATAGAGAACAGTCTGCTTTTTATAAGACAGAAGAGAGCTCTCATTAGAAATGAAAGTGGCTGGCACCGTGATCTTGAACCCAAGGCCTGCAAAACCGAGAACATAAATTCTATTTTGCTATGTCATCTCTCAGGCAGACTAACATGTGATGTATCTGTTTTGCATTTTGCAGCCTTGTTCATAGGGCAGCACAGAGAACTGCATATTTGAGGAATTGTGTATATTGGACCATGGTACAAAATGTAGGTTAATCAAATGGGGCCATAGTATTGAGGGACTTGAGGAAAGTAGGCATTTAGAAGTCATTGAGGTTTCTTTTTAACAAAAGAGTGTTATAGTTTAAAAGCCTTTTTTGTTTAAAGAATAAAAGCAAAAAAAATTGTTTCTTGTCTCTGCTTAGTTTTATATAGTATGAAGCTCTAATGGGGCGGGATGGGATAGGGGAATGGTATACATTAGCAGCTTGATTTTGTGCGATTTTTTTAAATGTCTTTTTCATTATTGGTAGTTTATCCTTCAATTTTAAGTTACTTACCAGAAGTATTAACCTTTTAGGTTTGATACATATGGCAAATGTTTTCTCCATTGTTTTTTAGTTATTTGACTTTATAATATTTCTCAGACATACAAATTTTTTCTTCTGTGTCCTCTCTCCATTCATCCCTAAGGTTTGAGCACACTTCTAGTTTCAGAAAACAGTATGTTTTTTCTTTAAATACTTTAGTATACTTATCACAGAATTCAATATTCTTTTAGATTTTTTTCTTTTGTAAATTTTTTGAAGTTTTATATAAATCAAATGCACAAATATTCATTGAGCTTTGATAAATGAATATATTTGTCAAGATGTATGAATTACTACCATTACCCAAGATAGCTGACTCATAACTTTTCTTTTTTTAAAATTTATTTATTTGCATTCAAAAAGAGAGAGGGAAAGTGGGCCCGGGGTAGGCACACCAGAGTCTCTGGCCACTGCAGACAAACTCCAGATGCATGTGCCATTTTGTGCATCTGGCTTATGTGGGCCCTGGGGAATCGAACCTGGGCCCTTAGGCTTTGCAAGCAAGAACCTTTAACCTCTGAGCCCTCTCCCCAGCTCTCATAACTTTTCTTAATAAATTTGTGCTTGTAACTGGACAGGCTTAATTGTTCTGATGTCTTTCCTCTAGTGATTAATTTTCATGTGAGTAAAGTAATAAACATACTGTTTTTAAGAAAAATTTTTATTTTTAACAATATTTTTTTATTATTTGCAAGTAGGGAAGGAGGAAGGGAAGGGGGGACAGAGAGAGGGAAAGAATGAATGAATGAATGAATAAATCTGAGCATGCCAGGGCCTCTTACCACTGCAAATGAACTCCACACAAATGTGCCACTTTGTGCATCTGGCTTTACATGTGTACTGTGGAATTGAACCCAGGCCAACAGGCTTTGAAAGCAAGCACCTTTAACTGCTGAGCCATCTTTCCCACTCCAATACATAGTTTTTTGTTTAAGCCCTTTAATTATTCACTGTGATACTTTTGGGATTCGTTTATGTATTATGTTGGTAATTCATCTTTTATTTTATTTTTTATTTTTTTTTATTTTCTTTGTTTTTTCAAGTTAGGGTTTCACTCTAGTCCAGGCTGACCTGGAATTCACTGTGTAGTCTTAGGGTGGCCTTGAACTCATGGCGATCCTCCTACCTCTTCCTTTCCAGTTCTGGGATTAAAGGCATGTGCCGGCTTTTATTCTTTTTTTTTTTTTTTTTTTTTTTTTGAGTTAGGGTTTCACTCTAACTCAGGCTGACCTGAAGTTCACTATGTAGTCTCAGGGTGGCCTTAAACTTACAGTAATCCTCCTACCTCTGCCTCCTGAGTGCTGGGATTAAAGGCGTATGCCACCATGTTTGGCTTTCTTTTCTTTTATATTTTTTATTGTTGAAGTTGACCAGTAATTCGTAGTATGGATCTGTCATGTTTTTATTTGAGAATTTTGTCTAATTGTCATAAGTCACAATATTTTAAAAATATTTTATTTATTTATGACACAGAGAGAAAGGCAGATATAGAGAGAATGGGCATGCCAGGGCTTCCAGCTACTGCAAACGAAATCTAGACACATGTGCCACCTTGTGCATCTGGTACGGGTCCTGGGGAATTGAATCTGGGTCCTTTGACTTTGCAGACAAGTGTCTTAACTGCTCAGCCATATCTCCAGCTCAGTCACAATATTTTGTTTAGCTTGTTTTACTGAGTACAATGTTTTGTTTTGTTTTTTTGGTGTTTTGTTCCTTTTTATTGCTGAATGGTGATCATATCACAGTTTATTTTCTACTGGTGACTGCTTTGGGTCTTTCTGGGTTTGTCACTTGCTTTAGAGTCAATTTTTATTATTTTTGTAGCTATCCATATTCCTGCGCTGTTTTTAATAACTTTTTAAATTGACAATTTTTATACATGTATATAGTGTATTTTGATTTTAATCTTTATTACCTTCTTTTGTCTCTCCACTATCCCCCTTCCATGGAACCCCTTAATTTTAAATAATCTTCTTCTACTTTGATCTCCTTTTTTTTTTTTTTTTACCCTCCATCATCCATGTGGATGGATCCATGACAGATGTTGATGGGCTCAGTATTGTGCAGGTCTTGTATAGGTAACAACAACTACTGATCATGGGTGCAAAATGGCCACTTCACATCCAAAAGACTGTTCCAAAACACTCTTTTCCATCCTCCACTCCTCTCCATCCTTTTACATTCTTCTTGTGCCATCTGGAGTGTTCTCAGAGCATTGGATGGGGTGATATAGAGGTCTTACTACTGTTAAGCACTCAGAAGTCAGTTACTCTTAGCACTTTGATGAGTTTGAGTCTCCTCAGTAGTCATTGCCATCTGCTGAAAGAAGGTTCTCTGAACAAAGATGAGATCATCATTAATCTATGGGCATAAATATGAACATTTTGAGGTTTAATGGACACAGTATATCCATTTAGCCAAACAACTAGTAGCTTCCCCCCATGACCTTCCCAGTCATAGATTTTTGACTAGGTTTTCAGCATCAGACATGGATTCCCTCCTATGGAGCAGGCCCCAAATCCAGTTAGAGAGCACTTGGTCACCCCCCTAACCATCAGGCTACTATTGCACCAGTGGGCACATCTTGTCTGGCTGGTTCATTGCGTAGCTTGCAAGATCCACTTTGGGTTAAGACTATTGATGACTTTTCTCTCCCAGTTTCCTAACCCTAACACTGGCTAATAAACCTCAAGGTCCACCCCCAGCAACACACCTTTTCCAACAAGGCTCCACTTAAATTGCCATCAGCTAGGAAACAAGCATACAAAACACATAAGTTTTTTTTTCCTTGGGTGGGTGGGTGGGTGGGGGAACGACAAATGCTGTGTGTGCTTTAGGATATGTTAAGTATCAAAAGGTTCATGTATTGTTATGTCATGAGTGATATCACCTTATCTGTGTAAGATGCCAAATTTTTCCTGCAAAACTGCTGTCTTTTTTTTTTTTTTTTTGGTTTTTCGAGGTAGAGTCTCACTCTAGCCCAGGCTGACCTGGAATTCATTCTGCATTCTCAGGGTGGCCTCGAACTCACGGCAATCCTCCTACCTCTGCCTCCCGGAGTGCTGGGATTAAAGGCGTGCGCCACCACGCCCGGCTTAAAACTGCTGTCTTTTTGTAATTGATAGATATGTCAAGAGAGAGAGCTTCAGGCTCTAATAATTCTACTTTTCAGATTTCTGTTTACTATCTTTTGTCAGTATATCTCTTCTGCAGCTTGTACTTTGGCATTTGCTTAATGGTGTCTCATTTTTGTAGATGGGTGGGGATGGACATTTAGGTTCATTTCTTTTCTTTTTTTTTAATATTTATTTGAGAGAGGGAGGCGGGTAGAGAGAAAGAGAGAATGGGCATGCGAGGGCCTCTAGCCACTGCAAACCAACTCCAGATGCATGTGCCCCCTTGTGCATCTGGCTTACGTGGGTCCTAGGGAATTGAACTGCGGTCTTTAGGCTTTGCAGGCAAATGCCTTAACTGCTAAGCCATTTCCCCAGCCCCAAGGTTCATTTTCATATAGTGTGTCTAATACCAATTTTAAAGCATTTCATTTCTTAATAGCATAGTACCTTGTCAGAAACCAGTTAGTTGACTATATCAATGAGATTCTATGTTTGGATTGCATTGTCAGTCACTTTATTTTCATACCGGTCCTATATACTTTTGATTATTATGGTCTTAGAATACCAAGTCTTGAAGTTAGGTATTGTTTGCATTTCCCATGTACATTTTAGAATCAACTTCACATTTTCTTCAAACAGACCTTATAGGATATTTCTTGGGAATTCACTGAATCAGTAGAATGGGAGAATTAACATTATATAAATTGAGTCTTCTAACTTATTAACCATTTACTTAGCATTTCTTTAGATTATCCCAACAATTTAGTTTTGTCTGTAAATTTCCTTTGTATTGTTTTACTTAGTGAAGCTTTGACCAAATAGTTAGGTGGCTTAGACAACATACATATATTTCTCTCAGTTCTAAAACTGGCATGGTTGGCTGCTGGTGAGGACTGCCTTTGTGGGTCACAGATGACTATGTTTTTTTTTCTCTCATTTTTTTTTATTGGCAACTTCTATACTTACAGACAATAAACCAGATAATTCCCTCCCCTCCCCCACTTTCTCCTTCATAACTCCGCTCTCCATCATATCCCCTCCCCCTCTCCATTAGTCTTTATTTTGATGTCATCGTCTTTTTCTCTTATTACGAGGGTCTTGTGTAGGTATTGCTAGGCACTGTGAAGTCACGGATATCAAGACCAGTTTCTGTCTGGACAGTTACATTGTAAGGAGTGGTAACCTTCCTTTGGCTCTTACATTCTTTCCATTACCTCTTCAGCAATGGATCCTGAGCCTTGGAAGGCATGATAGAAATGTTTCAGTGCTAGACACTCCTCTGTCACTTCTTCTCAGCACTGTGTTGCCTTTTGGGTCATCCCAGTGGTCAGTGACATCTGAAAAGAGAAGCTTCTCTAACCAAAAGTGAGAGTAACATTAATATATGAATATGAACATTAAGTATAGTGCTTTCAGGGCAGTTTGGTGAGAATGATATATGCATTTTGCCAGACAAGAGCAGGCTTTATACCCCTAAGGCTCATGAACTCCCCTGCCATAGGCTTTTGATTAGGTTTTCAGTACCAGGCATATATTCCCTTCCATAGAGCAGGCCTCCAGTCCAATTAGAGAGCTGTTGGTTTCCCCCAGAGCAGACATGTCACTATTGCACTCGTTCAGTAATTTGGCCAGTCTGGCCAACCTGGAGGCTTCCAGTGTCCACTGTTTTCATTGCTGATGACTTCTGTCTCCCATAGGGCTGCATATGGTACAGCTTTTTCCAGCTTTCATTTGGCTGGACGGCAGAGATAAGGTTTTCAGCTCAGCACCAGCTTGGTTTCTCAGTGACCTTGCTGCCCAGGCATGTGAACTCTTCAACAATAGGGTCTTACTGTCTGTTACATGTGGGAAACCAAGGGCCTTGGCAATAGCCTGTAATGTTTTGGAGGGAACAGGGCCCTCCCTGGCCAATAACTCACTGGAAGGTATCCCATCCCTGGCACTGAAAATTTTCTATAGTAATCTATGGCTTCTGGATGTGCCATTATCCAAAAAAGTAGGCTTTCATATGTTTTATTCAGAATATCTTGAATTTTGATTGACCCTCCCGTACCCTTCTCTTAGCCTCTTCCCCTGGCCTCACGTAGGCCATTCCACTTCCTGTAATTTGTTCTTCTTCTAACATATGTACAATAGCATCCCCTAAAGTCCTTCCCTCTCCTCCCTTCCTGATAGCCCTTTTCTAGCTTACTGGCCTCTGCTGCCGATTTTTGGTTACAGCTCACACACAAGTCTATACAGTTGTAGCTAGGATCCATGTATGAGAGAGAACATGCAACATTTGGCTTTCTGGGCCTGGGTTACCACACTTAGTTTACTCCATTCCAGATCCATCAATTTCCCTGCAAATTTCATGTTTCTTTACTGCTGAATAGAACTCCATTGTGTAAATGTATGATATTTTTATTATCCATTCACCTGTTGAGGGGCATGTAGGCTGGTTCCATTTCCTAGCTATTGTGAGTAGAGCAGTGATAAACATGGTTGTGCAAGTATCTCTAATCATACTGATTTCCACAATGGCTGTACCAGACTACATTCCTACCAGCATTGTAGAAGGTTTCCCCTTTTCCTGTATCCTTGCCAACATTTATGTCATTTGTTTTCTTGATGATAGCCATTCTGACAGGAGTGAGATGGAATATGAAAGTAGTTTTAATTTGCATTTCCCTGATGGCTAAGGATGTAGAACATTTTTTTTTAGATGTTTATATGCCATCTGCATTTCTTCCTTTAAGAAAACTCTGTTTTAGTCTCATAGCCCATTTTGTTGTTGTTGTTTTTGGTTTGTCGAGGTAGGGTCTCACTCTGGCCCAGGCTGACCTGGAATCTGCTATGTAGTCTCAGGGTGGCCTCGAACTCACGGTGATCCTCCTAACTCTGCCTCCCGAGTACTGGGATTAAAGGCGAGTGCCACCACGCCCAGCTTTTGTAGCCCATTGTTTAATTGGGTTGTTTGATTTCTTATTGTTTTGTTTTTTGAGTTCTTTGTATATCCTGGATATTAACCCTCTGTCAGATGTATAGCTGGCAAAGATATTGTCCCATTCTGTACGTTGTCTCTTTGCTCTAGTCACAGTGTGCTTTGATGTACAAAAGCTTTGTAATTTCATGAGAGCTCAGTGGTTGATTAGTGGTTTTTATTTCCTGAGCAATTGGGGTTATATTCAGAAAGTCATTACCTATGCTAATATCTTGAAGGGTTTCCTCTACCTTTTCCTGTAGCAATTTCAGAGTTTCAGGTCTGATATTAAGGTTCCTGATCCATTTGGACTTGATTCTTGTGCATGGAGAAAGACAAGGATCTGTTTTCATTCTTCTACACATAGATATCCAATTTTCCCAGCACCACTTATTGAAGAGGCTGTCTTTTCTCCAATGAATGTTTTTGGCTTTTTTTTTTCAAAAATCAGATGGCTGTAGCTGCCTGGATTAAAATCTGGGTCCTCTATTCTGTTCTGTGGATCTACTTGTCTGTCTTTCTGCCAGTCCATGCTGTTTTTGTTACTATGGCTTTGTAAGATAGCTTAAAATCAGGTATGGTGATACCAGCAGCCATTATTTTTGTTGCTCAAAATTGTTTTGGCTATGCGAGTTTTTTTGTGCTTTCAAATGGAATTTTTGGATTTTTTTCTATTTCTGTGAAAAATGCCATTGGAATTTTAATGGGGATTGCATTAAATATATAGATTGCTTTTGGTAAGATTGACATTTTCACAATATTGATTCTTCCAATCCAAGAACATGGGATGTCTTTCCATTTCCTTGTATCTTCTGCAATTTTTTGCTTGAATGATTTCAAGTTCACGTTGTAGAGATCCTTTACTTCCTTGTGTAGGTTTATTCCAAGGTACTTTATTATTTTTTTTTAAGCAATTATGAATGGGAGAGATTCCCTGATTTCATCCTCCACATGTTCATTGTTAGTATACAGGAAAGCTGATGATTTCTTTGTATTCATGTTGTTTCCTGCTACATTGCTAAAAGTGTTTCATCTCTAACTGTTTGCTGGTAGCGTCTTTAGGGTCCTTTATTTATAGAATCATATCCTCTGCAAATAGTGGTAATGTGATCTGTTCCTTTCCAATTTGTATCCCTTTTATGAGTTTCTCTTTCCTTATAGCTATAGCTAGGACTTCCAGTACTATATTAAATAAAAGTGAGGACAGTGGACACCCTTATCTTATTCCTGAAATTAGTGGAAAAGCTTCAAGTTTTCCCCCATTTATTATTATGTTGACTGTGGGTTTGTCATAAATAACCTTTATTATGTTGAGATACGTGCCTTCTATTCCCAGTTTCTCTAGGACTTTTACCATGGAGGGATGTTGGATTTTGTCAAATGTTTTTTCTGCATCTATTGAGATCATCATGTGATTTTTGTCCTTCAGTCCATTATATCGTGTGTTAAATTTATTGATTTGCATATATTGACCGCTCCCTGTATCTCTGGGATAAAGCCTACTTGGTTGCAGTGTATAATCTTTCTGATATATTCTGTTTGCCAATATTTTGTTGAGAATTTTTATTGTCTTATTCCTGAAATTAGTGGAAAAGCTTCAAGTTTTCCCCATTTATTACTATGTTGACTGTGGGTTTGTCATAAATAACCTTTATTATGTTGAGATATGTGCCTTCTATTCCCAGTTTCTGTAGGACTTTTACCATGAAGGGATGTTGGATTTTGTCAAATGTTTTTTCTGCATCTATTGAGATCATCATGTGATTTTTGTCCTTCAGTCCATTATATAGTGTGTTAAATTTATCGATTTGCATATATTGAACCCTCCCTGTATCTCTGGGATAAAGCCTACTTGGTTGCAGTGTATAATCTTTCTGATATATTCTGTTTGCCAATATTTTGTTGAGAATTTTTACATCTATATTCATGAGGGTGATTGGTCTGTAATTTTCTTTTTTGTTCTTTCTTTACCTGGTTTTGGTATCAGGGTGATGCTGGTTTTGTAGAAGGGCTTCTGTAGAATTCCTTCTTTTTTATTTTATAGAAAAGTTTGAGAAGCAGTAGTGTTAGTTCTTCTATGAAAGTCTGATAAAATTCACCAGTAAATCCATCTGGGCTTGGCCTTTTTTAGTTGGGAGACTTTTTATAACTGCTTGGATCTCTGTACTGAGATAGATCTTAGTCTCTTCCTGCTTCTCGTTTTGCTGTGGTTTTGCTCAAATCTCCCTTGGCTGGATTAGTGTGACTCCTATGCAATCATCTTACCTGGAAGTCTTCTTTCTTTTCTTCTTATGGGAGAGTATTGAGAGAGAAGCAAGCTTCATTTTATCTCTTCTTAGCGGGGATGATACATTAGGGTTTTCTAGTTAAACACTCAAATTATCTGTAGAGCAATGATTTACTTCTCTTGTTTGAATGCTGTGTTACTTAGTTAGTTTTCTTGGCTCATTATAATTTCTTGGACTTTCACTTTAACATTGAAAAAATTTTTGCAAGTGGACATTCTTCTTTTTGTGTGCATATGTGGCATGAGAAATATGTACTCCTGAGATTCCTAAAATGGCTCTTTCTGTAAGCTATATGTATGATGGCTTTTAGGGAAGATGTCAGTTATTATGTATTAGAGAAAGTTAGGATAATTTCATTAATAGTATGTTTTCTTTTACAAAACAACAAATAATATACTCTTCAATCTAATTTTAGAAAATTTATATAATGAAATGTTGTTTCAAAAGTGTTTTAAAAAGTAATAAAAAGTACTTTATAGCTAGGTTTGGTGGCACACACCTGTAATCTTAGCTCTTTGGAGACTGAGGCAGGAAAATCACCAGTTCAAAGCTAGCCTAGACTATGTAAGCTGTCTCAAAAAGTAATACACCATCACAAAAGAAGTAATTTGTAAATTTTAAAGTCCAGGCAGCGTAAATATTTTTTTAAAAAATAATTTTAATTATTTCTTTACATACTGCAGTGTGCTCATAATTTTACTTCTATTTTATCAGATTTTAATGATCTAACAAACTCTGTAAAAAGGTTTAATTCTCACATTTTCCATGCTTTTATTTTAGGAACAAAGTACATCATTGCTGTTGATGTAATTTTATCTAGTATCTTTTCTTGAATATTATAGAAAAAGATTGGATTACATCTTAACCCACTAGTGATCTTCATGTTTTTCTTTAAACGTTATTGAATTTTTGCTTGAAATTAGATTGGCATCTTTTAAAAAAATTATTTTCTGAGAGTAACAGAGAGAGGGAGAAAGAGGCAAGAGAGAGGAAGAATGGCATGCCAGGGCCTTTCAGCCACTGTGAAGGAACTCCAGACGTGTGTGTTCTCTTGTGTGCATGTGCAACATTGCACACTTGTGTCACTTTTGCATCTGGCTATATGTGGGACCTGGAAATTCGAGCAAGTGTTCTTAGGCTTTGGAGGCAAGCTACGTAACCGCTAAGTTATCTCTCTAGCCCTAGATTGGCATCTTTGAAAGGGTTCTACTTCATGAGAAGGTAACAAATGATTATTATTTACAGATCTAAATGGTAAACAACTGGGAATAATGATTAATTTTATATTGGATGGTCTGTCCTTTTCTTGGTTTTGTAATGTGTCTCGTAACTGTATTGATTCTAATAGCTATTTTCTAATCAGTAAATGAAGTAAGAAAACCACAAAACCTTCAACGTCCATTTATTTGCAATCCATTACTTTTCCATGAAAAAGAAATCGTTGGGGCTGCATTAGAAACTGTTGAGTATAAAGGATGAGTGCATTGATGTCAGCCAAGCTAAAGAGTTAAATGTGGATTTTTATGCTTGGAAATTCTTCAGTTTAGAGATGAGTACTTTGACTCTGGAATAAACATATACTTGAAAGTAGAGGATGAGGTGAAAAGAGAATTCGTTTAAGGAAAATATGAGTTCTTCATTGATTCCTTTTTATTCCTGCTTTAGTTTCTATTGTGACTATATTAAATGTCCTTCTAAATCCCCTTAAAGTTTAAAGTGCCCATGAAATAGTTATTGGATTTAAACAACATACCACTTAAATAAGTATATTTTAATATCTAATAATGAAAAATAATAAAAATAATGTAAATAGTTGGGTTCTTTTTTTAACCTATTGATCTTTATTTTGCCTTATATCTGAAAATAAGAACAAAATGTGTGCTTTGAGAGCAATTATTTTATTTTATTGAGGACCTATCTTAAAAGTCAAGAAGTGAAGCCGCTTGGTAATGCTATAAATTTGAAACTGTCCTACAGCAAGACAGTACGATGCAAATATGACTTAATAAGATCACAAACTGAATTTCAGTGAAACAACCAAGATTTACATTAAATTAGGAATTTTAAAACTGATTTAGTTTGTTTTACTGAGCATTTGCTTAATAACATTTTGCCTTCTTGCAATCTTTTTAAAGACAATAATTCGTCTGTGAAATGCAGGCACATCTTCAGTAGAAAAATTGAAAGTAACAGCTCACTTTCTGAAACCACACATACAGCGATATAAAGAAATATTTCAGCTCTACAAAATTTAATAAATCATCCCATTTCCTAATTTGATCATATTAGATGGTGATGTGGAAGAGGCATTTCAAATACCATCTCCTCATTAATATACATCAGTCTGGGGAATAGAATAGAATACTTATGCAGAGATGTCACAGTTACTGTTTCGTAGTTTACTAAGTGGAACAGGTTGATGTGATACTGGGTGCTATTTGTCAATGTCTTGTTAAAATGGTTTGGGTCGAGTTATGGAGTCCAGAAAGACGGCGGCTGATAAATCAAAAGTGGATTGAGTGGACAGGAGGCAGTGATTGATACTGTGACAGGATATGAGGAAAGGAACCTTGATACAAGCATGCATGATATTGAATATGAGAAAGAAGATGGCCCTGGAGTATGGATATTACTCAAGGAAATAAGAATAATAATATCAGCCTCAAAGTATTGCGGGGTGAAGATTAGGGTACTTCTTATTAGAGGATCATACTTTGCCAGAATGGTCACGATAAAATTATGTAAAAGTTTATGTGAGAAGAATATTTTAACTTCTGACTGAAGACTCTTCAATGGTAATTCATTGTTTAAGGTAGTCTTTGCCTCATTTTTCCAAATTAATGATTAAACCCTGTGTGTTAGTGAACATTTTAATTCCTAGTGACACTGAAACTTTAAAGATTATCTTAAAGAAAATTTACTTTCCTATCTAGATTCTGTAGGATGATAGTAGTATAGTATTCGTTGACTGAAATTATGAGGGTAAATAGTGTTTTCCTGTTAGTTGTTTTTCAATTATGAGATTGCTCTGTTTCTTCATGTGAAAAATCTACACTGTGTGGTTTTCGTATCTTACATTAGTCATTTTGAATGGCAAATGGAAGGTCCCTGGCAGATGAGCCCTTTCATAAAAATCAAGGCTGTATATGATGAATACTTTTTACTGAATTATCAGTGAAGTGTTAGTTGGTGTCACGGAGTTCTTGGTGGGGTTCTTTTGATTAGTCTGACTTTTGTCTTTGACAGTGTGTAACTAGGAAGAACTTCCCTTTGCTGTTTCATGGGAAGTGTTTTTTTTTTATCTAACATTGGTTGAATAATAAGCTCTTTGGAAAGATAGTTAACTTTTAATTATCACTGTGTGAAAAACAAATGTGCAGTAGCTAAATACTGGGCTACAATGTATGTATAGTGTTTGCTCTCCTTAAGTATTTAATACAATTTTTGTTCAGTGTGTAATAGAAAACATTTGAGATGAGAGACATTGTGAAATATTCGGATAACATGAATCATTTGTGGTGAATTCTTTGATGATGTTTTCCTATCCCTGAAGATTCTTATAATTATGTGAGTATTGGGCTGTGGAGATGGCTCAGTAGTTAAAGGCACTTGCTTACAAAGTCTACCAGTCCAGGTTTAATTCCCTAGCATCCACATAAAGGTGGTCACAGTGGCTCATGCATCTAGAGTTCATTTGTTATGACAGTAGACACACATGTACAAATAAAATTCTACAAAATAAAGTGAGTAGCAGCAGTCCTGTATTTCTTTAAACTACCTAGATAAAAGTTGTTATTTTTAATCATTTTTTAATCACTTCAATTTTTGCTAACCCAGGTAAAATAACACAGTATTTTAACTTAATATATGTATTAGAACTTGATATACATTCTTTTTATTTTTATTTTTGGTTTTTTGAGGTAGGGTCTTGTTCTAGCTCAGGCTGACCTGGAATTCTCTACGTAGTCTCAGGGTGGCCACAAACTCACTGCGATCCTACTCTCTCTGCCTCTCGAATGCTGGGATTAAAGGTGTACACCACCACCCCCAGCTTTGAAATACATTCTTAACTGTGTTCTTTATTTTAACAAGTTTTCTCTTTTCTTCTGTTCTCTTTTTTTCTGTGGTGTTTTGTGGACCAAACACTCTTCCACTGAGCTAAATCCTGACTTCCTAAGTTGTTTTTAAGAAGTCCATTGATGGGAATATTACAGGCAGAAAAATAGTCATTCTTGAATTACATGATATCTTATTTGCACTTTTCTGTAGTTTTTCCTTCATTTTGTTTTGTTTACAGTAGCCAGAAATGCAAATCTGATAGTGCTTCCACTATGTCAGTAGTTTAGAATAAAACAAAATGTTGATGAGGTCAGTGTCTTTCTCACATGGCTTCTCCTTTCCTTTTCAATCACATCTTTTATACCTAATCATACATGTCAATGTTATATGTGTATGTTCATTCTGCTCAAAATGTACTTTTTTTTTACCACTTATTTTTTCTTATATTTCTTTCCCTTCCTCACTTCCTGAGGCATGGTCTCAATGTGTGGTTCAGACTGGCCTTGAATTTATAATTCTTCTGCCTTAGCTTTCAGAGGATTGGGATTACTTGTTTGTACCAAGGTGCCCAGTTCTTATGCATTCATCTTTTATCTCAAAAAAATTTCCTTAGAAGATCTTATATGCCCTTTCAGAAATGAAAATATTCTCCCGTCTTATATGGTTCATAACCTAGGATTTTTGTAAGAAGACCAAGGTGGATTTCATGCTTATATTATCTCTGGGTGGCCTAGAACTCATGGCAATTCTCCTACCTCTGCTTCCTGAGTGCTGGGATTAAAGGTGTGTGCCACCATGCCCAGCACATCATTCTTTTTTAAAAACTATTTTTATTTTTTTGCAAGGAGAGGGAGAGAGAGAAAGAGAAAGAGAGAGAGAGAGGAGAAACAGAGTGAATGGGAGTGCCAGGCCCTCCACCTGTTACAAAGGGACTCCAGATGCATGCCCTACTTTGTGCATCTGACTTTACATGGGTACTGGGCAATTAAACTTGAGTTGTTAGGCTCTGCAGGCAAGTGCCTTAACAGCTAAGCTATCTCTCTAGCCCCCATCACTCTTTTTTTAAAAATATTTTATTTTTATTTATTTGACAGAGAAAGAGGGAGAGAGAGAGAGAGAGAGAGAGAGAGAATGAATGGGCATGCCAGGGCCTCTAGTGAGATGCGTGCACCCCCTTGTGCATTTGGCTAACATGGGTCCTGGGAAATTGAACCTGGGTCCTTTGGCTTTACAGGCAAATGCCTTAACTGTTAAGCCATACCTCCAGCCCTCTTTTTTTTTTTTTTTGCATTTTGTTTATTGACAACTTCTATACTTACAGACAATAAATAAACCATGATATTTTCCTCCCCTCCCCACTTCCCCTTCACAACTCTGCTCTACATCGTATCCCCTCCTTCTCTCCCTTAGTCTATCTAGTTTGATGTCATCATCTTTTTCTCCTATTATGAGGGTCTTCAGTAGGTATTGCTAGGCACTGTGAGGTCATGGATATCAATTTCTGTCTGGACAGTTGCACTGTAAGGAGTCCGACCTTTCTTTGGCTCTCACATTCTTTCTGCCACCTCTTCCACAATGGACCTTGAGTCTTGGAGGGTGTGATAGAGGTGTTTCAGTGGTGGACACTCCTCCATCCCTTCTTCTTAGCATTATGTTGCCTTTTGGGTCATCCCAGTGGTCAGTGACATCTGAAAAGAGAAGCTTCTCTAACCAGAAGTGAGAGTAGCATTTATATATGAATATGAACATTATGTGTAGTGCTTTCAGTGTAGTTTGGTGAGGATAATATATACATTTATCCAGACAAGAGCAGGCTTTATACCCCTAAGGTTCATGACCATAGGCATTTGATTTGATTTTCAGTACCAGGCATGTATTCCCTCCCATAGAGTGGGCCTCCAGTTCAGTTAGAGAGCAGCTGGTTTCCCCTAGCGCAGACATGCCACTATTGCACTTGTTTGGTCATTTGGCCTGTCTGGCCAACCTTGAGGCTTCCAGTGTCTACTGTTCTCACTGATGACTTCTGTCTCCCATAGGGCTGCATACAGTGCAGCTTTTTCCAGCTTTCAGTTGGCTGGGCTACAGGGATGAGGTTTTCTGCCCAGCACCAGCTTGATTTCTCAGTGACTTTGCCACTAAGGCATGTGAAGTCTTCAGCAATAGGGTCTTACCATCTGTTCCTCAAGGGAAACCAAGGGCCTTGGCAATAGCCTGTAGTGTTTTGGAGGCTACGGGGGCCTCCCTGGCCAACAGCTCACTGGAAGGTATCCCATCCCTGGTACTGAAAAATTTCTGGTAGCAATCTATGGCTTCTGGATGTGCCGTTATTCAAAAAAGTAGGTTTTAATATGTCTTACTCAAAACATCTTGAATTTTGATTGACCCTCCCCGCTGCCCTTCTTTTATAGTCTCTTCTCCTGGCCTCACTTAGGCCTTTCCCTGCTCTGTAATCTGTTCTTCTACTTACATATATACAATACCATCCCAGCACACACACAAGTCTATACATTTGTAGCTAGGATCTACATATGAGAGAGAACATGTGACGTTTGACTTTCTAGGCCTGGGTTACCTCACTTAGTATAATCCTTTCCATATCCATCCATTTCCCTGCAAATTTCATTTTTCTTTACTGCTGAATAGAACTCCATTGTGTAAATGTACCACATCTCTATTATCCATTCATCTGTGGAGTGACATCTAGGCTGGATTCATTTCCTAGCTATTGTGAATAGAGCAGCAATAAGAATGGCTATACAGGTATCTCTAAGATAGCATGTTGCTATCAGGTTCACATTGCTGGTAGAAATCATCCAACCAAGAGCAGCTTGTGGTAAAAAGAGGTTTATTTTGGCTTACAAACTCAAGGGGAAGTTCCACCATGGAAGGGGAAAACGATGGCATGAACAGAGGGTGGACATCACCCCGTGACCCACGTAAGGTAGACAACAGGAACAGGAGAGTGGGCCAGACACTAACAAGGGGACATTGGCTATAATACTCATAAGCCTGCCTCCAACCATACACTCCCTCCAGGAGGTGTTAATTCCCAAATTTCCATCAGCTGGGAACCTAGCACTCAGAACACCTAAGTTTATGGGGGATACCTGAATCAAACCAACACATAGTGAGAAGAGTCATTAGGATATATGCCTAGGAGTGCTATAGCTAGATCATATGGTAAATCTATTTTTAGCTATCTCAAGAGCCTCCCCATTGATTTCCACAGTGGCTGTACCAGATTACATTCCCACCAGCAGTGTAGAAGGGTTCCTCTTTTGCTGCATCCTTGCCAATATTTACTGTCATTTGTTTTCTTGATGGTAGACATTCTGACAAGAGTGAGATGGAATCTCAAAGTAGTTTTAATTTGCATTTCCCTGATGCCTACCTAAGGACATAGAACACTTTTTTAGATGTGTATATGCAATCTGTATTTCTTCTGATGAGTCTCTATTTAGTTCCATAGCCCATTTTTTTTAATTGGGTTGTTTGATTTCTTTTTGTTTTGTTTTTTTTGAATTCTTTGAATATTCTGGGTATTAATTCTCTGTCAGATGTGTAGCTGGCAAAGATTTTCTCCCATACTGTATGTAGGCTGTCTCTTTGCTCTAGTCACAGTGTCCTTTGCTGTACAAAAGCATTGTAATTTCATGAGATCCCAGTGGTTGATTAGTGGTTTTATTTCCTGAGCACTTGGGGTTATATTCAGAAAGTCATTGCCTATGTCAGTATGTTGAAGGGTTTCCTCTACCTTTTCCTCTAGCAGTTTCAGAGTTTCAGGTCTGATGTTAAGGTCCCTGATCCACTTGGATTTGATTCTTGTGCATAGAGAAAGACAAGGATCAATTTTTATCCTTCCACATACAGATATCCAATTTTACCAGTATAGCTTGTTGAAGAGGATGCCTTTTCTCTAATGAATATTTTTGGCATTTTTGTCAAAAATCAGATGGCTGTAGCTGCCTGGATTAACATCTGGGTCCTCTGTTCTGTTTCATTGATATACATGTCCGTCTGTGTGCCAATACCATGCTGTTTTTGTTACTATGGCTTTGTAATATAGATTGAAATCGGGTATGGTGATACCACCAGCCTTATTTTTGTTGCTCAAAGTTGTTTTGGCTATTCTAGGTTTTTCATGCTTCAAAATGAATTTTTGGATTATTTTTTTCTATTTCCATGAGAATGCCATTGAAATTTCAATGGGCATTGCATTAAATGTGTAGATTACTTTTGGTAAGATTGACATTTTCATAATACTAATTCTTCCAATCCAAGAACATGGGATATCTTTCAATTTTCTTGTGTCTTCTGCAATTTCTTCCTTGAATGTTTAAACATTCTCACTGTAGAGATCCTTTACTTCCTTGGTTAAGTTTATTCCAAGGTACTTTTTTTTTTTTGAGGCAATTGTGAATGGGAGAGATTCCCTGATTTCATCCTCCACATGTTTGTTTTTAGTATATAGGAAAGCTACTGATTTCTGTGTGTTTATTTTCTACCCTGCTACATTGCTAAAAGTGTTTATCAGCACTAACAGTTTGCTGGTGGAGTCTTTGGGGTCCCTTATGTATAGAATCATATCATCTGCAAATAATGATAATTTGATCTGTTCTTTTCCAATTTGTATCCCTTTTATGAGTGTCTCTTGCCTTATTGCTATAACTAGGACTTCATGTACTCAATTAAATAAAAGTGGGGACAGTGGACACCCTTGTCTTGTTCCTGAATTTAGTGAAAAGCTTCAAGTTTTTCCCTATTTAGTATTATGTTGGCTGTAGGTTTGTCATAAGTAGCCTTTATTATGTTGAGATATGTTCCTTCTATTCCCTGTTTCCTTAATACTTTTACCATGAAGGGATGTTGGATTTTTGAATGCCTTTTCTTCCTCTATTGAGATGATCATGTGATTTTTGTCCTTCTCACCATTTATATGATGTATTACATTTATTGATTTGTGTATGTGGAACCATCCCTGCATCCCTGGGATAAAGTAAACTTGGTCAGAGTGGATAGTCTTTCTGTTATATTCTTGTATTCTATATGCCAGTACTTTGTTGAGAATTTTTGCATCTATGTTCATGAGGTAGATTGCTTTGTAGTTTTCTTTTTTTGTTCTGTGTTTGGTTTTGGTATCAGGGTGATGCTGGTTTCATAGAAGTAGGTTGGTAGAATTCCTTTCTTTTCTTATTTTATGGAAAAGTTTGAGAAGCAGTGGTGTTAGTTCTTTAATGGAGGTCTGGTAAAATTTACCAGTGAATCCATCTGAGCCTGGACTTTTTGTAGTTGGAAGACTTTACAACTGCTTGGATCTCTGTACTTGTTATAGGTCTATTTAAATGGCTTATCTCATCTTGATTTAATTTGGTAGGTCATATGAATCAAGGAAAGCATCCATTTCTTTCAGATTTTCCAACTTAGAGGCATAAAGTATGTCCTTATGATTTTCTGAATTTCTTTGGTATTTGTTGTAATACTGCCTTTTCATCTCCAATTTTATTAATTTTTGTCTCTCTTCTCTTTCTTCTGGTCAGATTTGCTAAGGGTTTATGAATCTTGTTTATCTTTTCAAAGAACCAACTCTCTGTTTTATTGATTCTTTGGATTTTTTGGGGGGGGGCGTTTCTATTTTATTAATTTCTACCCAAATCTTTATTATTTCTTCCTGTCTACTAGCTTTTGGTTTGCCTTGTTCTTTTTTTTTTTTTTTTTTCCCCTTGGTCTTCTGAGGTAGGGTCTGACTCTAGCTCAGGCCGACTTGGAATTCACTATGTAGTCTCAGGGTGGCCTTGAACTCATGGTGATCCTCCTACCTCTGCCTCTTGAGTGCTGGGGTTAAAGGTGTGCACCACCACGCTGGCTTGTTCTTCTTTTTCCAAGGCCTTAAGGTGAAGCATTAAATTGTTTATTTGTGATTTCTCTAATTTCTTAATATAGGCACTTAGAGCTATAAATTTCTCTCTTAGGACTCCCTTCATTGTGTCCTACAGGTTTTGGTATGTTGTATTCTCATCCTCATTTGACTGTATGAATTTATGATTTTCTTTTTGATTTCTCCAGTGACCCATTCATCATTCAATACTGTACTGTTTAGTATCCATGAATTTCTGTGTTTTTCATGTTGCTGATTTACAAATCCCATTGTGGTCAGATAGAATACAAGGGATTATTTCAATTTACTCTATTTGTTGAGATTTGGTTTGTGCCCTAATATATTGTCTATTTTAGAGAATATTCCATGTTCTGCTGAGAAAAATGTATATTCTGCAGCATTTGGATGGAATGTTCTATAGATATCTGTTAGGTCCATTTGTTCCATGACATCATTTAATCCAGATGTCTTTCTATTTATTTTTTGCCGGGATGACCTGTCAGTTGATGAGAGTGGTGTTTTTAAATCTACCAGTAGAACTGTGTTTGGTGTTATCTGTGACCTTAAGTCTAATAGCGTTTGTTTGATGAAACTGGGAGCCCCATCTTAGGTGCATATATATTTAGGATTGTAATGTCCTCCTATTGAAGTGTTCCTTTAATCAGTGTAAAGTGACCTCCTTTATCTTTCTTCACTAATGTTGGTTTGAAGTCTATCCCGTCAGATATTGGAATAGCAACCACTGCTTGTTTTCTAGGCCTATTTGCTTGAAATACCATTTTCCATCTTTTCACCCTAAGACAGTCTCTGTCTTTTATTGAAAGATGAGTTTCCTGGAGGTAACAAATGGCAAGATTCTGTCTTTAAATCCAGTCTGCAATCCTATGTCTTTTGGTTGGGGCATTGAAACCATTGATTAAGTTATTATTGAAAAGTATGTATTTATTCACGCCATTCTTATTTTGTAGTACTTCCTATTTTCCCTTTACCTGTTTTTTAATTTATTTATTTTAATTTATTTATGTTTTTATAATCAACTTCCATGATTATAACCAATATCTCATGGTAATGCCCTCCCTCCCACCACTTTCCCCTTTGAAACTCCATTCTTCATCATATCCCCTCCCCTTCTCAGTCAGTCTCTCTTTTATTTTGATGTCATGATCTTTTCCTCCTATTATGATGGTCTTGTGTAGGTAGTGTCAAGCACTGTGAGGTCATGTATTTCCAGCCCATTTTGTGTCTGGAGGCGCACATTGTAAGGAGTCCTACCCTTCCTTTGGCTCTTACATTCTTTCTGCCACCTCTTCTGCATTAGACCCTGAGCCTTGGAAGGTGTAATAGAGATATTGCAGTGTTGAGCACTCCTGTCACTTCTTCCCAGCACCATGATGCCTTCTGAGTCATCCCAAGGTCACTGCCATCTGAAAAGAGAAGGTTCTGTACCAAAAGTGAGAGTAGCATTAATATATGGGTATGAACATTAAGAGAAGTGCTTACTGGGCAGTTTGATGAGCATAGTATATACATTTAGCCAGACAGCAGCAGATGTTACACCCTTAGGGCTCATGACTACCCCCTCTTGTAGGTTTTCAGTATCAGGGAGGTATTCCGTCCCATGGAGCAGCCTCCAGTCCACTTAGAGGGCAGTTGGTTTCCATCATGACAGATGTGCCACTATTGTACCCATTGGCTCATTTGGCCTGGCTGGCCAAATATAAGGCTTGAAGTGTCCACTGTTGAGTGTCTTCACTGGTGATTTCTCTTTCTCCCATTGAACTGCATGCAGAATGGCTTCTTCTAGTTTCAGTCAGCTGGTCTACATGGAGGAGGTTATCAGCTCAGTTCCAGCAGAATTTCTCAGTGGCCTTGCAGCCCAAGTATGTGGAGTCTTCAGTATTAGCGTCTTATCTATTACTGGTGGGAAACCAAGGTCCTGTAATGTTTTGGGGGCATCAGGGACCTTGCTGGTCAACAACTCACTGGAAGGTATCCCATCATTGTCACTGAAAATTTTTTAGTAACAATCTATGGCACCTGAGTGTTCCATTGTCCAAAAAAGTTGGTTTTCATATGATTTATTTATATCATCTTAGATTTTGATTAGCCCTCCTTCCCCCTTTCCTTTACTCAATCTCTTCCCCTGATATCACTTAGGCCTTCTTTTTAAAAAAATTTTTTTTAAATTTTTTTTCATTTTTATTTTTATTTATTTATTTGAGAGCAACAGACAGAGAGAAAGAGGCAGATAGAGAGAGAGGGAGAGAGAATGGGCACGCCAGGGCCTCCAGCCACTGCAAACGAACTCCAGACGCATGTGCCCCCTTGTGTATCTGGCTAACATGGGTCCTGGGGAATTGAGCCTTGAACCGGGATCCTTAGGCTACACAGGCAAGCACTTAACCACTAAGCCATTTCTCCAGCCCCTCACTTAGGCCTTTTCACCCCCATTAATCTATTCTTCTACTTACATATATATAATACCATTCTATTAAGTACCCCCTCCCTTCCTTTCTCTTCCCTTTATATCTGCTTTCTAGCTTACTGGCCTTTCCTACTGAGTTTTCTTCCTACTCACACAGAAGTCCAATCATCTGTAGCTAGGATCCACATATGAGAGAGAACATGCGACATTTAGCTTTCTGGGCCTGGGTTATCTCACTTAGTATAATCCTTTCCAGATACATCCATTTTCCTACAAATTTCATAACTTCATATTTCTTTACCGCTGAGTAGAACTCCATTGTATAAATGTGCCATAGCTTCATTATCACTCATCGGTTGAGGGACATCTAGGCTAGTTCCATTTCCAAGCTATTGCGAATTGAGCGGCAATAAACATGGTTGAGCAAGTATCTCTAAGGAAATGAGATGAGTCCTTAGGATATATGCCTAGGAGTGCTATAGCTGGGTCATATGGTAGATCTACTTTTAGTTGTCTTAGGAACCTCCACGCTGATTTCCACAATAGCTGGACCAGATTGCATTCCCACCAACAATGTAGAAGGGTCATTTGTTTTCATGATGGTAGCCAGTCTGACAGGAGTGAGATGGAATCTCAACATAGTTTTAATCTGCATTTCTCTGATGACTAGAGATGTAGAACATTTTTCAGATGCTTATATACCATCTGTAGTTCTTCTTTTGAGAACTCTCTATTTAGTTCCATGCCCATTTTCTAATTGGCTCATTTGATATCTTATTATTTAATCTTTTGAGTTCTTGTATATCCTAGATATTAATCCTCTATCAGATGTATAGCTGGCAAAGATTTTTTTTCCCATTCTGTAGGTTGCCTCTTTGCTTTATTCACAGTGTCCTTTGCCGTACAAAATCTTTGTAATTTCATGAGGTCCCAGTGGTTAATCTGTGGTTTTATTGCCTGAGCAATTGTGGTTATATTGAGAAAGTCTTTGCCAAGACCAGTATGTTGAAGGGTTTCCCCTACTTTTTCCTCTAGCAGTTTCATTGTTTCAGGTCTGATATTAAGGTCTTTAATCCATTTGTACATAATTCTTATGCATGGAGAGAGAGAAGAATGTATTTTCATCCTTGTACAGATACATATCCTGTTTTCCCAGCACCATTTGCTAAAGAGGCTGTCTTTATTCCAATCAGTATTTTGGCATTTTTATTGAATATCAGGTGGCTATAGCTACCTGGACTTACATTTGGGTCCTTTATTCTGTTCCATTGATCTACATTGTCTGCTTTTGTGACAGTACCATGCTGTTTTTGTTACTATGTCTCTGTAGTATAGGGTGAAATCAGATATGGTGATAACACCAGCCTTATTTTTGTTGCTCAGTATTTTGTTAGATATTTGAGATTTTTTTTTATGTTTCCAAATGAATTTTTGGAAGTATTTTCTATTTCTGTGAAGAATGCTATTGGAATTTTGATGGGGATTGCATTAAATATGTAGATTTCTTTTGGTAGGATTGCCATTTCACAATATTGATTTTTCTGATCCAAGAAGAAGGGATATCTTTCCATTTCCTAGTGTCTTCTGCAATATGTCGCTTGAGTGTTTTAAAGTTTTCATTGTAGAGATCCTTCATTTTCTTGGTTAGGTTTATTCCAAGGTACTTTATTTATTTATTTTTATTTTTTCATGCAGTTGACAATGGGAGTGATTCTCTGATTTCATCCTCTGTGTGTTTGTTGTTAGCATGTAGGAAGGCTACTGAAATCTGTATGTTTATTTTGTACCCTGTTAAGTGGCTATAGGTGTTTATCAGCTCTAACAGTTTGCTGGCAGAGTCTTTAGGGTCCTTTATGTATAGGATCATGTCATCTGCAAATAATGATAACTTGATCTCTTCCTTTCAAATTTGTATCCTTTTTATGTGTGTCTCTTGCCTTATTGCTATGGCTAATAGTTCCAGTACTATATTATATAAAAGTGGGGACAGTGGACACCTTTGTCTTGTTCCTGATTTTAGTGGAAAAGCTTTTAGTTTTTCCCCATTTAGTAATATGTTGGCTGTAGGCTTGTCATAAATAGCCTTTATTATGTTGAGATATGTCCCTTCTATTCCTAGTATCTTTAAGACTTTTATCATGAAGGGATGTTGGGTTTTTTCAAATGCTTTCTCTGCATCTAATGAGATGATTATGTGAGTTTTTTTGTCCTTCAGTCCATTTATATAATGTATTACATTTATCGATTTGTGTATGTTGAACCATCCCTGCATCTCTGGGATAAAACCTGTTTGGTTGTGGTGAATGGTCTTTCTGATATATTCTTGTATTCTGTTTGCCAATATTTTGTTGAGAATTTTTGCGTCTATGTTCATGAGGGAGATTGGTCCGTAATTTGCCTTTTTTGTTCTATCTTTGTCTGGTTTTGGTATCAGGGTGATGCTGGCTTCATAGAAGTAGTTTGGTAGGATTCCTTCTTTTTCTATTTTATGGAAAAGCTTAAGAAGCAATAGTGTTAGTTCTTCCTTGAAGGTCTGGTAAAATTCACCAGTGAATCCATCTGGGCCTGGACTGTTTTTAGATGGGAGATTTTTTATTACTGCCTGGAGCTCCATACTTCTTATAGGTGTATTTTTTTGTTTTGTTTTGTTTTTTGAGGTAGGGTCTCACTCTAGCCCAGGCTGACCTGGAATTCACTATGGAGTCTCAGGGTGGCCTCGAACTCACGGCGATCCTCCTACCTCTGCTTCCCGAGTGCTGGGATTAAAGGCGTGTGCCACCATGCCCGGCTTCTTATAGGTGTATTTAAGTGATTAATCTCATCTTGATTTGATTTAGGTAGGTCATATAAATCAAGGAAATCATCCATTTCTTTCAGATTTTCATACTTAGTGGAGTATATGTTTTTTTGTTTAAATATTTTATTTTTTATTTATTTCTTTATTTGACAGAGAAAGAGGGAGAGAGAGAAAGAGAGAGAGACAATGGGTTCGTCAGGGCCCCCAGCCACTGTCAACGAACTACAAATGTGTGTTCCCCCTTGTGCATCTGGCTTAAGTGGGTCCTGGGGAATTGAACCTGGGACCTTTGGCTTTGCAGGCAAATGCCTTAACTGCTAAGCCATCCCTCTAGCCCAGGAGTATATGTTTTTATAATATGTCCTATGATTTTTTTAATTTCTCTGGTATCTATTGGATGCTGCCTTTTTCATCTTTAATTTTATTAATTTGTCTCTCTTCTCTCTTTCTTTCGGTCAGATTTTGTAAGGGTTTATCAATCTTGTTTATCCTTTCAAAGAACCAACTCCTAGTTTCATTGATTCTTTCAATTATTTTTCTTGGTTTCCATTTCATTAGATTTTGCTCTAATCTTTATTATTTCTTCCCATCTACTGATTTTTGGTTTGCCTTATTCTTCTTTTTCCAAGGCTTTAAGGTGAACTATTAGGTCGTTTATTTGAGACCTTTCTAATTTCTTTCTTTCTTTCTTTTTTTTTTTTTTTAAGGAAGGGTCTCACTCTGGTTCAGGCTGACCTGGAATTCAGTATGGAGTCTCAGGGTGGCCTTGAACTCACAGTGATCCTCCTACCTCTGCCTCCTGAGTACTGGGATTAAAGGCGTATGCCATCACGCCTGGTTTCTAATTTCTTAATATAGGCACTTAAAGCTATAGGTTTCCCTCTTAGGACTGCCTTCATTGTGTCCCAAAGATTTTGGTATGTTGTGTTCTCGTTATTATTTGACTCTATGAATTTTTTGATTTTCTTCTTGATTTCTTCATTGACTCATTCATCATTTAGTAGTGTATTGTTTAGTTTCCATGATTTTGTGTATGCCCTATAGCTTTTCTTGCTATTGAATTGTGGTTTGATCCCATTGAGGTCAGATAGAATGCAAGGAATTATTTCAATTTTCCTGTATTTGTTAAGATTTGCTTTGTGTCCTAATACATGGTCTGTTTTAGAGAAGGTTCCATGTGCTGCTGAAAAGAATGTGTATTCTGAAGCATTTGGATGAAATGTGTATATATATCTGTTAGGTCCTTTTGTTCTATGACCTCATTTAATTCAGATGCCTCTCTGATTATTTTTTGCTGGGATGACCTGTCAGTTGATGAGAGTGGGGTGTTGATGTCACCCACTACAACTGTGTTTGGTGTTATCTGTGACCTTAGTTCTAATAGCGTTTTTTTTTTTTTTTTTTTTTTTTTGGTGAATTTGGGAGCCGTCATGTTAGGTGTTAAGATTGTAATGTTCTCCTGTTGGAATATACCTTTAATCAATATAAAGTGACCTTCCTTATCATTCTTAACTAATGTTGGACTGAAGTCTTCCTTGTCAGATATTAGGATAGCAACCCCTGCTGGTTTTCTAGGCCCATTTGCTTGAAACACCATTTTCCAACCTTTCACCCTAAGATAGTGCCCGTCATTTGTAGAAAAGTGAGTTTTGGAGGCAACAAATTGAAGGATCCTGCTTTTTAACCCAGTCTGCAAACCTATATCTTTTTGTTGGGGCATTGAGGCCGTTGATATTAAAAGATATTATTGAAAGGTATGTACTTATTTTTTGCCAATTTCTTGTATTGCTGTTTTTCTGGTTTTATCTTTGCTATTTTGTATTAACCAGTATTTGAGTATGGTTTGTTTTTTCCCGGTTCCTTATATGTAAGCTTTTCTTTCTCTTCAGCATGGAGGATTCTTTCAAGTATTTTCTGTAGAGCTTGTTTTGTGTTCAAATATTCCTTTAGCTTGCTTTTGTTGTGTAATATCCTTATTTCTCCATCTATTTGAATGGATAACTTGGCAGCATAGAGTAACCTTGGTTGACAGTTGTTATCTTTCAGAACTTGGAGTACATCACTCCAAGCCCTTATGGCTTTTAAAGTTTTGTGTTGAGTAATCTCCTGTGATCCTGATGGGCTTGCCTTTGTATATAACTTGGTTTTTCTTTCTGACTGCTTTCAATATATTTTCTTTGGTTTCTATGCTTGGTAGTTTAATTATAATATAGTGAGGAGAGGTTCTTTCCAGGTTTTGTCTGGTTGGTGTTCTAAAGGATTCCTGTATCTGCACTGGCATTCTTTCCCAATTTGGGGGAAGTTTCCTTCTATGATTTTGTTGAAAACACTTACCATGCCTTTGGTGTGACATTCTTCTTCTACTGTGCCCTGAATTCTTATGTTTGATCTTTTCATAGTATCCTGAATATCTTGAAATTCTAACTCATACTTTCCTATTAGTTTGTCTTTCTCTTTGTTGGACTATATTAGATCAGCCACCTGGTCTTCTAGTTTAGATATTCTGTCCTCACTTTCATCAATTTCCTGGAGAGATTTTCTACAGAGTTTTTCATTTCATTAACTGTGTTCTTCATTGCTAGTAATTCTGACTGGTTTTTCTTTATTATTTCTATTTCCTTATTTATGTCTTGTATTGACCTCTTTATTTCATTAAATTGGTTTCCTGTGTCTTCTGTGATCCTTTTATTTCTTTCTTTCCTCTGATTTCCTTTTTGAGTTCTCCGAGCATATTCATAATCATTCTTTTGAAATCTTTCTCAGGCATTCCCTCTAACTGGTTCTCACTGGAGGTCATTTCTCATGCATTAATACTTTTTGGTGGATTTATATTGTCTTGATTTTTGGTATTTCTTGTGTACATAGTGTACATTTTTTAAAAAGTGTTTTAGTTCATTTTTATTATTTGTGAGCGACAGACAGAGGAGGCGGCACAGAGAGATAGAGAAAGAGAGAATGGGTGCGCCAGGGCCTCCAGCCACTGCACATGAACTCCAGACGCATGTGTCCCCTTGTGCATCTGGCTAACGTGGGTCCTGGGGAATCGAGCCTTGAGGTGGGGTCCTTAGGCTTCACAGGCAAGCATTTAACCACTAAGCCATCTCTCCAGCCCATAATATACATATTTTTGAATCTTGGATTAATTTAATGCTTGGATTTTCCAGTTTGCTGCAGTATTATTAGTTGTATCTATCAATCTGATGTTATATATCTTCAGGGTAGAAGCTTAAGGTGCTAGTTGTGGCTCTGAAGAATCTTGGAATATGTGTAAAAGTGACCCTTGATGTTGGGTTTGCCTGCTATGAGAGTATTCAAGTAGGCTGAGTGGAGCAAAATACAGGCAGATTATAAAATTTAACTAAACAATGTACACATTCAATGAAAAACAGCACAGAGTATGCAAGAGTAGATATTATGACTACTAGATCCTCTAACAATGTCACTGTCCCTTAGGGTGTGTGTTGCCCCACACCCTTAATCCTTTCAAGTAGGAGGTTAAGGTTTCTGGTCTTTTGAGGGTTCCAATTCAGCTTGTGACCAAGTGAGACCCTTCCCTAATGAACAACAGAAGATGAAACAAAGCCACTATAAATCAGGAAGCAACAAATAACAAGCCCAAAATATAACTTATTTATGAATGGCAAATCTGACCGTCTATCTGATTTAACCTCTAATTTATCCTTCTATGGAAGGTGTTTAGCACTCCCAATTCAATCCTATATACCAGGCTTATTTGGCGGATATTGACCTGTTGTAATCCCAGTTACCTTCTGGGATGATTTTGTTCTCAATTATGCAGCGTTCCTCCTTGGGTCCATCTTTGGTGCACTGTGGGTTCAAATAGGCTGCCTGGGTCTCTGGATCGCTGCTCTGGTTGCCAGTGCTGGGTGCTGGGATCTCCGTTCCCCACGTCTCTGGTGCTTGCTGGTGCTTGTGCTGTCGGTGGAGTAGGGGAGGCTGTGGATGGTGGCTGTAGTTCTCCCACTGGTCCACGTGATCCTCTACCTCATGATGTGCTCCTCCATTGGTAGCTGCGGTCCTCCCGTCACGTTTCTTGAGTTTGTGAAGAGCTCCTGTGTGAGTGGAAAATCCCCTCACCTGGCTTTTCCTCTGGCTCAAGCCGAGCCTGGCAGCTGTGGCCCCATGGACCTGGTGCTCCTGCTGCTGGAGCCGCCTCTGCCTGCCTATGTAGGCTCTAGATACTCTGGATCTCTCCTACTTCTCTGCTGCTGTTGGTAATTTCTTATACATCTCACTTTTTAGTAGAAGAGTATATTTTGCTGTTTTTTTTTTTTTCTCCTCTAGGCTTCTTTGGCATGGTTCTTAAGCTGCCATCTTAACCGGAAGTCCTATTTAACCTTTAAATAGGTTAAATAAAAAATTTAAATAGAAAAAGGTTTATATCTTTCAGAGCCCTAGTATGTATTTATCTGCTACTTACTTTTTTGTGCATTTGTCCTAGAAATGTAATTCCTATACAAGTATTTTTCACTCAATTTGTAATTTTCAGCAGTGACTATGGGGCTCTGGAAACTTGTGGATCCTGAATTTTTAGGGTTAGAAGATTTTTTTAGATTATAGACATGAGTAACTTAATATACAGAGTAAATTCTGAGAAATACATCATTGGGTAATTTTGTCCTTGTGTGGATGCCATAGAATGTATTCACATAACCTAGATAGTGTAGGACAATCAATAACATGGCCTCTTGATACAATGAAGAGATGAAGTCAACAAGAGAGTATGAGGCTGCTGTCTGCTTATCAGCTATACTGTTTTATAGTAGACTGAGATGTACGTTCAAAAATAATAGAGTGGGGTTGGAGAGATGGCTTAGCAGTTAAGTTCTTGCCTATGAAACCTAAGGACCCCTGTTTGAAGCTCGATTCCCCAGGACCCTTGTAAGCTAGATGCACAAGGGGATGTATCTGGAGTTCATTTGCAGTGGCTGGAGGCCCTGGCACGCCCATTCTCTCTCTCTCTCTCTCTGCCTCTTTCTCTCTCTGTCGCTCTCAAATAAATAAAAGTAAACAAAAAATTTAAAAAAATAATAGAGTGTATAGTACAGTAAGCACATAAAGTAGTAACATAGTTGGTCTTCATCATTATCAGTTTCATGTATTGTGTCTAATTTTAAATGCCATATTTTCAGACTGCTGGCAGTATAGTCTATTGACATGTGTAATGCATTGCCCTGTGAAATTGTGATGGCTGTGGTACCAGTAGATGTTAAAACATTTTCAGCTTAAGTATAATCTTACTGAATTTTGTTGTATATGCGGTCTGCCAAGAGCATTCTTAAATGGGACATGATTATGTTTCTTTTGGGTCAGGAAGCTAAGACCTGAGAAGTTAATTCCTAGGTTACCAAGCAGTGATTGCTGAGTTGATGCTCTACCTGTGTGATTTCAGGTTTGCTCTTTATTTGAGGTGGCTTTCCCCCTTCCTCATCTAGTTTCTTGATAGGTATAAGATCATGCATTATCAGTAGAGGAAGTGATGAAATCCTGGAGGAGCAAAGCTGAGCAACACTGGTCTTTGGACAAATGGCTGGAATGAGTTTCATCTGATATGGGTCTCACACATACGTACTATCAATTTGAGTTTTGAAATGTATGCTTGATTGCTGCAAGGTCACTTTCAAATAGGTGTGTGCTTTTATTGTTCTTCTTGCTAAGAAGAAGCTTGGGTGATGGATCTAACCATGGATATTAGTAAATGTTTATTTGGGTCACCATTTATTTTTATTAACATTTCCCTGACTGGAACCAGGAGCAGTTTTGCATTTACATTCAAAACAGATGGGGTTTTAATTATTAATCCTATGGAATTAATGAGTTTGGTTATAAGACAGGGTGTTCTTTCACCCCACCCCCACTTCTGTGTGTTATTGCTCAAATTAGGATTTTCTGATTTATACCATAAATCCAAATTGGGAAAGCTATGAACTGTTAGGGAGCTCTTGATTCTCAGTGTTGGGTTGCAGGTGTGGACCACCATGCTTGGCTTTGAATAAAAGGTTGTATGTAGGTCTGTGGTGTTGGGCTGATGTAATAAATGAGTGCTGTCCTTTTTGCTTCTTTGCCTTAAAATTATAGCTTTCCAGTTTTCAGGTATTTTAAATCACTTTTAAGACTTTGGATTATATATTTGCTGTTTCAGCTTAATTAATTGGCCTCATCCCACACATAACTACATTCAGAATATCCAAGTCCTTGGTTGGCAAAAGTACTGTATTATGTAATGACAAAGTAATGACTTTTTCACAGACATTTCTTTCCAGCTTTTAAACTGCACTGTCATTCTAGATTTTTAGTAACTGACTCATATGGGAACACTTGGTACCCAGCTATAGTTAGGGCTCAGACTTCTACACAGGCCGCATCTGTGCCAGGGGGGACCCTGTCTGGAGACTCCTGAATTGGCTGAATAGGCCCTTTATCACTAAGCTATGTTAGGGCTACTTCTCTGGTTTTCAGCCAAATTTGACTGCTGTGCAGAGTGGGGCCATGACCCTAAACCAGCTGAGTGGATGATTTGTCTATTTTAATTTTCTGTGACTCCTCTTCATTGACACAGAGAACCAGAAATTGACTATACTTCTTTATTCAATGTTTATTTTTGGCAGTAGCTGTCCTCCTTCCCTCTCTCCCTCCCTCCCTTCTTTCCATTTGAACTCAGGGCCTTCCACATACTGAGTACATGCTCTTACCACTGAGCTGTAATCCCAGCCCCAGTAGCTATATTTCTTGCTATTTGTGGCTTGTGCCTCATTTACAGCAGTGTAACAGAGAAACTGAGCAGATTCTATGGTGAAGGTCCTTAGTGTCCAGATCAGAGTTTACCAGACAGGTGGGCCATGTCTATGTCTTGAATATAACTTAGTTGGGTGAGGAAGGATCATTTTAGAGTATGCATTTATAAAAATGCTTCTTAAAAGATGCTCACATTTGTTCTGTTTAGTAAAAACAGTGTTTAATGGGGATGAGGAGATGGCTTGATGTTTAAAGGGATGGTTTGTAAAGCCTGCTGGCCCAGGTTCAGTTCTCCATATAAAGTCAGATGCAAAGTGGTACATGTATCTGTGATCCCAGCTATAGCCTTAACACAGGGAGGCAAAGCCAGGAGAATTTGAAGCTTGTGGGCCAGACTCATCTGTAGTAGCAGGAAACCCTGTTTTACAGAAGGTGAGACAGACCACTCTTCAATCTCTGCGCACATGTATATGCATGCGCGCGTGCGCGCGCACACACACGCACACACACACACACACACACACAAACACACACTGCTTAATATTTGGTGACATTTTGTTGCAGTACTTAGCATTTACTTTTTTTTTTTGGCTTCACCTTGACCTTTTTTATTTGCATTTTTAAAAACAAATTAGAATACAAATATTAGAAAATGGAGCCCTTTTTGAGGTAGGGTCTCACTCTAGTCCAGGCTGACCTCGAATTCACTATGTAGTCGCAGGGTGGCCTTGAACTCATGGTGATCCTCCTACCTCTGCCTCCTGAGTGCTGGGATTAAAGGCGTGCACCACCACGCCCGGCCACATTTACATTTTTTAAATAAATATTTTATTTTCACAAGTATGCTCATATGGGGTTGTTCTGAACCTATAACTACAACAGAAATTGCAAATAATACCAGCGTAATTCTATTGAATATGACTGTCAGTAGTTCCTTGTGTTTGTGTGTGTTCTTCACTCTCAGAGTAAACTTTTCATCCTAGAGATTAGACATTAAATCATATGTGTAAATGCTTTTTCTTCTTCTTCTTTTTGTTAGTTATGTACCTACTCAGTTGTAAATAGCACGTGTTGGTACCATCTTTGCCCTCCCCTGTCACCCCCCCTCCAAAGGGACCCTCCTTGTTGGGGATGCCAGTTATCCCCATGGGGATTGTGAGTTGTGCATTATGGGGTTAGCCATCAGTTATGGGGAAGAGGCAATGTCTGTGTGCATAATGTTCCAACTTGTGGCTCTGGCAGTCTTTCTGCCCCTTCTTCCTCAAATTTCCCTGAGCCGTCTTGGCTTACTTTTAGGTCTATTTCAGTGATGGGCTCTTGGGAGCTTTTGTGTCTCTGGATCTCTGATTTGGTAGGAGTTGAGTGTGCTTTGTGTTTATCTCCTTCACCCTTGTGCTGGTACCAGTGAAGGTGCTTTTTTGCCAAATTCTTTTCTTTGTGGTTTTTCATGTTAGAGTTTTTCTCTAGCCCAGGCTGACCTAGAATTCACTATCTAATCTCAGACTGGCCTTGAACTCACAGCGATCTTCCTACCTTGGCCTCCCGAGTACTGTGATTAAAGGTGTGTGCCACCCTGCTCAGCTCCACATCCTTTTTGTAAACATCATAATGAAACCCATTGTGCATAATATATACTAGTAAAAATTTAAAAACTGAAAACAGGAAATAGTAGTTTCTGCTCTTAGTATTATAGTGACAGGAGTAAGGATAACTTGTTAGGTTTATCTACTCTATACATTATTTCCTTTTTTTCTCCAAGCTAGGATTTTTAGAGTTTCCATTCATTCTGTTATTGTATTATTTGTGATAAAGCTTCTGTTATGCATTTGTGTCTATTAATTTTCAGCATTATTTCCAGGCTGCAGATTCCAAAATTTTAGACTTTCATATAGATGGCCTCCACCCAGGACCTTCTCAGTAGTTTGTTTTCACTTACTGGTTTTATATAAAATAGATGGGTGGTATTTTCTATTTTGTTTCTAGTTACTGGCCACTGTTGTGGGTGGCCTTTCTGACTCTAGTGTGTACTGGACAGGATACTCTTTAGTTAACAGTATGTAATGATTGCCAGGTCTTTTTTTTTAAAGGCTTATTTTTCTTTATTTACTTCTTTGAGAGAGAGAGAGAGAGAGAGAGAGAGAGAGAGAATGAGAATGGGTGCACCAGGGCCTCTAGCCACTACAAACAAACTCCAGATGCATGCATTGCCATATGCATCTGGCTTATGTGGGACCTGGAGAATCAAACCTGGGTCCTTAGGCTTCACAGGCAAGCACGTTAGCCTCTAAGCCATCTCTCCAGCCCTACCAGATCTTTTCTAATATCTCTTTTATTTGATGGATGTCATGATCCTTTCCTGCTTATTATTTTGCCTTATTTGAATTTCAGTTACAATGTAGATTTGCTCCAGTACTGTGTGTATTTTTCAGAATATCTAATGGACATCTGGGTCACCTGTTCCACCTTTGTTCTTCTGCCAGTTGCCTCTATGGCAGTTGGTCATATAACATGCTAAGCATCATGAAGGTAGCAAATGTTTTATCATAGAACTATAGGTACCACCAAGTGGGAGTTGCAGTCCTTATGGTAGCAGGCGAAAAGAGTTGGACATGGAAATGAAATGTTGCCTGTGCTGTCAGAGCCATTCCCCTCATGTTGGGTGTCTTGTAATGTTATTTAGAATGTGCCTTGACTGTGTGAAGTGGACAACATGCTGTCACTTCGTCTATGAACAGGAAGGGGCTCTTCTGCAAAGGTGGGTTAAGAATGATTCTGCCATCATGAATGAACCTTGTTTTGGTTTCGGTTTTTGAAGCAGGGCTTGCTTTAGCCCAGGTTGGCCTTGAACTCATGATGATCCTCCTACCTCAGCATCCTTAGTGCATTGTGTAGCAGCTTGTGGAATTGTAAGGAAGCTAAGCTCTCAGTTTAGAGACTAGAAAGCTCTAGCATCAAAGTTTAATCTGCTAATTTGTAAAATTGATAACTGTTGTATAAAATGGTTTTAATACAGTGAAAATTTTTTATAGAAATTTAAATGTGTAGGTTTGATTTTATAAAGTCTGTGAAAGGGTGTAAGCTGAGTCTCAGAATGGATCTTTAGAGGGAGTGTGAATGATTTATTATAGCACATAATGAAGTGCAAAGAGAATTTAAAAAGAATTTTAGTTCCTGCTTCAGTCAAACGGTTCAGAACATTTCTGGTTTGTTGGCTGAAAGCAGAACTACTGGCTCTGTGGCTGCTTCTTAGCCTTTCTTGAGTCAATAGGTGTTCACATAGGATTCCAGTGTGAGAACCTAAGGAAGAGTAGATCTGTCCAAAACATTTCATGTTTTTGCATGGAGTTTTGCAAACTCCATGGACCTCATAGATGTGATCTATGCTAGTATCAGAAATATTCAAGCAACCTTTAAAATTTAACTTAAATGACAGTTCCTTCTCAGTAATTATCTACTTCACTGCCTTTCTGTTTGAGCCCCATTATTATCTATTTCAGTCACAGTAATACATCTTCCCTTAAGTTCAAATACAAGTTGAAAAGTATAGCTTAGGATATGTGGAAAATGAGGATTTTCAAAACTTAAGTTTTCTGTTTAATTTATTTTTTGCCATGCTAAGTATTGAATTTGGGACCTTGTGCATGTTAGACAAAAACTCCATTACCTCCAGGTCACATGAACTCAATCTTGATAGTTTAAGAGAAAGGCTTATGTTATAGTTAGGTTCTCATTGCTATTAGAAAACTCCTAACCAAGAGCAATTTGTGGGAGGAAAGGGTTTATTTTGGCTTACAGACTCAAGGGAAGCTCCATGATGGCAGGGGAAAATGATGGCATGATCAGAGGGTGGACATCACCTCCTGGGCAACAGCAACAGGAGAGTGTGCCAAACACTGGCAAGAGGAAGCTGGCTATAACACCTGCCCCAACAATGTACTGCCTCCAGGAGGCTTCAATTTTCAAATTGCTACCAACTGAGGGCCTAGCATTCAGTACACATAAATTTATGAGAGCACCTGAATCAAACCACCATATTCTGCCCCCAGCCTCCATAAACTGATAACCATCCATGATGTAAAATGCAGTACATTAAGTTTAACTTTAAATGTCACCATAGTCAATCCCAATGATGTTCAAACGTCCCCATAGTCCAAGGTCTTTCAATTGAGCCACAATACCAAAAAACACATAATGCTACAGAATAAACGTTTATACTGCAAAAGATGGCATTGGGCACAGCAAAGAAATATTCAACCTTTACAAGATTTAAAATAAACAGGGCAAACATCAAACTCTGTAGCTCCAAGTCTGACAACTCTAACCAGTGACATGTCTCCAAGTCTGATCATTCTAACCAGTGACACGTCTCTGGAGTTGTAATTCTGCACCTCCAGCTGGGCTACTCACAGTCCCAGAAAATTTCATCTGGTGCTGGAGGCTCTCCTTGGCAGCCTTCCCATAGTTCTGGTATCTCTGTTGGGTCTCTACTGCAGCCCACAGTTCATTAGCCTTCATGCAGGTAATTCAGCAAGCCTTCTTCACACTACCCATGGCCAATTTCAAAACACAAGACCATGTTGCAAATTCAGTGACCCTCTCTTTCCTGAATTTGTTATACTCCAAAGTACCAGGTGGGCTACCAGTTTGTTAATCCAGGAGTAAAGAAGACTTTCAAGAAGAGGACACTCCTTTAGCATTCATACCCCTTCAAAAGAGTCTGCATTCTTCCTGATGTTCCAGTGCAGGTCAGCTGGCCCAATCTCAGTGGTTTTAATCGCTCATACAATTGTAGCTGAGCGGGCTGAAGTTTCAGCCCAAAGATTTCATATTTTTCTGTGCCATATCCCTCTGCTCACACCAGTCCATTTCTATGTAATGCAACCCTGCACAAGTTCTCAGGACTTGGGCATAACAGTAAGCCTATCACACAAACTGCTTCTAGCCCAGTCCAGGCAAAGTTCTTTCTCACTCTCCTAAGCCAAACCTCACAATCCGTAGTTCTTACTGCATTCAGGTCTGTCAACTCTGACCAAAATAGTCCATCTAGCTATACTTAACAGCACTGCAAAGCATCTTTAGGCCAAGATTTCAAATTTGTCCACATTCCTCCTACAAAGCAGTTCCAAAAGGCCAAAGCCACAGAATCAGGTTTCTAGTAGCAATGATCCTACTTCTTAGTGCAAACTTTACTGTTGCAGTTAGGTTTGCCTTACTAGCAGAAAACACCTGATCAAGAGCAGTTTGTGGGAGGAAAGTGTTTATTTAGGCTTATAGACTTGGGATGAAGCTCCATGATATCAGGGGCAAAACGATGACATGAGCAGGGGTTGGATATCACCTCCTGGCCAACATCAGTTGGACAACAGTAGCAAGAGAGTGTGTCATACACTGGCCAGGGGAAGCTGGCTGTAATACCCATAAGCCTGCCCCCAACAATATACTGCCTCCACAAGGCTCCAAGTACCAAATTGCCACCAGCTGAGGAGCTTGCATTCAGAACACATAGGTGTATGGAGGACATATGAATGAAACCTCCACAGCTCATTAGATATATTATATTATTTGCGTTGTAGAGTTTTGTTTCTTTGTATGCATCCAATTTTTCTAATTGCTTATCTTTGCTAGGTCTCACATTGCCCTTTCATTTTTATATTAGAAGGTTTCAATCATTCGTTTCTTTTTCTAGATAGTCTATAAAAATAGTAAGTGAGCTGGGTGTGGTAGTGCACGCCTTTAATCCCAGCACTCAGGAGGCAGAGGTAGTGGGATCTCCATGAGTTCAAGTCTACCCTGAGACTACATAGTGAATTCCAGATCAGCCTGAACTACAGTGAGACCCTACCTCAAAAAACCAATAAAGAAAAAAGAAAAAAAAAGTAACATAGTAAGTGATACTGATTTGAAGCCACTTGTAAGGTAATTTGTTGTGGCATGCTTTTGGGAGTACTTTGTTTATTATTTCAATTATTGAAGAAAATACCACTGTTTTCAAGGTATGTCTCTCTGCTATTTGTGTCTAAGGTTACCTGAGCCTTCGTTAAGACAGAAGTCAAGTCTTTAGTATTTTGTCATCAGGTACTAGCATGATGCTATCTTATAGTTGATTTTAGGAAATCTTAATAGTATATTCTGTGAATTGGATGAATAGGTACATTTTACATTCCCAGTGCAGGTATTTTAAAGAATAGTCTACTTGGGACCTTCTTTTGTTTAGGTGGCCTTCCTTCTTTCATTCTCAGGCATATAAGTACTTTAAGAGGCAGAAACTTACCTTGGATTTGAGTTGCTTGTTGCTTGAAGAGTAGTCTGAGGTCCTCTAATGGTTTACAGGTGTAGTTGTGACTGTCAGTTCTGTAATATCCAGGGTCCATGGGAGCTTTAGGAGGGCCTGGAGCAGATCAGGGCTTATGACACGTTTGATGTGTCCATGAGTTTAGTCCTGCCATTCATATTATGAGGGAGTAGGTAATATGATATGGTCCTTCCCATAGTGGGTGAGGTAGGCCCTGGATCTTTTTTTAAAAAAATATTTTATTTCTTGAATTATTTGGGAGAGGAGGGGGGTAGAGGCAGAGAGAAAGAGAATGGGCACGCCAGGGTCTCTAGCCACTGCAACAGACCCATGTGCCCCCTGTGCATCTGGCTTACGTGGGTCCTGGCAAATCAAACCAGGGTCCTTAGGCTTCACAGGTGAACACCTTAACTGCAGAGCCATTTTCCCAGCCCTAGGCCCTGGATCTTAACTAACTTAGTTTTAACTAACTCTGAATCTCCTGGGCAGGCAAAGGTATAACCTTTTTCTTTTTCCTGGGAAAGCTCAGCCTATAGCTCTGAAAACTCTTGTTGGAATTTTGCCAGTTAGGTGACAAGAACTACCAGCCTACCATTTCAGAGACCAGTTTAAAGTCATTAGTGAGAATGGACCTGCTATATAAAACCTCAAAAGGGATTAAGTCCAAGCTGTTAGTGGTGTTCCTAAGCCTAATTAAGGCTTGCTATAGCACCTTAGTTCAAGGGGATTGTGTCTTTTGAATGAGATTTTAAGGTGCGTCCTTAAGAGCTTGTTAGCCTTCTCTATGTTTCCTAAGGACTGAGGCTGCCAGGCACAATGTAAGTGGAATTGAATACCCAATGCCTTAGCCAGTCCCTGAGTGACTTCCGCCTTAAAGCCAGGTCTGTTGTTGCTTTGAATGCTTTTGGGTAGTCCAAATCAAGAGGTTATCCCACTGAGTTATACCTTAATAACCTCTGAGGCCTTTTGAATTTTATAAGAAAATCCCCTGTCCACCCAGTGAAGGTGTCCACTAAAACTAAAAGAAGCTTGGAGTTGGGTCCTTCAGGCATGTGAGCAAAATCTCATTGCTACCTGGACATGTACTTTGTCTCTGGGTTCCTGGTGCCTACAGACACTTGTTAGAGGGATTATTTTTTGACATACCTCACATCCCTGTGCTGCATGGTGGACCACATCTTTGAGGACCTGTCCTAAAAACATTATTTTAGCTAGGATAAAAGTATGTTCTTAGCCCTGATGGTACAGCAGGTGAGGGGACTTTAAAACTTTCCATTGAAATGACTTTGGTAGCAGTAGTTGGTCAGAGAGAGAAAGCCATCACTCTCGTTGGTCCTAGGCCACATCTATTTTTATTTTTTAAAAATATTTTATTATTTATTTATTTGAGAGAGAGAAAGACACGGGGGGGGGGTGCAGAATGGGTGCACCAGGGTCTTCAGCCATTGCAAATGAACTACAGATGCATGCACCCCTTTGAGCATCTGGCTCACATGGGTTCTGGGGGATTGAACCGAGGTCCTTTGGCTTTTCAGGCAAATATCTTAACTGCTAAGCCATCTCTCCAGCCCAACATCTATTTTTAGATGCAAATCCAACTCTTCTGGAAAATATTTAGGCTTTTCATGTGGCAAGAGGGATTCTTCCCACATGATGGGACACTGTGTGCCCAATTACAGCTCTCTTAGCTTCAGAATCAGCCACCTAGTTGCCTTTGGCCCCAGATTATCCCCTCTTTGGTGTTTGGGGCAGTGAATAAGCTACTGGAGTAGGTAGGAAAACAGCATTTAAGAGTTTGAGGGTTGCTTTTGGGAGTGTTTAACAGGAGTCCCAGGTGTATTGAAAAGGCCTCTCATTCCATTTCACCACATGACCATGAAAGATTAGGAAGGCATTGTAGAGTCAGTATAAATGTTGATTCTCTGTTCTTGGGAGAGCTCCAAGGCCTTGGTAAGAGCTATTAATTTGGCCATCTGGGTAGTGTGGTTTATAGATAGTGGCTCTTTATTGAGGGTGCCAAAATCAGAGACCACTATGTATCCTGTATATCTATCTGACTCTTATTACAAAGAAACTCCCATCACTATAACATATTAAGACAGGGTTCTCCAGAAGTTTGTCTGAGAGATCAGGGCGGGCTATATACTCTCCATTAAGACCTCCTCAGAGGAGGTCTCTTCTCCTTTTGGTAAGTAAGTAGCAGGATTAAAGTTTTGGCAGGACTTAGAGTGATTTCAGGTCCTTCTAGTATAAGGGCATGATATTTGAGTAGCAGGTAGTCAAATACCATAAATTCCCTTTGGAATTTAGAATACCTCTATATCCTGTGGTGTGTGGACCTCAACAGGGTGCCTAAGAGTAAACTTGTAGGCTTTAGGGATGAGAAGTCTCACTACTGCCACTGTCTGCAGAGAACTAGGCTCTTTTCTTTGCAGCTTGGTCTAATTCTTTACTTACATACTGGCTGAAGGGAGGGTCCCTAATATTGGATAATTACTCCTTGAGATGTTCATATATTTTCTGTAACATCTAAGTGGAATTCAGGTTGAGTGGCAGGCTCAAAACCCTGGGCTTAAGTCAAAGCACTCTTTAGCTTTTGGAAGGCTTGTTGAGTGTCTGGGGCTTACTCACCCTGAAACTACTCCTGTGCCTGTGTCCTTTTGACAGTCTAATAAAGTGGTTTGGCCATTTCAGCATATCCAAATATCTAGATCCTACAATTGCTTTAGAGTCTGACAAAGCAGGGAGGTAAGAATAAGCTGTATTCTTTCTGGTCCTTAGGCTTTAGTCTCTTCAGTTAAGATCTAGTGTGACATAGCTGAACCTTTTTATTTGACACCTTGTATCTCCCATCAGCCAGAAAATTGAGATGAGATTGGTTTTCTCTAGAAATGTTTTCTTCTGAGGGCCCACATAAAAGGAGATCATCTACATATTGACAGAGTGTGACCTCTAGGTTGGCCCATTTAATAAGTTTTGAGAGATATCCAAGCCAAACAAATGGTATATCTTCAAACCCTTGTGGGAGCATGGTCCAGGTGACCAGTCCTGGTTACCAGGATGTAATGGAATACAGAAGAAGGCACCCCTGAGGTCTAGCACCAAGTAATGGATGGTATCAGGAGAGATCTGGGTCATAAGAACACAGGTTTAGAGACAGCTGGGTGAAAAGGCACTAGTGCCTCATTGATGAGCCTGAGGTCTTAAACTAATCTCCGTTTGCCAGGCTTCTTTTTGATTCCCAAGCTGGCATATTGTAAGGACTCAAGTATTCAATAAATAGTCCCTGTTCTTTTTTCAAAATTAAAAAAAATTATTTATTTGAGAGAGAGAGAGAGAGAGAAAATGGGAGGGGGGAGAGAGAGAGAATGGGCACACCAGGGCCTCCAACCACTGCCAGTGAACTCCAGAAGTAGGTGCCACTTTGTACATCTGGCTTACATGGGTACTGGGGAATGGAACCTGGGCCCTGAGGCTTTACAGGCAAGCACCTTAATAGCTAAGCCATCTCTCTAGCCCCAGTTATGTTCTGTTAGTGACTTGATGATAGAAAGTAATCCTCCCCTAACCTCTTCTCTTAAGGGCCATTGTCTATGATCAGGAAAATGGGAAAAATCTTTAAGATGTATGACAGGGCTTGCTGTCTTAGCTTTCCTGACTGAATCCCCTTCATCTGTACTGTGGAGTCAATTTTAGCTTCTACCAAAGGCAAGCAGCGGTACAGTCCAGGAGAGAGAAGTAATTTGACTATGCTTGGCTAAGAAATCTCTTGCTAGTAGTGGAACAGGAGTTTCATGGATCACTAGGAAAGAGTGATAAAGTGGAGATATTTCCCAAGGACAGGCAAGTAACTGGGTAAAATAACATTTGTAAGGCCAGCCCAGTATGATCTGAGTGGTATTTTACCAGGGGAAAATTAGAGGTGCAAGAATCGGGCTCTAGTATCAACCAAAAAACTAATCTTATATTTTCCATGGTCAAGTGTACCTGGGGCTCCTTGAGATAGACTGGCATAGCAGGAACTTGCAAGGGTTGAATCTGGGACTCATCATTGATGGGTGAAGGAATGACCAGGTCCAGTAGTTTCTGAGGGTGTCAAGCCTTCCTATGATCTCCCTTGAAGCTAGAGTAGGGTACTGGAGGAGGTCAGTATTTCTGTGGGTACTCCTGTCAGAAAATGGCCCTCTTGCCTACAAGTGAAGCATTGCGCCATCTTAGGTTAACTTTCATAGCTGCCCCAAGCCTCCGTAACATTTTTCTGCTTTTCTCTCTGCTTAGGAGGCTTTCACGAAGTCCAAAAATTGCTTCTGTTTATGTTTACTTCCAGACGATTGAATTGCTCAGTCAGCTCTAACCTTGAGTCTTGGGATGTTGATTCCTTAAACTCTGGTTGATAGCTTGAAATCTTGGGAAGGAAATTGCAGAAAAAAATTAATATCTTTATAGGTTATGATATAAAGTCTTTGAAGGTAATTCAGGCAAGTTTTAAGTTGATCTGGTTAAAGTAAACACTGAAGAATAATTTTATTTCAAAGAGCAATAGATTAAATATCCTATATTACACAAGCTTTTTCAACAACAGATGTTTTTATTGTCTAGGAAGTACTGTGGTGGCACATGGGTCTGGAGTTTGTTTTCAGTAGTTGGAGACTCTGGTGTACCTAAACTCTATTTTCTTTTTTTTTTTTCTTTGCTTTTTAGAGGTAGGGTCTTGCTATCTCAGGGTGACCTCAGACTTAGGACGATTCTCCTGTCTCTGCCTCCTAACTGCTGGGATTAAAGGCATGTGCTACCACGCCTGCCTCCTAAACTGTATTTCTGTCCGTCTCATTCTCTATCTCAAATAAATGAATAAAAATATTTTTGAAAAAGAATCTATGTATATGTATACATATGTACACAACTACATATGTTAAATCATTAAAACATTTTAATCAAATGAATATTTTAGAATTTGTTTTTCAGTTGAGTGCTTAGAAACCAAGGTTTGCATGTGCTGAGATTCATTCCTGTCAATAAATCAATAAGTTTTTGGAGGCAGCTTTCTGCTGTTTCTCCCTGGCTGACCTGAAACTCACTAGGCTTGACTGGAACTTGCATTAATCCTCCTGCTTCCCCTTCCAGGTACTGGGATTACCACCACACCCAACTCTAAATCAGTAATTTTTTTTTTTTTTATTTTGGTTTTTCGAGGTAGGGTCTCACTCTAGTTCAGGCTGACCTGGAATTCACTATGTCATCTCAGGGTGGCCTCAAACTCATGGCAATCCTCTTACCTCTGCCTCCCAAGTGCTGGGATTAAAGGTGTGCGCCACCACGCCCGGCTTAAATCAATAATTTTTAAAAATTACTCTCAGTGATACTTGTATTAAATTATACTTTTCTCTCAGTACTTTTTCCATTTTTAGCAGTAATGATCTGTGGAACTCTTAAATGAAATGAACAAAAAAAATTTCCACATTGGGGCTAGGGAGAAGGGTCAGTGAATAAAGCACTTTCCCTGCAACTCTTTATAGTACCTTTCAGATCCCCAGACCCTACATAAAAGTGGGTGTCATAGCCAGCTCTTCTCTGCTAGAGTCCAGCTTACTTTTCTGCTGCCATTTTATACCTTGTGTAGTAAGGAGGTGATTCTAGCCTCTGCTCATGCCCTGCTTTCCCCTGCCATCATGAAGCTTACTCTCAAGACTGTAAACTGAAATAAATCCTTTCCTCTTAGGTGCTTTAGGTCAGGTATTTTGCCCAGTAAGGAGAAGATAACTTCAACAAAACACCACCCTTGAATTATGAGTAATAAACATGAAAGAAGCTGGTAGAAAGGCTTTTATGATATCCCCAGGTACTATCTACCAAAGAGAATAGTACCACAATTTAACTTTTGCTTTGGGAAAATTAAACTTGATATGGCAAGGTAAAGGTCTTAAGTTATCACTGAAGGTATGTACCTACTACTTTTTTCTCTTATTAGCATTGGACGAAGGTCAGTGTACAACTGTGAATTTGCATCATTAGTTTGACTACATCTATACTAGCTTTCTGTCATTCTTTTTTAAAAATACTTCTTAGTGTTCTGTTGGCATTTAAAAACATCTGTCTCAGCTGGAGAGATGGCGGACCCCAGTTTGATTCTACAGGTCCTATGCAAGCCCCATGCAGAAGGGGGTGCATGTGCGTGGAGTTCATTTGCAGTGGCTGGGGGCCCTGGTCTGCCCATTCTCTCTCTCCCTCTCTTTGTCTCTAATAAATGAAAAGATTTAAAAAAATCTGTCAAAGAATATTGACTTCGTGAATTTTATTTTCAAATTTTATGGTATTGTAGATAGACTGAAATACTCATTTTTTGAGTATGACTATTTATATATAAGTTAACTGGTTTTTATTAATAAATTTCCACACATACATAATGTGAGGAGACTAACATGATGTATATCTAGTACCTGGGTTCAGCATTTTCTAAGTTTTGCTGTAGCTGCTGCTGCCTATCTCCCTGCTTCCTCTTTCTCCTTTTCTTCCTCTTCCTTCTCTGCTTTAAATTTGCAGAAGCATTTTTTGGCAAAATTTGTCATCATTTTATTTCATCTATACATGCTTCATTTTACATCTTTACAAAAGGATGAGGTTTTTCTTACCCGACACAATGTCATTATTCATATACTTCGGTACTGATTCTCTCTTTGCATATGTCCACCTCCACTTCTATGCATTTTCACACTTTGGAAAAAAAATTCCATTATTAAAAAAAACATTTTATTTATTTACTTGAGATAGAGAGGCAGATATAGAGAATGGGCGTTTCAGGGCCTCTAGTGACTGCAAATGAACTCTGGATGTATGCATACCACTTTGTGCATCTGGCTTACATGGGTACTAGGGAATCGAACCTGGGTCTTTGACTTTGTAGGCAAGTGCCTTAACCACTAAGTCATTTCTCCAGCACTCTATTCTCTATCTCTAGAAAATGTTTTTATTTCCAGTTTTTCCTTTTCAAAAGAGCTAACTTTAAATTTGTCATTGACCACAAAGTATCCATTTTCATATTTTTATATACTGAAAGAAAATAGGATGATGCAGTAAACAGCCTTGAAAAGCAAATTATAAAAAATTATCCTGATTGATTCACAGATTCTTTTTACTACATTGTTGACTTAAGGAATTTTAAAATTAAAATATAAAACAGTAGATTTATTTTTATTTTATTTTATATTTGTATTTTATTTTTATTTGTGTATAGGTATGTGTGTGTTAGTGTTTGTGTGCATGTACCACAGCACACATGTGGAAGTATGTAAACAACTTTTGCATGGGACCTCATTTTTCCACCTCATTTGAGGCATGGTTTTTCTCTTTATATCTCAGTCTATTGATGTTTTTCCTTGCTGAGTTTGTTGTGATTTTTTTCTGGGAAATTCTCCTGTCTCTGACTTCCATTTTCTTGTCAACATGGCTGCTAGGATTATTGAAGCCTGCCATAGCTGCTGTTTTTTTTTTTTTAAATTTTTTTTAATGTGGTGTCTGGGGATCAAACTTTGGTCCTCAGGCTTAAGTGGCTAGTGCTTTATCTACTGAGGCATTTCCCCTGCCCCAATATGTAGATTTTAGAGTTGTCTTATTGTGAACTGTAATAGCTCATGGACTGGTACTGGTTATGGACCAACTGCAGTAGTTCCAAGATGTTATTCTCAAATATGGCAATTAGCACATATCATCATCTTGGAGTATTTTTGAGAAATTTCCTGAGAAGTGCAAACCATATGCTTCTAACATATTTTCAAGTGTTGTGCATTTATAGTTCATCTAGTTTAAATTATATAAGACTGCCAACATAGTATCAATAATTGTGTAAGGTCATTGGAATATTCAGTTGGGCTGAAGGAATAATGTGGTCATTCTCCTATAAAATACACAAAGCCCTATTAATTGTTCCTTAAAAGGGTGTATGAGGGGAGGGAAGGAGATGGAATGTGGGAGAGAAAGAAGGAGGGAGGAAGAGAAGGAGGTCCCACAATATATACATACCAGATTGTGGTGTATAAATATTAGTACTGGGTGAACATGGGGTCATTGTTTGTAGCTGACAAATAGTATGGAAGCATTGCTGAAGGGTTGAATGCTGATTAAAATGTTCTCAGTTATTATAAAAGTGGAATTTAAATTCTTGGCATTATGTTTACCTAAACATATCTAATACTATAGAATTAAATGCAGCTTTTCAAGGCTCTTTTTAGATGTGATTCTGTTGAGATATACATATTGTATATATGTACAGGTAATGTTTGTTTTCTGTATGTAAGTATACACACAATATGTGTAGCTAATTTTAACATAATTCAAGACATTGTACTTGCCACATTAATTTTTGCTTGGGTTTCTGGCTTTGCCTTTTGTTTTTAACACTGAAATTTTCTTATCCCAGGAAGTTCTGCAGTCTTAGACCAGGCAGGACAGTTGGTCAACTTGGTACGTAGACTTGACATAAGTACTTAGTAAGTGACCAGAACTGAATGTTTATCTTTTTCACAGAACTGATATAGGTATCAACTTATATTTTGTCATAGTATTTTGAAAACAGTAAAAGCTGGACTAGTTAAACTGATATTAGTCTCTGATATTACTTTATAATTCATTTCTTTGTGGGAATTAAATTGGTATAACCTAAGGTTGGTAACTCAGTGTTTCTAGTTTGTATTACTTGCTTGAAATAAGGTGCATATGAGCACATATTATTTTTAAAGATATTTCTGTTCTCCCCAGGAGAAGAGATTTGAACTAAAAATAAAAATTTTAGCTGGGCATGGTGGTGCACGCCTGTAATCCCAGCACTTGGGAGGCAGAGGTAGGAGGATCGCCATGAGTTCAAGGCCACCCTGAGACTATATAGTGAATTCCAGGTCAGCCTGGGCCAGAGTGAGACCATACCTCAAAAAAAAAAATGTTTTTTGATCCTTTATTATTAAAGTTTTACATTTAGTACAATTTTTTTTAATAATATTTTTTTATTTGACAGAGACAGAGTGAGTATGGGCACACCAGGACCCACTCCTACTGCAAATGAACTCCAGAAGCATGCTCCTTTTTGTGCATTTGACTTTACATGGATACCAGGGAATTGAGCCTGGGCTGTCAGGCTTTGCAAGCAAGCACCTCCTGAGCCATCTCCCTAGCCCTACATATAGTATAATTTTAAGTTGTAACCAAAGAATCTTTTTCACATCTGATTAAATCTGTGGCCTCTGTTGTATTTGACTGTTTTACATTTTATCTTAGACATAGGAGCTGCTTTATAGGACATTTTGAAAATGAAGATCTCAGTAGATCTAATGTTCTTACTGCTTGTTAAATCTAGAATCATAAATATAAAGATGCTATGGTAGTTTGAATAGATGGCCCCAATATATTCAGTGTTTTATTAGTTTGGATCTGCAGCTACCTGGCTGGAGAAAGTATCACTGGCCAGATCTTAAGGTTTGGTGGGTTTGAAATTCTAATCTAAAGATATGCAAAGGCCTAGTTCCACCTGGAGTTCCTGAAGTGTGCTGTGTGTCTTTTGGCTTGTGGTGTGCTCTCTCTCTCTCTCTCTCTCTTTGTCTCTCTCTCTCTCTCTGTTTGGCCCTGTGAAAGCAGGCCCGCTTCTTCTGCAATTATGGAACTTCCCCTGGATCTGTCAGCTTCAATAAATATCCCTTCCTCCATAACTGTGCCTCATTTGGAAGTTTATCTCAGTGAACCTGAAGCTGTCTACAAAAGAATTTGGGACCAAGAGTGGGGTGAGGTGAATCTGACCATATGGGTTTTCGTCTTTTGGAACTTTTGTTCTGGAGGAACGGCCATGGACTTGGTACTTGCAACTGAAGAAGCCTTCTAGAGTGATAAGCCAAATATTATGGACTATTCTGATGAGAGTTTTAGAATGTTAAGTTCAGTGACAGTTGTATTTGGAGGCTAGGTTTATGAACTTGGAGGCTTGGCTTATGAGCTTTCTAAGGTGAAGGAAAGATTGCAGAGGGCTTTGTTGGAACTGGGCTACTAGCATAAGGGCTGGCTGCGATCTGCTGCCCAGGCCCAGAGGATTTGATGAAGGTTAAATTTGTAATGGACTGAATTGCTTGGCTAAAAATATTGAACTCAGAGATGTAAGATTTTAAGTTTGAAAACCTCAAGCAAGTTAGTTATAGGCACAGAGACTGGTTTTATGTTGCTGAAACTGCTATTGTCAAACACCTTAGCAAGCTTAAAGAAGATGGCCCAATTGTTTTACATTAAAACAATGGAGAGGATGCCTGAGGACAGATTGACAGAAATGCAAACTCTTTTGGAAAGCATTGACTGGAGAAGGAACCTGCTTTTCAAGGTTATGGCTTGTTTTGTTCCAGAATTAAGAATATGGCTGTATCCTGCACACCTGGTATTTGTTTCAGAAGCATGAAAAATGTGTGGAGTGGTCATGAAATGCACAGGGTTCCAGGAGCCACTGCTGAAATGCATCATATAGGCAGGGTATAATGACCCTCCTGAATAGGCTGGAAGAACCTTTGGAAGATAGACCATGGTTTGCATTGAGGCCTGAAGATGTTTTGGATATACCAGGACCATGCATGGGCTGTCATGGAGGCTGTTGGCTAGGGATGGCAGTTTTCCCTGGCTACGCACCCCAGCTGGAGGGGCAGAATTGGAAAATCTGGAGACTGCCAGTCACTGGTCTTGAACTGCAGAAGTTTGATGTGTTCTTAATGGTTGTTGAGTTTGCATTGTCCTGGTCTCTCCTTGCTATGCCTTATACTAGTTGAAAATGTTTACTCTGTGCCTTTATTTGTTGAAAGTGTTCAACTTGATTTTACAGGACTCACAGTTAAGAGAAAATCTTAAATCTCAGAGGAGACTTGGGACTTTGGAACTATCTTAAGTTGGTCAAGACTGTTGGGACTTTTGGAATTGGACTGAATACAATTTACAATGTTTGATGGCTCTGAATCTATTGGGGGCCAGGGACAGAATGTGGTAGTTTGAATAGATGGCCCCAAATATAGTCAGTGTTTTATTAGTTTGTAGTTTAGATCTACAGCCACCTGGCTGGAGGAGGTGTCACTGGCCAGATCTTAAGGTGTGGTGGTGGGTTTTAAATCCCCATCTAAAGATATGCAAAGTGCCTAGTTCCACCTGGAGTTCCTAAAGTGTGCTGTGTGCTTTTTGGCTTCTCTCTGTGTGTTTCATTCTGTGAAAGCAGGGCAGCTTCTTCTGCCATTATGGAACTGCCCCTGGATCTGTAAGCGTCAATAAATCCCTTTCTCCATAGCTGTGCCTGGTTTGGACGTTTATCTCAGCAAACCTGAAGCTGTCTACAACAGATGCCTAGTAGATTATGTACCTGCTGAATAAATTTCTTGGGTGTAGTGGGGTCCTGAGAAAAGAAAGTTGGCTTTTCTAGATAACTTCAAGTTGTCTTTGAGTAGTCTCTTGAGTGCTTTTTTGCTTGTTTGCTTGTTTTGGTTGTTTGAGACAGTGTTACATATAGCCCAGCCTAGCATCTGGGCTTGCTATGTATCTGAGGATAACTTTGAACTCCTCATAATCCTGCTTCTCCCCCTCAAGCACTGAGATTATAGGAGTTGCTACCATGGCCTGCTTCTCCCAGGTTTTTTAAAGCATGTATATTCCCTCTGTGGGCTCCATAGTTAAACTTATTCATCACCACATTTGCTTAGTCTCACTATGTAAATGCAGTGTATTGTTTCAGGATACCGAAGGGCATCCTTTAGAAATGCAGCCTGGGCTAGAGTGAGACCCTACCTCGAAAAACCAAAACATAAAAATTTAAAAAAAAAAGAAATGTCTTTAATTATCTCAGCGATCTTCATCTTTTTTATTGGCAGATACTAGAGGGAGGGTATGGAATACTCTATTTACAGAGTTGCAAATTGAGGCAATTCCTTTCCCCCATTTCTTGTTTTTTACCAACTGTTTTCTTGAAGCACTTTTAATTTTTCTTTCCTAAATAAACCATTAGAGAAAGGAAGCACTCTAGCTAAGCATATTATTTCTGATGTAAAGAGTGACAATATGGCATGGTAGTATTGTGTTTCAGGATAATGCTGTCACTTAATGAAGCTTTTAAGAATCCCTTGAGGTTGCCAGAAAGCTAGGAAACATGATTCAAAAAAGCACTGTATTAGGAATTAAGTAGATGGGAGAATTACTTACTTATTAGTCATGCTCTTGTAGTCTTTGATCTTGTGTATCTCACGATCTTAGACAGGTTGTCTTTTTCTCAAGTACAACTGTGACAACCTTTAAGTAAGGCTAAATATCTCAAGCATCACATTCATTACATTGAACCTTTACTAAAGTTATATGAATCAAGATCATTTTCTTGGATGAGGAGCATGTAGTTGAGAGCCTTTAGAAGCTTTGAGTATCATTAGGATATAAAACTTCTCTTTTACCTGCTGCTAATATACTATATATAATTACACTAATTAAATTTATCTGATAGGAAATTCTGGGGTTATTACAAGATTGGGATATATATTCATAAAGTATAAAATTACAACTTTCTATTATTTCTTCACTTGGTTTTTCCTGAAGAAAACATAGCTAATTTAAAGCAACTTGAATCCTTGACTATACCTTATTAAGCAAGGAGCATTTTAAAAAAGTTAGGACTTCTCATTTTTCTATGCTACTGTTGAAACTTTATGAGGAATCCAATATAGTTTTAAGAAGTTAAGAGAATGGCTGTGGTGGTTTGAATGTGAAATGGCCCTCATTATTTCATATGTTTGTGATTAAGCTTCATACTCAATCCCCAGCTGGTGCAGCCTTTGGGAGGTAGAGCCTTGCTAAAGGAGGTGTGTAACTGGGGAGGACTTTGGGATTTATTAGTTTAGCCCTCTGCATGTTCAACGCTATCTCCTTTTTGCTACTTCCACCCTGCTGCTAATATATGAAGATGTGAGTCAGCTGCCTGCTCTATTATACCTTCTCCACCATGATATAACTTCCCCTCAAAACTCTATGCTTGAAATAAACCCTTTTGCCTCTAAGCTGTTTTGGATTGGGTATTTTGTTCAGATAATGGAAATTTAACTGCAACTGTGGTTATCTTAAAAATTTACATATTGATCTAAACTTAATAATGGATAATAGTGTATATAACACAAATAATAATAGTAACAACATATGCATTTAATCAAGTACTTGCTAAGGGCCAACCATTAAATTGGAATGTTTAATGTATGTTCTTTTAGTTTTGCTTGCATGTGTGTTTGGGACACATGTTTGGGTGCATATGAATGTGTGCGCATGGCAGGCAGAGGTTAGTATCAAGTGTTTTTCTCTGTCACTCTGTATTTTTTGAGAGAGTCTTTCACTGAACCTGGAGGTCACCAATTTTGCTAGACTGGCTAGCCAGTAACCCTCAGGGATCTTCCTGTCTTTGCCACCCCGTTGCTGGGACTATAGGTGTATGTTGTTAAGCCTATCTTTAATGTGGATGCTTTGGTTCTGAATTGAGGTCCTTATGCTTGTATGGTAAGCACTTTACTGGCTGAATCATCTCCCCAATCTATGTATTCTTTCTATTTAATCGTAACAGTAATCCTATGTGATTGGCATAGAATCATAGTTTACTACTGAGGAAACTGGATCTTAAAAGCATATCAAGGATTGGGCTGGAGAGATGGCTTAGTGGTTAAGTGCTTGCCTGCAAAGCCAAAGGATCTCGGTTCGATTCCCCAGGACCCACACTAGCCAGATGCACAAGGGGGCACACACATCTGGAGTTCGTTTACAGGGCTGGAGGCCCTGATGCGCCTATTCTCTCTCTTTCTGCCTATTTCTGTATCTATCTCTCTCTCTCAAATAAATAAATAAAAATAAAATATTTTTTTAAAAAAGTATATCAAGGATGCAAAGCATTTAGTGAATATAGATCTTATTATCTCTCTCTCTCTCCATACACACACACATGCACGCACGCACGCATATATATATATATATGTATATATATATATATATATAATATAAGATCCCATGTGTCCCAAGCTGTCTTCAAAGTTAGTTATGTAGCTGAGGATGACCTTGTGACCTTGAACTTCTAATCATTCTGCCTCTGAAGTGCTAGGGTTACAGGTGTGCACCATCACACCTGGTTTATGCAGTGCTGAGTATTGAACCCAGAGCTTCAACTGATCTATATTCCTAGCCCTGGAATGTAGATTTATAAAGACAAATTTCAAAATAACTGGCCTAAGCCCCTTGCTAACATCATGTTTGAAAATATGAAGTAGCATAGGTCTTTGGTGGCTGTGGAATAAATTTTCACTTTGACTCAGTATCAGAGGGAGAACTGGATAAGATCAGAGTAGATTTTTCTGTTCTGAGACCCTGAGTTTTTGGTAATGTATTATTCAGGGTTCTCTAGAGGAACAGAACTGCTAGAATGAATTACATTAAAAAAGGGAATTTATTGGATTATCTTACAGTAGTCCAATAGCAGTTGCAGGCCTGAGAATCAAGGAACCTGGTAGCTGTTCAGTCCACATGGCCAGATGCCTCAGTCGTCCCAATCCATCACTGAAGGCCTGGAGGAGTTGGGTTTTGATCCATGAGGGTCTTCAGTTGATACTGGTCTTCAGTCTGTCCTGGTCTTCAATCCACACTGGAAGGCAGCAAGCAGCTCTGGCAGCCAAGTGGAAGGAAGGAAGGGGCTGTTTTCACACAGAACTTCCTTATATAAAGTCTCCCTCTGAGAGGGTCCACCAGCTTTGGGGAAGAGCTCACTCTGGGCGAAGGACTTCCTCCTTTAGTTAATCCTTCCTGGAAACAACCTCTGAGACCACCAAAAGGGGTTTCTGTGGATTACTAAACAGATCAACTTGACAACACTTTAACCATCACAGGCAATGTCATAATTGTTCTATAAACTGAATTTTTTAATTGTAATTTTTAAAGAAATATTTAATTTATTTGTGAGCAGATAGTTGAAGGGAAAGGTGGGGCCTTGCTGATGCAAACAAATTCAAGGCACATATGCCACTTTGTGCAGCTGGCTTTACTTGGGCATTGGGGAATTGAACCTGGGCTGGCAGGCATTGCAAGCATCTTTAACTATTGAAACATCAACCCAGTCCAATTTTAATTTTTTTAAATTTGTGTGTGTGTATGTTTGTGCGTATGCCCTAGGTGTCTTTGCCACTGCAAATGAATGCTCATCCAGCTTTACCTAGGTGGCTGAGAAACTGAACCCAGGTTGGCAAGTTTGCAAGCAAGTACCTTTAACCACTGAACCATCTCCCAAGCCTCAAGTCTAATTATTATTATTATTGTTTTTTTTTTTTTTGAGAAGCAATTCAGTAACACATAGCCTGCTTCCTTAACCTTGGTTTTGCTGATTTTTAATTTATTTTTTCTTATTTTTTGGTTTTTCAAGGGAAGGTCTTGCTGTAACCCAGGCTGATGAATTCACTATGTAGTCTCGGGGTGGCCTTGAACTCATGGCGACCTTCCTACTTCTGCCTCCTAAGTGCTGGCATTAAAGGTGTGTATGACTATGCCTGGCTTGCTGATTTTTATGAACTGTCTACTTACAGGAAAAAATTAAAAGGTAAAAGTTTCATTTCTGAGGGGTTCAAAAATTCTTTAAAAATTTCTTTTTTGTTTTTATTTATTTATTTGAGAGTGACAGACAGAGGAAGAGGCAGAGAGAGAGAGAGAGAGAGAGAGAGAGAGAGAGAGAGATATGAGCGCGCTATGGCCTCCAGCCACTGCAAACGAACTACAGACACATGCGCCCCCTTGTGCATCTGGCTAACGTGGGTCCTGGAGAATCGAGCCTCGAGCCAGGGTCCTTAGGCTTCACAGGCAAGCGCTTAACCACTAAGCCATCTCTCCAGCCCCCCAAATTCTTTTTTTTGAAAGGTATTAAAAAGAATATTTATTTAGCCGGGCATGGTGGTGTATGCCTTTAATCCCAGCACTCAGGAGGTAGAGATAGGATTGCCGTGAGTTCGAGGCCACCCTGAGACTCCGTAGTGAATTCTAGGTCAACCTGGGCTAGAGTGAGACCATTTCTCGAAAAACCAAATAAAAAAAAATATTTACCACAGACAGAGAGTGAGAGCGAGCGAGCGAGCGAGCGAGAGAGAGAGAGAGAGAGAAGTGGGGCAAGGGGAGGGAGGATGGGCACTCCATGGCCTCTAGCCACTGCAAACAAACTACAGATGCATGAGCCACCTTGTGCATCTGGCTTACACGGGACCTGGAGAATTGAACCTGGATCCTTAGGCTTTACAGGCAAGCGCCGTAACTGCTAAGCAATCTCTCCAGCCCTCAAAAATTCTTTCAGAAAATTAATTTATGAATAAACTGTTCATTTAATGAGCTTAAATATATAACAGTTTAGAGCCTTAAGTGCTATATGAAATCTTACCTTTGCAATCCATGTGGTATGTAACTAATATTTGGGAAAGAATGTACCTTAATAATAAATGACTGTGTGTTTGTCTTTCTATGTACTATCTGTCTTCTTCTTCCTCCTTTTCTCTCTCTCTCTCTTTTTCCTAGGTAGGGTCTCATTCTAGCCCAGACTGACTTGGAATTCACTATGTAGTCTCAGGGTTGCCCTGAACTCTCAGCAATCCTCCTACCTCTGCCTCACAAGTGCTGGAACTAAAGGCATGCACCATCATACCCAGCTCATTTGTCTTTTCTTGCAGTGTTAGTTAATTGAACCCGTGGCCTTAGACATACTAGGTATGTACTCTATCACTAAGCTTCATCTTTGTCCCATAATATATTTTAAGACTTACTCCATTTGTTATGTGTTTTAAACATACCAAAACATTTCCCTATGATAGCAAATCATCTACATTTCTTAAAGGCATTTGCTATTAAAATTTTGTTTTTCTGATTTATCTTTATTTCTTTAAGACAGAGAGAAGGAGGGAGGGAGGAAGGGAGAGAGAGAGAGCAAGCACGAGCAAGAACGATAATGGGTGTACCAGGGCCTCTAGCCACTGCAAACGAACTCCAGATTCATGTACCACCATGTGCATTTTGCTTACATGGGACTTGGCCTTTGCAGGCAAGCGCCTTAACCACTAAGCCATCCGTAGCCTGCGTTTGCCTTTTTATCTTGCCTTTAATGTGGGCTGGCAGAAATACAAAGATGAGCATTGTTCAGAGCTTGGTGTACTTTTCTCTCTTTTGAAGGAGTTTTTTTCAGTCCACAAAAGAGCCTTAAAAGCCTTATCTCCCAAGTGTTGCTATATTTTGTGCATTTTCTTCTTACTTAGCAACAAGCATTGTAAGGTACAGAGGAGTAGCTTTCTTGTGAGGCCTCAGGTTCTACTTTGGAATTGTAAATTAAAATATATTTTTAAATTTTATTTATTTATTTATTTATTTATTTGAGAGAGAGAGAGAGAGAGAGAGAGAGAGAGAGAGAGAGAAAGAGAATAGGTGCACCAGGGCTTCTAGCCACTGCAAATGAACTCTAGATGCATGCACCATTATGTACATCTGGCTTATGTGGGTACTGGGGAATCAAACCTGGGTCCTTTGGCTTTACAAGCAAGTGCCTTAACAGCTAAGCCATCTGTCCTGCCTGCAGTTGTCAATTAGAGTAGTACAGAGATGTATGTGTGTATGTTTTGTGGGCAGGGTGGGGGATAATGGTCACAACCAAGTCACTATTCAGGGAGTCAATCAAGATCAGTGGATGAGATGGACAAAACTACAAAAATAAGGAGTAGCAACTGGAACAAAGTAGAAGTGGCTAGAGAGTTCTAAAATGAAATATGGTAGCCCTTTAACAATGTCACTTCTCCAAAGAGGCAGCAAAGAGTGAGCAGGTAGCCAAGGCAGGAGACTATGAAAATCGGTAAGCTGATTGTAAGAACATTAGTGTGCCCCTTACACTTTACGTATATACTTGGTTTGTTCCTTATAAATTTGTGGGAGTTAGGTTTCTTCTCTTTCATGGATAAAGGAGGCAAGTTGTAGTCTCAGATTCAAGCTCCACAAGCCAGTTTGGTTATGTTCTGGGTGTTTTTTTCAGGGAGAGAAGTAGCAGAACTCTAATGATAATTATCACATTTTTTTATGTTTGAAGGGAGTAGACATGTAGCTGCCAAAACTGAGTGTTTCTTTCTAGAATGTAGCTAAAAACACAAGTAAAGTTTATCTTATTTTACATCTACCCATCTATTTACCTATATCTCTATATATACATTTTTTTTGTTTGATGAGAGCTTTTGAAAATTTTTGTTCATTTTTATTTAGTTATTTGAGAGCGACAGACAGAGAGAGAAAGAGGCAGATAGAGAGAGAGGGAGAATGGGCGTGCCAGGGCCTCCAGCCACTGCAAACGAACTCCAGACCCGTGCGCCCCCTTGTGCATCTGGCTAACATGGGTCCTGGGGAACTGAGCCTTGAACCGGGGTCCTTAGGCTTCACAGGCAAGCGCTTAACCGCTAAGCCATCTCTCCAGCCTGCTTTTGAAAATTTTTAGCCCCATCTGCTTTTTCAAAACAATTTTTAAATAGTGGTAAGATCTTTTTTTGATTCCTGAATTGGTCATTTTCCACTTGTGGCTAAGCATGTAGCGTTAGTCATACTTGCTTAATGTCTCTCCTATGTGTTTATGTGTGTACATGTTTGATCATTTCAGTCTTACAAAGCTTTATCTCTGTTGCAAACTGTGCGAACAAGTGCAGTGATAAAGCAGCTGGTGTTTAAATGCATCTACTCACACTACATTTGATGGGCTGCCTCCATTTTGTATATTTGTGAGTATGAATGAGAAAGCAAAATCTGCCTTGGGAAGTTTATAATGAATACGAGAGAGATCCTGCCACAGGTAGTTATTAAAATGTCCTCTGAAGTTTTTCATGATGAATGATTGTATCTGGATCACTGACCTTCCCCTCAAGTCTCTCTGTTTTCTTTTTTAAAACAAAACTGAAATACTCTAAGTCATTCACCTATTAAAATTTTTTAAAATAAAATTCTACTGCTTTAATTTTGCAGTGCATCTTCTGAGTAACTCAAATAATTTTGTAAGTATTACTTGATGAGTCATCCCTAATGAGTACTCTGGCCAGAATCAACAGTATTGTGTTACTGGTCAGTTAATTATAGGGAGCTTTGTTTTGTTGCCAAGATAATTTCTTTAGACTTGAGTGTAGGTACAGGTAGAGGGGGGGAAAGGAAAAGAGGATGAAGATATGAGTATTCTAAAATTTGAATTACTTTCAGGATAAACAGAAAAAAACAAAAAACAGTTCCTCTAAAGAAAAACAACTAATCTTGGGATGTTATATCATCTTATAATCACTTGCTCTCCTTTCTTTTTTCCTAAAATGCTATATATTTTTAAAATATTTTATTTATTTATTTACTTGCGTGCAGAGAGATACACACAAAGAGAGACAGAGAGCAAAAGCGAGTGAGAGAGAGAGTGTGAGTGAGTATGGGTGCACCGTGACCTCTAGCCACTGCAAGTGAACTCCAGATGTATGTACCACTTTGTGCATCTGGCTTTATGTGGTTTCTGGGGAATTGAAATCCTGTCGTTAGGCTTTGAGGCAAGTGGCTTAACTGCTGAGCCATCTCTCCAGCCCCTCCCCCCCCCCCACATGGTATTTTTAAGTAAAAGTAAGTTACTTTTAACTATTTTAACTATTGTAATGATTTTAATTTTGAAGTTGTAGACATATATAAGCCTGAGGATTACTGTTCTGTGCCACTAAGAATGGTGTAGTGGAGGTAGCTAAGATCTTATTGTTTTCCTAGGTTGTTTATATTCACAGTGTGTCTCCCTGAATCACATACTTCTTGTCATTCTTATAGCAGTAATCCTTGGTATGTGTATTTGGTTCAGTAATACAAAGATCATTATGCAACAATACCTTCTATCAAGGATCTTTTGGATATACTGGGGTACTTATAACTGTTGTTATTAAGAAGTATTTAAAAATTAATTAATTTGCAAGCAGAGAGAGAGAGAGAAAGAGAAAGAAATGGACATACCAGGGGAGAGAGAGAGAAAGAGAAAGAAAATGGGCATGCCAGGGCCCCTTGCTACTGCAAATGAAGTTCAGACACACACACCATTTTTGCATCTGGCTTTACATGGTTGGTGGGTAATTGAACATGGGCCATCAAGCTTTGCAAGTAAGTGCCTTTAACTGCTGAGCCATTAGCCCAGCCCAAGAAATATTTCACAGTAATAAAATTGTAGTAATTGTAATTTGTGATCACAATTAATTTAATTTAATGCATGTTGTAGCAACATTTCAAGTTAACAAGAGGTTTTTTTTTTTTTTTTTTTTTTGACTTTCAATGATTTATGTTCAGGGACTGAGAAGATGGTTCAGCTGATTAGAGCACTTGTTTTGCACGCATGAGGACCTAAGTTCAGTACCCAGCACCCCTGTAGAAGACTGGGCATGGCCACCCATGTCTTTAACTCCAGGGCTGGGAGTGGATTGAGACAGGAGGATCATGGTACTCCTTGATCAGGCAGTCTAACTTACAAGAACAACACTCTTGTAAGCCTCAGGTTCGGTGAGAGACTCTGTCTCTAGGAAATAGATGGAAGTGTGGCAGAGGAAGATACTTGGCATTCTTCCTCTGGCCTCCACCTATATTCACATGGGGTGTCTGCATCAGCACACATATGTGTACATCACACATTGTATGAATGCACACCCAACCCCTAAAACAAAGTCAAAAACCAATTAAATGCAATTTCATGATGGCCAGAGCCTGTGTCTACTGTCTTTTTCACTACTATATCCCCAGAGCACCTTGAAAATTGTATACAAGGGATGTTTTTAAGAGACATGAGATTTTCTCTCACTGGGGTCACCATCTACTTGTCTATCAGATTTTATTTAGTCTATTTCTAGAGTCAGAAATTTTAATACAGGAGCCAAGAACCATAGAGATTTTATTATAAAAGTCTATTCTGTAGAAAGAAGTGGTAGAAATTATAATTGTTATGAATTTTGCTTGTAGAGTGAACGATATTTTTTTCTTCTGAAATTAAACTTCTATAGGATTATTGTACATGGAAAAAGACTAGGAGAGAAGATTAATGAGCAAAATCAAATTATGGAGAAGCAAGAGACATCTATCATATGTGGAGCTATACCTTTATTATTAACCAGGATTATTATGCTAATAACTGTTCTTTTTTTAAATAATGAATTTTGGTCATTTGGTTTATCAAACGTTTTTCTATTCATTGAAGATAAAATCTAGTTTTCAAAAATTAAGAATACCTTTTGTTCTTGAAAATAGTACATGTATTTTAAGAATTTCCAAAATTATAAAAATATTCATGTTTTCAAAATGATGATTTTGTATTTTATTTTTCAGTCATAGCCAGCATTTTTTTAAAGTGTTGTATAAGTTATAGCAAGAATTAGATTTTTATTTCTAAAAAGCATATAAACTAGCTGTGCTTTTAAAATATGTGAAATTGTGCCAGTACCAGGATATGTGTAAGTTTTTTCCTTGATGGCTAAGAATTTACATTGAGTAATTGTTTCATAGTGGCAATTTACCTAGGTAACCTAATATAAATTTAAATACATTTATTTTAATAACATATTTTATCTTTCTTGTCTTATTTTCTAATTGAAGAGAAGGGCCAAAAGCTAAGTTTGTATGGAATTTAAATTCACTTGGATATTGTACTTAAGCATATTAGTCAATATTTATCAAAAAAGATGCACTATCATTTCCTTATTAAGGTTTTAAGATTATTGATTGAAAAAGAATTCAAAAATCTCTCTTTTGCCCTTATTTTTTCTCTCTCTAACCTTCTTGAAGTTTCTCCAAATTAGATTTTAAATGCCAATTAGGAGGTTGAGTATACTGAAATAAAAGCAAATGCAACCAAAATGGCCTCACCTTATGGCTAGTTAGGCTTTTGAGAGAATAAGTAGAACCTTTGCTCTGAGCATGGCTTTGAGAAAGATATTCGTCTTAATGAACACATTAATTAGAACCATAACTATTTATAAGATAATTAGAAACGAAGCTTGGTAAACTGAACTTTTCCTGCAATTAATGGAGGATTAATTACTGAAGGTAATGAAGTGGATTTTTAAATGCATTAAGGTGAAGTACAGAGATGAGCAAGGCTTTGTGATAGCTGCATAATTATTCCAGGCTGTTTGAGCATAGCTCATGAGATCGTTAATAAGCATCATTGCATCGTTACGTATGCACTTAAAAAGACTCACCACTAAAATGACTGCCTAATTATTTCTAATTGGCAGGACTCTGTGTAGTCATTGGGCTGTTTGTAGCCATTTTAAGGTTCATTTAACCATCCTTGGGGCCATGTGCTAGATGGAAAAAGCTTCAACTACATGCTGGCCTTGGCTGGCGCCGTTAATCAATTTTGGTGGGATTCAGTTTAAATGCATTTTCTCCTGCAGAGGTCAAAACCTGAAGTAGTCCAAGCAAAGTTTTGCTTTTTGAAGCCACTGACTGTATTCATTAGCAATTAGTAAAATAATTGTGTCTGTCACTATATTTGGATTTCCATATGACTTGGTAATCTTTTATCAGTGTCCTTTCTTATTCACTGGAAATGAAATATTCTTCCAACAAACCCCCTTAGCGACTTCACTGTAGTGGCATATGTTCTGATATACTACCTTTCTTCATTCATTTGTTAGCTTAAACAGCGTAGAACATTTCAACACAATCATCTCATTTGCTTCTGATTGATTGCTGGTGAAAGTTTCTACCCAAGGACAACATTTTAGGGCTTTTAAGAATATCTCTAAGGAATTAGTCATTAAGCATTAAGAGAGGAAGTAAGAAGTAGTCAAATTGAATTCTGACATATACCAGAATTTTGTAGTTAGAAGCATCTATATCTACTATGTTGAAAGCAACACACACACGCTTTTTTTTTTCATTCCACCCTCTCCATACCCAAAGGACAAATAATGCAGGCAAGTGTGATGGGGGTAGGGGTTACAAGGTAATGTTGACATTTGTTTTCAAAACTTTAAGTATATTAGTAACCTAGCATGTTATGGAGTTGATATAAGAATGTTTAAATGTCAGTTCTAAAAACGATATATCATTCTTTATAATTGATAAAAAGTTTTTAATCTTATGATATCAGATTTAATGTGACATCTCATTAGCTAAGCATCTGTAAAGGTTTTCAATGAGCTTGTTGTCTTGTTACTCATAATCATAACCATCTGGGTGAGGTTGTCAAGGTATATATGCCCCTAGAGTAGTGAAGCAAATTGTACACTCTAAAGTAGAGGTCAGTATACCCTCTTTGTAGGAAACAGAAAATGTGGTTCTAATCATTTCCTTACTGTTAATGTTTAATGTTTAAGGTTAGAATTACTTATGCAGAATATTTTGAAGTATTAACAAATTTATTAAAACTAGATGTGAGTGTTCATTGTTCAAGATTTTGAGAGCTTTAATGTCAATCAGGTAGTACATATTTCTTAGGAACAATTACTGTGGATTTTAGTCTAGTTTGCATTTAGAAACAACAGGATTGAACTACTCACTTAATGCTTAAATCATCAATATTATGGCCTTTCTTTTAGTCTGTCTCTATTTCTTTCTTTCTGTGTGTGTGTGTGTCTGTCTGTCTTCTTTTTTCTTCTTCATCATTGTCATTGTCTTTTGAGGTAGAGTCTTGCTGTGTAGCCCAGGCAGACCTGAAATTCATGGTGTAGTTTCAGGCTGGCCTTGAACTCAGAGCAACCCTTCTATTTCTGCATTCTGAGTGTTGGGATTAAAGGCATGTGCCACCACACCAGGCTCTTTTTCATTTCTGATAATGCTTTTTAAATGTTTTCAACATATATTTTAGGAGAAAAGAAGCATAAAACTAGCAAGCAGATTACTTATTTGCATTATGTGTCTGAAATTTTGTGAGCTTAAACTTAATATAGAAGTTATTTTGCTTTGGTTATTAGGAAATACTCATTTGTTCTTACAGCTTATAAGAAAAATTCAAGGTAGGAAAAATTTCTTTTTATAAAATTGGAAATTTGTCTATGTTGACATACAGTTGCCTTAGTTGTTTCAATCTGTCTGTAAACAGAAATAGAAAATTTAGAGATTGATGTCTATTTGTGTGGGTTAAAATTTTCTAAATCTAGTTTTCTTTTTGTAATTTTCAAAATTTGTTTTTATTTATTTGCAAGCAGGGGGATGGGTGGACTGGGACCTCTAGCTACTACAAACAAACTCCAAATGCATATGTCATTTTGTGCATCTGGCTTTCCATGGGTCCTAAGGAGTTGAACCCAGTTCATTGGGCTTTCCAAGCAGTCACCTTTAACTACTGAGCCATCTCTCCAGCCCCCCATTTCTTTTACATTTTTTTTTATTATTGACAACTTCCATAATTATAGAAAATAAACCATGATAATTCCCTCTCCCCCCACTGTCCCCTCCACAACTCCACTCTCCATTATAGCCCTTCAACCCCTCTTTATCAGTCTCTCTTTAATTTTGATGTCATCATCTTTTCCTCCTATTATACTGGTCTTGTGTAGGTAATGCCAGGCACTGTGAGGTCAGTCCAGGCCATTTTGTGTCTGGAAGAGTGCATTGTAAGGAGTCCTCTCTTCTTTGGCTTTTACATTCTTCCCATCACCACTATCTGAAAAGTAAAGCTTCTCTAACCAAAAGTGAGAGTAGCATTAATATATGAGTATGAACATTAAGAGAAGTGCTTACCAGGCAGTTTGGTGAGCATAATATATACATTTAGCCAGACATCAGCAGGTGTTACACCTCTAGGGCTCATGACTTCCCCTGTCACAAGTCTTCAGTATCAGGCATGTATAACCTCCCATGGAGCAGGCCTCTAGTCCAAATAGAGAGTGGTTGGTTTGCCCCACAACAGACATGCCACTATTGCGCCTGTTGGCTCATTTGGCCTTGCTGGCCAAACTTAAGGCTTGTAGTGCCCACTGTTGTTTATCTCCACTGATGATGGTTAGTGTATGGGGAGGAGGTTTTTGGCTCTAGTCCAGCAAGGTTTTTTCAGTGACTATGCAGGCCAAGCATGTGGAGTCTTCAACAGTAGGGTCTTACCATCCATTTCTGGAAAACCAGGAGCCTCATCAATGGCCTGTAATGTTTTGTGGGCATCAGTGGCCTACCTGGCCAACAACTCACTGTAAGGTATCCTATCCCTGACAGTGAAAATTTTCTAGTGATAATCTATGGCTTCTGGATAAGTCATTGTCCACAAAAGTAGGTTTCCATATGACTTATTCATACCCTCTTAGATTCTGATGAATACTTCCCCCACCCTACCTTTACTCAGTCTCTTCCCGTGACCTCACTTAGGCCTTTCTCCCCCCAGTAATCTGTTCTTCTACTTACATATATACAATACCATTACCTTAAGTCCTCCCCTCTCATCCCTCCCTTATAGCCCTTTCTAGCTTACTGGCCTCTGCTACCAAGTTTTATTCCAGTTCACATACAAGTCCAAACATTTGTAGCTAGGATCCACATATGAGAGAGAACATGCAGCACTTTGCTTTCTGGGCCTAGGTTGCCTCACTAAGTATTATCCTTTCTAGATCCATCCATTTCCCTGCAAATTTCATTTTTTTAACCGCTGAATAGAACTCAATTGTATAACTATACCACATCTTCATTTTCTACTCATCCATTGAGGGACATCTACGCTGGTTTCATATCCTAACTATTGTGAATAGAGCAGCAATAAATGTGGATGTGCAAGTATCTCTAAGGTAATACGATGAGTCATTATGATATATGCCTGGGATTGGTATGGCTGGGTCATATGGTAAATATATTTTTAGCTGTCTATGGAACCTCCACACTGATTTCCACAATGGCTGTACCAGATTACATTCACACCAACAATGTAGAAGGGTTCCTCTTTTTCTGCACCCCCAACAGCATTAATGTCATGATTCCTTGATAATAGCCATTCTGACAGGAGAGAGATGGAATCTCAAAGTAGTTTTGTTTTTCCCTGATGGCTAGGGCTGTAGAACACTTTTTTAGATGGTTATATGCCATCTGTATTTCTTCTTTTGAGAATTCTATTTAGTTTCATAGACCAGTTTTTAATTGGGTTGTTTGATTTCTTTTTATTGAGTTTTTTTGAGTTCTTTGTATATCCTAGATATTAATCCTTTGTCAGATGTGTAACTGACAAATATTTTATCCCATTCTGTAGTTTGCCTCTTTGCTCTATTCATGGTGTCCTTTGCTGTACAAAAGTTTTGTGATTTCATGAGGTCCTAATGGTTGATTAGTGGTTTTATTTCCTGAGCCACTGGGGTTATATTCAGAAAGTTGTTGCCTATGCCAATATGTTGAAGGTTTCCCCTACTTTTTCCTGTAGCAGCTTCAGAGTTTCAGGTCTGATATTAAGCTCTTCAATCCATTTGGACTTAATTCTTGTGCATGGAGACAGGTAAGAATCTATTTCTTTCCCTCTACATATAGATATTCAGTTATCCTAGCACCATTTATTGAAGAGGCTATCTTTTCTCCAATGAGTGTTTTTGCCATTTTTGTCAAAGAGCACATGGATGTAGCTTCCCAGACTTACATCTGGGTCCTCTATCCTATTGCATTGATCTACTTGTCTGGTTTTGTGACAGTACCATGCAGTTTTTGTTACTATGGCTATGTAATATAGGTTAAAAACAGGTATGGTGATTCTACCAGCCTTATTATTGTTGCTCAAAATTGTTTAGGCTACTTGAGGATTTTTATGCTTTCAAATGAATTTTAGGATCTGTTTTTTCTATTTATTTGAAGAATACCATTGGAACTTTGAGGCGGATTGCATTAAATGTGTAGATTGCTTTTGTAAGACATTTTTACAATATTGATTCTTCCAATCCAAGAACATGGAATAGCTTTCCATTTCCTAATGTCTTCTGCAGTTTCTGTCTTGAGTGTTTTCATTGTAGAGATCTTTTACTTCCTTAGTTAGGTTTATTTCAAGGTACTTTATTTTAAGTTTTTTTAAAAGCAATTGTGGATGGGCGTGTTTCCCTGATTTCATCTTCAGCATGTTTGTTGTTAGCATATAGGAAGTCTTCTGATTTTTGTGTGTTTATTTTGTATCCTTCTACATTGCTATAAGTTTTTATCAGCTTTATCAGTTTGCTGGTAGAGTCTTCTCATATCATCTGCAACTAATGATAATTGATCTCTTCCTTTCCAATTTATGTATGTCTCTTGCCTTATTGCTATAGCTAATACTTCTAGTACTATATTAAATAAAAGTGGGGACAGTGGACACCCTTGTCTTGTTCCTGATTTTAGTGGTAAAGTTTCAAGTTTTTCCCCATTTGGTATTATGTTGGCTGTAGGTTTGTCCTAAATAGACTTTATTTTGTTGAGCTATGTTCCTTCTATTCCAAGTTTCTATAGGACTTTTATCATGAAGCGATGTTGGATTTTGTCAAGTTACTTTTCTACATCTATTGAGATGTCTGCGTGATTTTTGTCCTTTAGTCCATTCATATGGTATATTACTTTTATCAATTTGTGTATGTTGAACAATCCCTGCATCTCTGGGATAAGTTGTACTTGGTCAGGGTTAGTGATCTTTTTGTTGTATTCTGTTTGGCAATATTTTGTTGAGAATTTTTGCATCTATGTTCATGGTAGAGATTGGTCTGTAATATTTTGTTTTTGTTTTCTTTGTTCTATCTTTGTCTAGTTTTGCTATCAGGGTAATACTGACTTCATAGGAGTTTGGTAGAATTCCTTCCTTTTCTATTTTATGGAAAAGCTTGATAACCATTGGTGTCAGTTCATCCATGAAGGTGTGGTAGAATTCACCACTGAATCCTCTGGGCCTGGACTTTTTTTAGTTGGGAGAATTTTTTTTTTTTTTGTTTTTTTGTTTTTTCGAGGTAGGGTCTCACTCTAGCCCAGGCTGACCTGGAATTCACTATGGAGTCTCAGGGTGGCCTCGAACTCACGGCGATTCTCCTACCTCTGCCTCCCTAGTGCTGGGATTAAAGGCGTGCGCCACCACGCCTGGCTAGTTGGGAGAATTTTTTAAATTGTTTTTTAATATACTTTATTTATTTGAGAAAGATAAAGAGGCAGAAAGACACACACACACACACACACACACACACACACACACACACACACACAGAGAATAGGTGTGCCAGGGCCCCCAGCCACTGCAAACTCTAGATGCATGTGTCCCCTTGTGCATCTGGCTTACGTGGGTCCTGGAGAACTGAACTGGGATCCTTTGGCTTTGCAGACAAATGCGTTAACCTCTAAGCCATCTCTCTAGCCCAATTGGGAAATTTTTTTTTTTTTTGTAACTGCTTGGATCTCCATACTTGTTATAGGTCTATTTAAATGGTTTATCTAATCTTGATTTAATTTTGGTAAGTCATATATATCTAGGAAATCATTCATTTCTTTCAGATTTTCAAACTTAGTTGAGAATATGTTCTTAAAGTATGTCCCTATTGTTTTCTGAATTTCTTCATTATCTGTTGTATTGGTACCTTTTTCATCTCTAATTTTATGAATTGGTGTCTCTTTTCTCTTTCTGTAGGTCAGATTTGCTAAAGTTTTATCAATTTTTGTATATCCTTTCAAAGAACCAATTCTTTGTTTTATTGAATCTTTCTATTTATTTTTTTGTTTCTATTTCATTAATTTCTACCCTCATCTTTATTATTTCTTCCCATCTACTGGTTTTTGATTTGACTTGTTCTTCTTTTTCTAAGGCCTTAAGGTTTTTATTATGTGAACTTGATGAACTGCTTTTTTTTTTGAGGTAGCTTTTAGAAAAAGACATTTTTTTTTGAGGTAGGGTCTCGCTCTAGCCCAGGATGACCTGGAATCATTATGTCGTCTTAGGGTGACCTCGTGCTCATAGCATTCCACCTATCTCTGCCTCCTAGTGCTGGGATTAAAGGTCTATGCCACCATGCTTGGCTTTAGAAATCTGGAAGCCAGATATTTGGTTTCATTAGCAAAGGTAATAAGCTTAAGGTTGGTCTGTCTCTCTCTCTCCTTTCCTTCTTCCCTTTCTCTTTTGCTTCCTTCCTTCTACTCTCTCTTTCAAGTTTTCATCTTTATTTCTTGGAATGATATGTGAGGGAGATGCTACATGTAGAATAATCCTTTGGAAAATGACAGAAATCCTTCGGATGTCTGGAACTTCCCATGGTAAAGTTTACCCAGCGTATTTCTCCCACTGATTATAACTGAAAGCTCTTTATAGAATACTGAAACCAATTGCTCTATGACTTGGCAGCAGTAACTTGTAGATTCTGGAGAATAGTCTCGGGTCCCATATGCACTGGAGTAACTTATTTTGATTTACTCTTTACTTTCCCTTGTTGACCCAGGGAATTCCTAGTTCTCAATTGAGGGCAATAATAGCAAATAGTAGAGATCCCCCCCCCCCTTTAATTCGGGTTAGAAAGTCAGGAAAGGAGATCCTGTGTGAGCCTGAATGCAAAGAATGAAGGAGCAATCCTTGTTTGTTTATTTCTGGCTCTGCCCTTATGGCAACCCCACTCACTCACTGTGGAATCCTTGTTAGTTTTTCTCCATGTTCTCCTTCACTGCTTTGTTACTGGAAGAGACATTACAGTCCATTGGAATTGCATAATGGCAGCATGTGGCTAAAACTCCCCCCAAATAAGTCAATTCTTTTTTTTGTTTGTTTTTTGTTTTTTTGAGGTAGGGTTTCACTCCAGTCCAGGCTGACCTGGAACACACTATGTAGTCTCAGGGTGGCCTGGAACTCATGGTGATCCTCCTTCCTCTGCCTCCCAAGTGCTGGGATTAAAGGCATGCACCAACACGCTCGGCACATTCAGCCTTGTTTTGGCTGAGGTCTACAGGAAAAGTTGCTTTGGGAAGCCAGAGAATATTGGGTAATCCTAGAAAGGAGAGATTAGAGAAGATGCTCCTCTTGTTGGTAGTATGACTGACACAGGGTCTGGGTTTATCCATGAGCTACATGTTAGTAGACAGATTCAGTGTACTGACAAAGTCTTTGAAACCTGAAATGACATTGGAAACACAATCTACACAAAGTAAGACAGAACTTTTGGTCTAAACCAAATTGGATTAATTGCTAGCTGAAACAAACAAGTAAATTGGTAGACCATAGAGGATTTTGTTTATGTTACAAAGTCTCACAATATAGTGCTCAAATGGTTATGGTATGATCCCAGAATATCAGCATCCAAACCACTGAGAAAATGTGATCAGTATTTAAGGGAAAATACAGCAAATGTCAATGCCGCAATGAACTTGATGTTAGAATTTTCATCACAAGACTTTAAAATACTAGTATAACTTTGCAGCATGTAGTAAAGCTAAACTCATCTGAAACAAATAGAAAGATAGAGCTTCTTAGTAATGAACCAGTTGAAATTTTAGAATGGGAAAATATAATATTCGTTTTGGAACTTTGTCCCTCCAGGTGTGATGTGGGTCTAGCTTCTTAAAATTAGAACACCTGTGTTTATGCACAAGACTTTTACAAGACTGAACCCATTAACATTTCCTCATGGAAGAATAGGGTATGAGCATGAGATGGCACACGAGACCCCTCCCTACCCTGAGGATGCATAAGTGGTTAACAGGTGCTGGGAGAGGGGAATGTAGTTATCCATAAGTTGCCCATCCTTCTATAAGTAACTCAACACCCATCACCCTTGTCTCTGTAAGTAATCCCAATTAAACTCGTTGGTTATCTAAGGTAGATTTTTCTTTCACTGTTTTGTTCTAATTTCAGTTTGATGTCTTAAATGATCAGATATGAGAATAGTTCTGTCAGATTGATTTCAATTTTCATTTATTTGATAGTTTTCTATCCTTTGTGGGTGTCTTTACCAGTAAAGGTGTGTTTCTCAGAGACAATAGCAAATTAAATTTAGTTTTAAAATCCAGTCAGCTAGTCTGTGTCTATTGGTAAATTGTGGCTTTTAATTTGAAGTGTATCAATGAGAGAGATTTACTCATTTCTGTAATTTTGGTGGCCAGTTTATTGTTTATTTACTTTGTCCCTGTTAATATCAGGAGTTTGCTGGTTTATGGATTCCTTTCTAGCTCTCTTTAATTCAAACATTCCTTTCCTGAAATTCATTCTTCTTTTTCTTTTTTTTTTTTATTATGCAGGAACTTTATGTGAACACATTATATGTTGGTACCATCACTTCCCTCTTCCTGCCCCCACTCCACTGAGGGCCCTCCTTAGTGGGCTTTTCAGTATTCACCATGTAGTTGTAGGTTATGGGTTGTGAGAGCAGCAGTCTGTCATTGTGGGGAGGGCTATGTCTCTGGATATTCTTTCCCACCCTGTGGCTCTTACATTCTTTCTACCCCCTCTTCTGCAAACTTCCCTGGGCCTTGGTTGCTGTTCTTTAAATCTACTTTAGTGATGGGTTCTCAGTAGTTTCTGGATTTCTGCTTTGGTGCATTTTGAGTATCCTCAATGTCTGTCTCCATCACCCTGGCAACCTGGGGTTGTCAGGCTCACCGTGGAAATAGCACACTTGCTCATCTCATCAGTTCCTCTGTGGTTTCACCTGTGCCCTGGCTGCTGTGTGAGGGGTGGTTTATCTCCTATCAGGAAGTCAGTTATCTATTCTTGTCTTGTTGGTAGATTTTGGTTGTCCTTGGTTCTCACTGCTTTCTGATTATACCCATGTTGGATCTAGCGTGGTTGTGAGTCTGCCATCTTGATGAGATGTCCTGAAATTCATTCTCTCTGGTGCTGTTGTGGTTAAGATTGACTGTCTTTCTCCTCTGTATATAGTATTCCTTTAAGTATCTTTTGCAGAGCTGGTTTGGAGGTCATAGACTGCCTTAGTTTGTGCATTTCTGGAAATGTCCTTATTTTTATTTCAATTTTAAAAGATAGTGTTGTTGGGTATAACACTCAATTGGTAGTTATTTACTATCAGTGTTGGAAATACATTATTTTATGCTTTTCCTGGGTTTGCATGTTTGTGAGAGATCTGATGTTTCTGTCCATCTTGCTGAGGTAATGTTTTTCCTTTAGAGTCTTTAAGTATTATTTTTTGTGTTTTTGATATCTTGACTATAATATGCATGGGGAGTTTCTTCTCTGAGCATGTATATATATAGTTATAAGTGCATCCTGCATTTGAATGTTTTTTTTTTTTTCCCTAGATTTGGGACATCTTCTGCTCTACTTTCATTAAACAGATTCTTCTTGTCTTTAGTGTTTATATCAGTTTCTTATTCTAGCCCATGGATCATGGTTTGGTCTCTTGATTTTATCCCAGCATGCTTTCCTCTTATTGATATTTGAATACAGTATATCATTGACCTTGTTCTCTGTATCTGGTAGCCTTTCTTCTGTCTTGGTCAAGTCTACTGGTGATGCTTTCCACTGAGTTTATTCTTTGATTCAGTGAGTTTTTCATTGCTTTACATTTCCACTTTATTTTCTTTTAAAAATGTCTGTTTCCTTACTTTTCCTTCTTATCTTGTTGACTTTTAAAAATTCATCTTGCTGGAAATTCTTATCCATTTTGCTGGTTTTTCCCTCTGTGTTGTTGACTTTCTTCTCTAGAGCATGCATTGAATCCATCTGCTTGCTTGTATCCTTATTCAGACACTGATCATTTTTACCACAAAATGTTTGAACTTTTCACATGTGCATTTTACCAATCTTTGAGTTTAGCAGTTGAACAGTTATGATCTTTTGGAAGAATTATGTCTCACTTTTTCTTGTTTCTTTGAATTCTTTATTGCATCTTATGCATCTGCTGCTTTGCCATCTATTCTAGCTTTTTGGGGGAGAAGTGGGGTTCTTATTGAACAACCTACTCTAAAAGGCTCAATCGCTAGTACCACCCAATAGGGAGGAAATAATCTGCTGTAGCAGCAACAACATCAGTGACCATAGAACTGAAGATGACAACATTACTGTTGAATGTACTACAAAGTAGAAGATTATTTAGGGTAAATGTGGAGATAGTCTATGAATAATGTAAAAGAATGAGATAGGGGAAGGAGAGAAAAATAAGAGAGTCAAGTCAAATAGACAAAAGGGAAAAGAAGAGGAGTGGAGAAGAATATTATTCAGGGGAAGAGATTAGGGCAAGAGATTTGAAAAAACTAACAAAAGGAACATATATAATGTATATGTAATATACATAATGGATATATAATATACATTATATATTAACCATAATATATAACATTATATATGTTATATAAATATATATATTAAGAAAAATAAAAACATGAGTATGAAATATACTAAGATAAAGTCAGTATAATATTAAATGTGTGGGAAAGTATGGGGGAAATGGGGCAAAGAAGAAAAGAAGTGAAGCAAAAGGATAAAGTACTGCCCCAAAATTGAAAAAATATGCCTAATCAAAATTGGGTGAATTTATGAAGGGGAATTACAAACAAAAGCATACAATGTTTTTTTAAAAAACATAATACAATAAAACTGCCAAACATTTGGAACTGCGAAGTCAAACATGAAAAAAAGATGAGGCATTGGAGCAGCTTCTTTCTGTGTACTTGAAAATTCAAGGCTGCTAGTTATATACACAGGGGTGTCAGTTGGACTATGGGCTCCTGTCTTTTCTTTGATTTATGCTGTTGCTGATTCTGTATTATACATATGTCTAGCATAGCTGTCTTCACTATGGCCATTTCCCTTCTCTTTGTATTTGTTTGGTGACTTTTCTGGCTACATTTAGCTTTGTATTCAGTAGGCTGAGCAAATTCTTTCACCCTCCCAAGAAATCCCAGATCATATCTTCTTGGGGTTGCAGTTTTAGATAAGGAGTGTCTCCTAAGAGTATTGGGGATGTGGGAGCAACTGCAGTACTGAAATCTCTGTAGACAGAGAGCAGATCTGTACTTCCAAAGCCTACTGGATGTTTCTAGCTATGGGTATCATCTGTGCCACTGGAACATCAGAGTTCTCAGCAAAAGACAGATTGGTGGCCTTAGGATTTGATTTATCTTCTCACTTTAGACCCAAGACTATCAAACACTATGGTAATTCTCAGTTGATGAGATTCATTCTTTTGGCCATTCACAGAGGGACTCTCTATGCATTTTCAGTGTGAACCAGGCTCCTCCTGACTGTATTCTCTGCCTAGTCCATATCTTGCCTTCCTGCCCTCCAGAACTGCCCCTGTGATGTTTCCCTCACTTAGTGGCAGTGGCAAATCGAGCCAGTATATGGTTCCTGGTCTCAGGCTCCTGAGGTACCTCAGGTTTTCTTTTTGCCCTTTTGTTTTTCTTGATTATGAACTTTAGTGTATGAACAGATCACATATTGGTCATATGCTCATTGGGCTATAGTCTTACATCACCTCTGCCCTCCCCTGTTCCACTGAGGGCCCTGTTCAGTGGGTTGTTGGTATCTCCTTCAAGATGGTACCTAGCCACTACCCTAAGTCATATAGTGTGTCAAAATGGGATTTCTCTTATGATGCTACCCCATCTTCCAGAGGGATCATTGTCATATCCAAATCTGCAATTGAATTTGAGTCTTATGAGGGCTTTGGGCTTGTCCTGATACAGAACTCTTCCTGGCTTTAATCTGGCTTAACTGGTGAATGTAGCTTTTGATACCCCTAAATGCATGGCTGTGTTCATCTTACTTCTGTCCAGTGCACATCTTTGTTTCTGCTTTTTTCCATTATTCTTTTGGTTCCTTTGTGGTTTTCTGAAGATTTTCCTCTATTTCCTTCTTTAGGATAAAGTCCCCTACCCTTTTTAAATAAAGTTATTTATTTGAGAGAGAAAGGGGGGGGGGGAGAAAATGGGTTTGCCAGGGCCTCCAGGTGCTGCAAACGAACTCCAGATACATGAGCCACCTTGTGTGTCTGGTTTATGTGAGTCCTGGAGAATTGAACCTTCGTCCTTTGGTTTTGCAGGCAAACTCCTTAACCGTTAAACCATCTCTCCAGCCCGTAAAGTCCCTTTTTCTTTTATTTTGGTTTTTTGAGGTAGTGTCTCACTCTAGCCCAGGCTGACCTGGAATTCACTATGGAGTCTCAGGGTGGCCTCGAATTCACAGCAATCCTCCTATCTCTGCCTCCTGAGTGCTGGGATTAAAGGTGTGCGCCACCATGCCTGGCAAAAGTCCCTTTTTCTTAATCTGACCTTTTCATTCACTGTCTCTCACACAAGTAGCCTCTAGTTAGCCTTGAAAGTCCTCATCTAGCTAGACTTTCATGGACTTCTTTCTTTGGGTTATGTTAGGTGTTTGGGATGAATAGATGTTTGTTCTCATATCCCTGTGAAAAGTCATGCAACCTCTGTTTGGAGACAACAAAGAAAAGAGTGAATTTGAACTTAGATAAGTGAAATAATATAAATCTAAAGAATTAAAAAATTAAGCAAGAGACTTCCTCAGGGAATGTGATACAAGTAAAACACAATACCATTTATATGTATAATTAGAATTCCAGCAGCAGGGAAGAAAATAAATATGATAGGAAGCATATTTGAAGAAGTTTTATGGAATATTGTTAGATTTAAGAGATTCAGTGACTATGAAATAAAAAGATTGAGAAGCAATGTCTCAAGATGACATAATCAAATGGTTAAAAAATAAGAAGAGCTGGGCAGGAGAAATGGCTTAGTGGTTAAAGTGATTGCCTGCAAAGTGTAAGGACCCAGGTTTGATTCCCCAGTACCCACAAAAGCCAGATGCACAAGGTGGCACATGCATCTGGAATTCATTTGCAGTGGCTAGAGGCTCTAGTGCACCCATTCTCTCTGTCTCTTTTATTCTCCTTCTGTGTCTCTCAAATACATAAATAATATAAAAAAGACACAAGAAGGGTAGTTGTTTTAACTCTTCTACTTTATGATTTAATGAAATGCTTATCTTTTTATGTTTATGTATTTTTCTTTGATATTCAAATATTAGTTACTGTATTTCCTATTGTGCTTAGTTAGGCAACTACTGAAAAATCAATATGAGGAAAAGCAACTCTTTGTGCAATTATGGCTACAATTTTTTTTCTTATTTTTATTTTTAGAGAGAGTGAGAAACAGAAAAGAGAGAGAGAATTGGTGCCTCAGCCACTGCAGTCGAATTCCAGATACTTGTGCCACCTAGTGGGCATATGCAACCTTGCTCTTGCCTCACGTTTGTGCATCTGGATAACGTGGGATCTAGAGAGTAGAACATGGGTCCTTAGCCTTCAGAGGCAAACTCCTTAACCGCTAAGCCATCTCTCCAGCCCTGTATTTAGTTTTTTCGAGGTAGAGTCTTACTGTAGCTCAGGCTGGCCTAGAATTCACAGTGATTCTCCTATGTCTACCTTCTGAGTACTTGGATTAAAGGAGTGCAACATTTTTTTTTTTTTAGCCTTAGGAAAGTGTTTAATTTCTGCAAGATTATAGACATATGTATGGCAAGCGAAAGAATAAGAATTTTAGAAAAAGAGCATAATGGAAAGATAGAAATGTGAAAAATAGCCACAGCATAAATGCATGAAGGAAACTAAAATTTCCACCTGTCACAGCAAACCTTGTCAAACTGATAGCATTAAAGCTACTTCTATATATTCTATTTTTTCTTTTTAAAAATTTATTTATTGCTTTTTTAAAAAGTCAAATAAACAGTTGTACTCTTAGATTTCCTCTCCTCTGCTCCAATTCTGCTGAGGCTCTTAGGTGGGTTATTGTTTTTCATTGTGGGAACCAAGAAGCCACCATCATTCTTTGCAGGGATTAGAGAAACAGTGTCTCAGGCTATTCACCCCCACCCTAGGCTCTTACAGTCTTTCCATCCTTCTTCTGCAATGTTCCTTGATCTTTGGTGGGCAAGATAGGATCTGACTTAATGTTACGTTCTCTGTAGCCTCTGAATCTATTTTGATGTGAGTTCAGTGACCACAATGCTTATCTGTCTGTTGCTGTTTCCCTGGGACTGGTTTTCAGGCTAGCCATGAGGGCAGTATTCATGTTACCACTTCCTCTGTAGTGACTTCTTGGCTTAGGTAGATGGTAGAGGTGACATAGCTCATGGTACACAATCACCTCTCTCTCTTTGATGTATCTTTGTTCTCTGTAAGATGAATAGATTCTCTAACCAAAAGTGAGAACAGTTTGAATAAAAGGGGATACACTTACTTATTATAATGCCTAAATATATTGATATGTATATCTACTTTTAGGTAAAAAGCAGTGGAGGTTCTCTCTGCAACCTATTGGTTTCTTGTTCTAGGGAATCTGGCTTGGTTCCCATATCCAAATATGAGTTCTACCCCACTGAATGGGTCTCATGTCCAGTCCATGAGCTGTTAATTACTTACATTGGCTGTGCCACTGTTGCAGAAGTGTATACTTCTTGCTCAGCTGTTAAATTTTGTAACTGGCAGGATCTCTTGCTTACTCAACAACTGTCGTTCTCCAGCTGCTCTCATAGCACTTTCTGTACTGTGAGGGATAGCTGAGAGGGAACAGGATTCCCTCTCAGTTCGAGCATCATCACTTGATGTCCTGTGGCCACAGGCTGTGATGTCTTCAGCAATAGAGACTTACTTTTATTCATTTTATTTTTATGCCTTTCCATACATTTCTTTCTTTCATTTTACTGACCATTGATGTGTTGTCAAGTAGCCCTTCCTGTCTTCCTTCCCTATTTCACCTGTTTTCTTTCTTCATTGTACTACCATGTCCATATTGTTGATATTTATTATGGCTTAATTGATGCTGGGTCAGGTTAGGAATTGCATATGAGAGGTCATGTGGTGTTTATCTTTCTGAACCTGTGTGACCTCACTGTGCATGATTTTTTTTCTAAGTCCTTCCATTTTCCTGCAAATTTGATCATTTCATTTTTCCTTAACACCAAGTCAAATTCTACTGTATATATGTGCCACATCTTCATTGACTATCCATTTGTTGATGGGCATCTGGACTGATTCCATTTATTTACTTATGAGAGAGAGAGAGAGAGCGAGAGTGAGAGCGAGAGCGCGAGAGAGAGCACTTGTGCTCACGCGGTCCTCTAGTGGCTGCAAAAGGACTCCAGATGCATGCACCACCTGATACATCTGGCTTACATGGATCCTGGAAAATTGAACCTTGGTCCTTTGGCTTTGCAAGCAAGTACCCTAACCATGAAGCCATCTCTACAACCCTGTTCATTTTTAAATTAAGCCCTCTTGATTTTTACTTTAGTTATTTCCAAGGAAATAAAGAGATAGAGAATGAATGAGCATGGCAGGGCTTCTAGCTGCTACAAACAAACTCCAGATGCATGTGCCACTTTATGCGTCTGTCTTTACATGGGTACTGGGGAGTCAAATCCTCCTCATTAAGCTTGGCAGGCAAGTCTCTTAACTGCTGAGCCATCTCTCCAGCCCAATTTTAGCATTTTGATTTTCTATAGTGACTGCAAGTTTGCACTCCCACCAATAGTGGATGAGGGTTCCACTTACCAAAACTCCGATCAGCATGTGCTATCATTTGATTTTTTGATGGTTGCCATTGTGACTGGAGTGAGATGGAATGCCATAGTCATTTTAATTTTTCTTTCCCTGATGAGTAGAGATGTTGAACATCTCTTTGGATGCTTAATGGCCATTTGTTTTTCTTCCTTTGAGAATTTTCTGTTCATTTCTTTGCCCCAATTTTTTGAGTGAAGTGTTTGATTTTTTTTATTGTTGAGTTTTTTTAGTTGTTTTTTGTTTTTTGTAGATTCTAGATATTAAACTTTTGTTGGCGGTCTAGCTGGTGAAGATTTTCTCCTACTCAGTAGGTTGTCTATTGACTTTGTTAATGGTTTCCCTTTACAGTAGCTTTTTATTTTCATGAGGTCCCAGTTATTGAGAGTTTGCCAAATTCCCTAGGCTACTGAAGTCTTATTCTGAAAGCCTTTTCCTGTACCTACATCTTGAAATGTTCTTCCTACTTTCTCTTCTAGTTGACTTAGAGTTTCAGGTTTTATATTGAGGTCCCTAATCCATTTGGAGTTGATTTTAGTGAGTTTAGTTTGGTGAGTGAGTGGAGTTGATTTTAGGGTGAGAGGATGGGGTCAAAATTCAGTTTCCTACATGTGGCTGGCCAGTTTCTCCAGCACTATTTGCTGAAGATGCTGTCTTTGCTCCAGTGAGCATTTTTGGGTTCCTTTGTCAAAGATCAGGTAGCTGTAGTTACTTGAACTGGATCTTCAATTCTGTTCCATTGATCCTAGTGCCTGCTTTTAGTGGCTTAATAGTATAACTTGAAATCAGGTATGATTCCTCCCACCAGAATTATTTATTTTGCTGAATACAGTTTTGCCTATCTGAAGTGTTTTGTGCTTCCATATCAATTTTGAGGCTGTTCTTTTTTTTTTTTTTTCTTTGAAGAATGTTGCTGGAATTTTGATTGGAAGTGTGTTGAATCTGTATTTTACTTTTGGTAGGATGCCTATTTTAACAATATGAATTCTTCCAACGCATGAGCATAGAAGGTCATTGCATATTTTTGTGTCTCCTTTCACTTATTTGTTCAGTGCTTTTATATTTTCATTTTATAGGTCATTTATTTACTTGGTTAGGAAGGTTTCAAGGTGTTGGATTTTTTCTTTTGTGGCTATAGTAAACAGGACAGCTTCTCTGATTTCTTTTCCCATATTTCTTGTCATTGATATAGATGAAGGCTAGTGATATTTTTAAATTGACAACTTTCATAATTATAGACAATAATCCATGGTAATTCTCTCCACTAAACCCAATTTCCCTTTGTAACTCCACTCTCCATACCCCCGCCCCTCCCCCCCCCCCCCCCCCGGTCAGTCTCTTTTATTTTGATGGCATCATCTTTTCCTCCTATTATGATGGTCCTGTGTAGGTAGTGTCAGGCACTGTGAAATCATGGATAACCAGGCCATTTTGTATCTGGAGGAGCATGTTGTAAGGAGTCCTACCCTTCCTTTGGCTGTTACATTCATTCTGCCACCTCGTCTGCAATGAACCCTGAGCCTTGAAAGGTGTGATAGAGATGTTTCAGTTCTGAGCACTCCTCTGTCACTTCTTCTCAGCACTGTGGTGCCTTCTGAGTCATCCTAAGGTCCCCACCATCTGAAAAGAGAAGGTTCTCTAATCAGAAGTGAGAGTAGCATTAATATATGGGCATGAATATTTAAGAGAAGTGAATACTGGGCTGTTTGGTGAGCATAGTATATACACTTAGACGCCAGAAGACATTATACCATAGGGCTCATGGCCTCTTGGGTCATAGGTTTTCAGTATCAGGCCTGTATTCCGTCCCATGGAACGGGCCTCCAGTCAAATTAGAGAGCAGTTGGTTTCCCCCATCACAGACATGCCACTATTGCAGTTGGCTCATTTGGCCTGGCTGGCCAAATTTAAGGCTTCCATTGTCCACTGTTGTTTATATGCACTGGTGATTTGTCTGTCTCCCATGGAACTGCATGTAGCCTAAAAGTTTTCTAGCTTTCAGCTGGTTTACACTAAAGAGGTTTTGAGCTCAGCTCCAGCTGGATTTCTCAGTGACCTTGCAACCCAAGTATGTGGAGTATTCAGCAGTAGGGTTCTTACCATCTATTCCTGGTGGGAAACCAACGGCCTTGGCAATGGCCTATAATGTTTTGGGAGCATAAACGACCTCCCTGGTAAACAACTCACTAAAAGGTACCCCATCCATGGCACTGAAAGTTTCCTGGTAACAACCTATGGCTTCTGGTTGTGCTATTGTACAAACAAGTAGGTTTCCATATGACTTATTCATACCCTCTTAGATTTTGATTAGACCCCCTCCCCAACCTTTCCTTTACTCAGTCTTTTCCTCTGACCTCATTTAGGCCTTTCCACCCCCATTAATCTGTTCTTCTACTTACTTATGTTCAATTCCATCCTTTTAAGTCCTCTTCCTCCTCCCTCCCTATCTATTCCCTTTATATCCCCTTTCTAGTTTACATGCTTCTGCTACTTAGTTTATTCCAACTCACATAGAAGTCCAATTAATTGTAGCTAGGATCCACATATGAGGGAGAACATGCAATGTTTGGCTTTCTGGGCCTGAGTTATGTCACTAAGTATAATCCTTTCTGGATCCATCCATTTCCCTGAAAATCTCATAATTTCATTTTTCTTTACTGTTGAATAGAACTCCATTATATAAATGTACCACATCTTCATTATTCACTCATTAGTTGAAGGACATTTAGGCTGGTTCTATTTCCTGCCTTTTGAGCAGGTATCTCTAAGTTAGTGAGACGAGTCCTTAGGATATATGCCTAGGAGGGTATAGCTGGGTCATATTGTAAATCTATTTTTAACTGTGTCAAGAACCTCCACACTGATTTCCACAATGGCCATACTATATTTCATTCCCACCAACACTGTACAAGAGTTCCTCTTTTTCTGCATCCTTGCCAGCATTTAAAGGCATTTGTTTTATTTTTATGTTAATATTTTATTTATTTATTTAAGACAGAAAGAAAGAGGGAGAACGGGAGAAAGAGAAAGAGAATAGTCATGCCAGCACATTTAGCCATTGTAAACAAACTCCAGATGCATGTTCCATGTACATCTGGCTTACGTGGGTCCTTATGTGGGGAATTGAACCTGGGTCTTTTGGCTTTCCAGGCAAGTGCCTTAACTGCTAAGCCATCTTTCTAGCCTGTCATTTGTTTTCCTGATGGTACCCATTCAAAAAGGAGTGAGGTGGAATCTCAAAATAGTTTTTGTTTGTATTTCCCTGATGGATGTAAAACTTCTTTTTAGATGTTTATGTGCAGTATGCTTAGGATTTTAATGTTGCCCTGTTTGAGTGTTCCTTTAATCATTATAAAGTGACCTTCTTTACTTTCCTCACTAATGTTGGTTTGAACTCTATTCTGCCAGATACTAGGATAGCAATACCTGCTTGTTTCCTAGGCCCATTCTCTTGAAATACCGTTTTCCAACCTTTCACTGTAAGATGGTGTCCATCTTTTGTGGACAGGTGAGTTTCTTGGAGGCAACAAATAGAAGGATCCTGCTTTTTTTTTTTTTTTTTCCTAAGGTAGGGTCTCACTCTAGCCCAGGCTAACCTGGAATTCACTATGTAGTCTCAGGGTGGCCTTGAACTCGCACGGATCCTCCTGCCTCTACCTCCCAAGTGCTGGGATTAAAGGTGTGTGCCACCACGCCTGGCTGGATCCTGCTTTTTTAAAAAAAATTATTTATTATTTTTTTATTTACAACTTCCATGATTGTAAATAATATCCCATGGTAATCTCCTTCCTCCCCCCACTTTCCCTTTGAAACTCCATTCTCCATCATATCTCCCCCCCCAATCAGTCTCTCTCTTATTTTGATGTCATCATCTTTTCCTCCGATTATGATGGTCTTTTGTAGGTAGTGTCAGGCACTGTGATGTCGTGGATATCCAGGCCATTTTGTGTCTGGGGGGAACATGTTGTAAGGAGTCCTACCCTTCCTTTGGTTGTTACATTCTTTCCACCACCTCTTCCACAATAGACCCTGAGCCTTGAAAGGTGTGATAGAGATATTGCAGTACTGAGCACTCCTGTCACTTCTTTCCAGCACGATGATGCCTTCTGAGTCATCCCAAGGTCACTGCCATCTGAAAAGAGAAGGTTCTCTACCAAAAGTGAGAGTAGCATTAATATATAGGTTCTCTACCAAAAGTGAGAGTAGCATTAATATATAGGTATGAACATTAAGAGAAGTGCTTACTGGGCCATTTGATGAGCATAGTATATATGCTTAGCCAGACAGCAGCAGATGTTAAACACATAGGGTTCATGACTACCCCTGTTTTAGGTTTTCAGTACCAGGGATGTATTCCCTTCCATGGAGTGAGCCTCCAGTCCAATTAGAGGGCAGTTGGTTTCCACCATGACAGATGTGTCACTGTTGCACCCATTGGCTCATTTGGCCTGGCTGGCAAAATACAAGGTTTGCAGTGTCCACTCTTGAGTATCTTCACTGGTGATTTCTCTCTCTCCCATTGAACTGCATGCAGAATTCTTCCAGCTTTCAGTCAGCTGGTCTGCATGGAGGAGGTTATCAGCTCAGTTCCAGCAGGATTTCTCAGTGGCCTTGTAACCCACGTATATGGAGTCTTCAGAAATAGGGTCTTACCATGTATTCCTGGTGGGAAACCAAGGGCCTCGGCAATGGCCTATAATGTTTTGGGGGTATCAGGGACCTCCCTGGCCAACGGCTCACTGGAAGGTATCCCATCCCTGGCACTGAAAATTTTCTAGTAACAATCTACGGCTCCTGAGGTTTCCATTGTCCAAAAAAGTAGGTTTCCATATGGTTTATTTATATCCTCTTATATTTTGATCAGCCCTCCCCCCACCTTTCCTTTACTCAATCTCTTTACCCCCTAACCTCACTTGGGCCATTTCACCCTCATTAATCTATTCTTCTACTTACATATATACAAGCAGGGGGCCAGTGGTACAATGGATAATGTGTCTGACTGTGGATCCTTCTTTTAACCCAGTCTGCAAACCTGTGTCTTTTGGTTGGGGCATTGATGGCATTAATGTTAAGAGTTATTGAAAAGTGTGTATTTATTCTTGCTATTCTTGTTTTGCAGTTCTTCCAATTTTACCTTTACTCTGTTATATTAACTTGTATTTGAGGATGGTTTATTTTTTTCCAGGTTCCTTATGGGTGTGCTTTTCTCTCTCTTCCACAGGGAAGATCCTTTCAAGTATTTTCTGTAGAGCCTGTTTAGTGTTCATTTTTTCTTTAGCTTGTTTTTATGTGGAATGTCCTTATTTCTCTGTCTATTTGGATGCATAGCTTTGCAGGATAAAGCAATCTTGGTTGACAGTTGTTATCTTTCAGAACTTGGAATACATCATTCCATTCCCTTCTGGCTTTTAAAGTTTGTGTTGAGTAATCTGCTGTTGTCCTGATGGATTTAGCTTTGTATGTGACTTGATTTTTTGTATGTGACTTGATTTTTCTAACTGCTTTCAATGTATTTTCTTTGGTTTGAGTGTTTTGTAGTTTAATTATAATATGCCAGTGAGAGGTTCTTTCCTGATTTTGTCTGTTTTGCATTCTAAAGGCTTCCTTTATCTGCACTGGCATCAGTTTCCCCATTTGGGGGAAGTTTTCTTTTATGATTTTGTTGAAAATACTTGCTATGCCTTTGGATTGACAGTCTTCTTTTCTACTATGCCCTGCATTATTATTTATCTCTTCATAGTGTCTTGAATATCTTGAAATTCCCATTCATGCCTTAGTTTGTCTTTCTCTTTATTGGACTGTATTAGATCTGCCACCTCATCTTCTAGTTTAGATATTCTGTCCTCTCCTTGATTCATTCTACTGGTGATACTTTTTACAGATTTTTCTATTTAATTTACTCTGTTTTTCATTTCTGATATTTCTGACTGATATTTTTTCATTATTTCTACTTCATTACTGATGTCATATATTGACCTCCTTATTTCATTAAGCTGGTTTCCTGTGTTCTTCAGGAGTTTGTTTTCTTCTTTGATTCCTTTGAACATAGAGATAATCTTTTTTTTTTTTTAATTTATCATGCATCTAAAGCAGTCTCACTGGAGATCATTTTTGATGGATTTATAATTTTTGATGGCATCATTTTGTCTTGATCTTTTGTGTTTCTTTACTATAATGTACAGACTTTTGCATCTGGAGTTAATTTGATGGTTGGGTTTTTTGATTATCTGTAGTGTTCTTAGCCATGTAAATCCAACTTTATATATCTTCATTGTAGCAGTTTAGGGTGTCAGATATAGCTCTTATACTCCAAGAGAAACAGCAGAAGTGACCCTACTTGTTGAGTTTGACTGCCATTCAATATGGTAGTGGACTGGGTGGAGCAAGTTACTGGCAGATTGTAAAATTCAGTTGAGCAGTATATACATCCAGTCAAGACCAGCACAGAGCATTTTTATAAGCGTGCAGATTAAAATAAACAGGTAATGTAATAAAGCCAAAGTCTTTTTTAACACTGTGTATTTCTCTACTCCCTTAATCCTTTCAACTAGGAGGTTGAGATTTCTGGTCTGAGATGGGTTCCAAGTCAGCCTAGGGCTGGTCAGACCCTGCCTCCCAAAATGACAGTAGAAATAGGCAAAGGCCCTGAAAGTCAAGGAATATCAAAGACAACAGTGATCAACACCAAAATACAGCTTATTTGGGACCTGAAAAGCCAACAAGAGTATGTCATTCAAATGTAGTACATAACCTTTCTTAACATGGAAAGTGAGATTAACACTTCCAATGCAGGCCTGTGCATCTTGCTTTGTGTAAGTAGGCCCTGTTACCTTTTGAGATGCCTTCCAATCTCTCCAGTGCTGAGGCCTCCTTGCTCTCTCTCAGTTCTGGGCAACCTGGGATAAATGAGTTCTTCAGAGGTTCATGGCCTGGATACTTGGGGGATGGGTATCTGTACATGTTGCCTGGAGTGTACTGAAGCTGCTCAGCTGGTCTCTGCTGTCTTTTCCTTCAAGTTTCTTGACTTTGTAAGGAAGCTTATTTATTTGACTGAAAAATCCCTTCACCTTGCTTCTGCTTCTGCAGGTCTGCACTACTGGCCAGCTGGCAGGCATGTAGGAGTGTGGATCAGGGCCATAGTTGCCTGTAGCAGACAGCTTCAGGTTCACTGAGATGAACTTCCAGACTGGCAGAAGAAGCTGGTCTGCTTTCAAGAGGCCAAGCAGAGAGAGAGAAGCACAAGTCAAAAAATCCAAAGCCACACAGCACAGCATACTTCAGGAACTCCAGCTAGGCACATTTTGCATATCTTTACATTGGTATCTTAATCCCACCACCACACTTTAAGATACCAGTGACACCACCTCCAGCCAGGTAGCTGCAGATGGAAACTACAAACTAATAAAAACACTGAATATATTGGGGTCATCTATTCAAGCTACCACAGTGCCGAAACTGGATTCTCTCTGGTTTCCTCCTTTCTGGAAGATCTTGGTCTCTCCTTCTTTGCTGTGGTTGGTAATAACTTACATACCTTCACTTTTCAGTTAAAGGGTGTAGTTTTCAGTGTTTCTGTTTATTTCCCTCCCTAGGCTGCTTTGTTGTGGCTACTATGTTGCTGTCTTAACCAGAAGTCCAAGCCAATGATTTTTGTGTACCACTTTGTTGAAAGCATTTATCAGTTCTAGGAGTTATTTGGTGGTGTCATTTATATCTCTTAAATATATAATCATTTTATATGTGAATAGGACTAGTTTGATTTCTTCCTTCCCAATGTGTATCCCATTTATTTCTTTCTCTTATCTTACTGCTTCAGCTGAGACTTCAAGTACTACATTGAAATGCAGTGGTGAGAATGGACATCCCTGTATAGTTCCAGACTTTAAGGGGAATAATTAGGTTTTTTTCTCCATTTAGTATGATCTAGGCTTTAGGTTTGTTTTATATTATCTTTATTATGTTGAGAGAGGATCCGTCCAGGCCTATCTTCTCTAGTGTTTTGTGTTCTTTTTTTTTTTTTTTTTTCCAATGTAGGGTCTCACTGTGGCCCAGGCTGACCTGGAATTCACTATGTAGTCTCAGGGTGGCCTTGAACTTATGGTGATCCTCTTACCTCTGCCTCCTGAGTGCTGTAAACTATAATATATAAAATATTCTAAAGTATTTTATATTTTTACTTCCATATTGTGCTAATCTTGCTTAATTCTTTTATGATTTTGAGTTAATTTTTTTCATTTCAACCCATTGGCATTTTCCAAGTGCACCAGTTTTTGTAGTTTGAATAGATGTCCTCCAACAGATTCAGTATTATTAAAGCGTGTAACTTAGATCTCCAGCTGCCTGCTTGAAGGAAGTGTCACTGGACAGATCCTAGGATCCAGCTCTAAGGTGTCTTTGGGGGTGGATCTGAATTCCAGCATAAATATGCACAGTGCATATTTATGACTCAGAGTTCCTGGAGTGTGCTTGCTTATGGTGGTGGTTGCTTTTCTTTGTCTGCATGGACTTGTGAAAGGGGGCCAGCTTCTTCCACCATTATGGTACTTCTTCTTGATTTGCAAGCTTCAAATAAATTCCATTCCTCCTATAATCTGTGCCTGGTTTGGAAATTCATTCCAGTAGCCTAAAGCTGTCGATAATGACAGTGTAGCACTTCCCTTATTTGTATCCAACCAGAAGCCCCTTTTGGGAAGAATGGGTTTATTTTGGCTCATAATTTTGAGGAAAAGTATCATCATGGCAGAGAAAGAATAGCACAAGCAAGAAACTGGCTTACATCTTGTCAGATATATGAATGGAAATAGTCTAAGTACTGGTCTTGGAGCTGAGCTAATAAACTTTAAGGTCCACTCTCAGTGACACACTTCTTTCAGCAAGGATCCATCAGTTGGTGATTTATTATGAGGCTTAATCACAAACCTGGGGCTATGGAGGACATTTCATGTCCAGTAAATGATTTTCTCTCTCTCTCTCTCTCTATTTCTTTCCCTCTCTCTCCTCCCTTTCCTCCCTCCCTCCCTCCCTCCCTCCCTCCCTCCCTCTCTCTCTCTCTCTATTTCTTTCTCTCTCTCTCTGTCCTCCCTTTCCTCCCTCTCTCTCTCTCTCTCTCTGTCCTCCCTTTCCTCCCTCCCTCCCTCTCTCTCTCTCTCTCTCTCTCTCTCTCTTCCTTTCTTCCTTTCTTTCTTTCAGAAGGGAGAGAGGGAGAACATGGGAGTGCAGGAGCCTCTTTACATTGCAGACCAAATCTAGTTGCATGTGCCACTTTGTGCATATGACTTTATGCGGGTACTGTGTACTTGAACGTAGACCATCAAGATTTTCAAGCAAATGTCTAATCACTAAGCCATTTTTCATATCCCAGCATTTCACGTTAAAATCACCACCTTTTGCTCATAGTCCCAGAATCCCCCAAATCCTGAGGTCTGCACTGTATCCCCTGGTTCATCCTTACAGCTTTGTGCCATGGCCCCAAAGGGCTCTATGCAGGGCCTACAACCCTGCTTTGCCACTGTGGATATTCTTTATGATTTTATTTCCTTCATTCATCATACTTATAAAATAAGTACCAGGTTGGCACCAAATTTGGTAAATTCAGTGGGGAGTAAAGCTGACTTTGAGGAGCAGGAAACTCTTTCAACATTTTCCTCCTCATTTCAAAAATTTAGCATTCCTTCTGGCCCAAAGCAGAACAACTGGTTAGTTCTCAGTGGTGGGGAGTATCTTAAACATTTGCAGGTGAAGCAGTCAGCTTCAGCTTCTGCCTGGAATCTGAACCTGCTCTCATTTTCTTCCTTCAAACACACCAGTACATTACTTTTAAATTTAACTTTGCTTAAATTCTCAGGACATGGGCAGAATCCAACTTCTAGTCTAGTTCCCAGCAAAGTCATTTTTCCCTTCTGAAACCTCATAAGATGAGCTTTCATAGTCCACAGCTTCCTGTGTAGTTAGACCTTTCAAACTCGCACTACAATGGTCCATTAAACTTTGCTTACAGCACTGCAAGGCTTCTCTTAAACAAAAGTTCTAAATCCTTCTACATTTCTTTCACAAATCCACTTCAAAAGACTAAAGCCATTCACAGTAGTACTTAGAATGAAGTTTTTGTAGCAGTTGCCCTTGCTGCTAAGACAATATGCCTTAAAATGCAGCTTATGGAAGGAATGGGTTTATTTTTACTTACAGTTTCAAGGGGAATCTTCATCATAGTGGAGAAAGCACTTCAGAGCAGGCAACTAGGGTATCATATCTTTTATTTTTTTATTTGTATTTATTTATTTGACAGAGAGAAAGAGGGAGAAAGAGGCAGGGAGGGAGGGATGGAGAGAATGGGTGTGCCAGTACTCCAGCCACTGCAAATGAACTCCAGATCCCTGCGCCCCCTTGTGCATCTGGCTTATGTGGGTCCTAGGGAATCGAACCTGGGTCCTTTGGCTTTGTAGACAAATGTCTTAACTGCTAAGCCATCCCTCACTCCCTCATTTCTTTTAATTGTGGCAGAGTGAGCTAGCTCTGAACACCCATGAGTTTATCAAATAAACTTCAAGGTCTGCCATTAGTGACATATCTCCTCCTGCAAGGTTCTACCTCCCAAAGGCTTCACCAGCTGGGTCTAAGTAGGAGACATCATTATGAACACTTGAGGCTATGGGAGACAGTTTACATTTAAGCCACCACATAACCTCCTGCCCCCAGTCTCCCACAGAAATCTGTTGGTTCTGTTTCTTTAGAGAATCTTGACAAATATAACTAGCTACATGTAACTGCCATTTTATTTCTACTCGCCTTTCATTGTTTTATCATGGTTGTTTATTGAATTGGTTAGCTCCTTCAGAATAAAGGGTCATACTTTTATAAAATTATTTTTTTTGAGATAATTGGAAATCCACAAAATTCAGAAACATACCATTGACTCTTTCCTCAGTTTTTGTCACTGGCATTGTCACCACCCAAAACTGTGGTATAATATGAGATTCAGAATACTAATATTGGTTCAGTCATTACAGAGAATCTATTATTACCACAAGGATTCTTCATTTTCCCTTGTTATACCCATACCTACTTCTCTTTTGCCTGTACCTCATTTTTAACTTGGGTGAACGTTTGTTTATAGTTTTTATATGAACTTAAGTTTTGTGTGTTTGGGGTAAATACCAGAGTACACTCAGTAAGTCATAGTAGTTATATTTTAATTTTGTAAGAAATGGCCAGTCTTTTACAGAATAGCTATATGATACTGCATTTCCACCAGCTCTATTTGAATTATTCCTTATTCTCAGTTCTCGCCATTTGATGTTGCTGCTTTTAGTTTTAGCTTTTCTAATAGTTGTGTGCTGAAATGTCACTGTCTCTTAATTTGTACTTTTAAATGCCTACTGGTGTTGAACATCTTTTCATGTACTTGTTTGCTAGTCTGTATGGTTTCTTGGTGAAATGTCTTCATGCATTTTTCCCAATTTCTTTGAATTGCTTGCTTTACAAAAATTACTGAGCTTTGGAAGTTTAAAAAATAAATTTATGTTTTATTTATGTTTCCAGTCTCTATGTTGTCCAGGCTAGCCCTGAACTAGGCTCAAGCAATCCTCATGAGTTATCCTGAGTAGCATGGAACTATAGGCATGCAGCACCATTTCCCCTGATGATTTTTTATCTAAAGTTCTAGATACTGTTTGGTTGTAAGCTACATGGTTAGAAAGTATTTTATCTTCATTTCTAACTATCTTTTCATTCTCCTTGCAGTGTCTTTCTTTTTCAAATATATTTTCATTTATTTATTCATTTTTTTGCAAGGAGAGAGAGAATATGGGTATCTCCGGACATCTTGCCATGGCAAATGAACTCTAGATGTGTGCAACACTTTGTGTATCTGGATTTATGTGGGTACTGGGGAATTAAACCCAGACCAGTGTGCTTTGCAAGCAAGTGCCTTGTAATCACTGAGACATTTCTCTAGCCCTCTTGATAGAACACATAGAACACAATTTAAACTTAAGTTCCAATTTTGTCACATTTTCCTTTTATGAATTATGCGTTTGGTTTCAGTTTAAGAACTCTGGATTTTGAAGCTGCTTTCCTGTTTTGTTTTAAAGATTTGATAGCTTATGTTATATCTTGAAGTTCATGATTAATTTTGGGCTAATTTTTTATAGAAATTATAATTTTCAGGCTTGTATGCTTGCCTGCGTGCGTGCCATGAAACTCCAGACCTTATAACTGCTAGGGAAGTACTCTGTCACTGATCCACTTTTCATACTTCACAGTGTGTGGTTTAGGTGAAGTCCTCCTCTCTTCCTGCTATATGTATATTTAAATTATTTTTGGTGTTGAACATTTTTTAAAATGCTTTTTCATGTTATATTTATGAATAGTACATATTAATTAGGACTCAGAGGACATGGGGCAAAAATAATTTTGGTAAATTTGGCATGTTATGGATCCTTCTTGGAACTTAATGTAGTCAAAGTTCTGCATACATGAGGATAAGGTGGGTTATCTGAGGAATGTTTGTATTTGGAATGGTGTGATGGCTGTAATCCCAGAGTTTAAATATGCAGCAAATGATGGCATGCATGTGCACATATGCACATGTTATATGCACCTTTTTAAAAAATTAGTAATTAAAGAATTCATGTTCATTTGTTTGAGTTTTCTTATATATTACTAATATAATGAGAGACACAGAGAAATCAATATTTAAGCCATAATATTTTATGGTGTTGAAAATTTTTTAGTTTAGACAAAACCTTTTCAATTTAGATAAAATTATTCATTTTTTAAACATATATTTGAGTAAGCTTGTGTCAGTCATAGTTCTAGGTACTTGGGATCCATCAGTTAACCTTTGAAACTGCTCTTGTTGAGCTTACATTGTGACAAAGAGGGCAGTGGATATGGAAAAACAGAAGGTAAGAAAGCAACTAATATATTAGATATAGTACATTGGATAAAAGAAAAATAGAAAAAGGTATGTAGCTTTGGAAATTCAGGAGGTTGGCAAAAGTCATGTGTCAGTAGGTGACTAGATAGAAATGATAGAGCTTAATGAGAAGGTAGTTAGGCCAAGATTAGTTGAGGCTTTGAGGTCTGAGATATTGGGCATAGTCTTCTTAGTGAAGTAGGGCGAGCCAAAAGGTAGAAAGATGTCTGGTATGTTTCATTCTTCTGAATTATATGTTTGTCACGAGTCATTTTTAAACTTCACTATGTCAGACATGACTTGATACTTAATGGATGTAGATAATTTGACAAGTACTTTGTTTCTGGGTAATAGGAACACTCCATTGCTACAATTCACATTGGCTTTGATTAGGTCTGAGGTTATAAACTTCCTTTTAAATCTCTTCATAACTCACATGGTTATAACTCTCAAGGATTTTAGAATACTGTGTATATCTGTGGGAATTTTGCTTTTTAGCATTCAGGGTTGTCTCAGGACCAAGCCAGAGTACTTAGGGTAATATTGGATTTCTTCAACCTCCCACCTGTCAGTGTAAGCTAAGTAATAAGGAAAACTACTTTGATAGTTTGTGTGGAAGCCTTTTATATTTCAGTTTTTCCCTTAGATTGAGTACTTTGTGTTCAAGGTGTGAGTGAGTCTGACAAAATAAATAATTTATTTTTTTCTGATTTAGCATATTTTGAGTACTATTCTTTTTTACTTCTTTCCTTTCCTTTCCTTTCCTTTTCTTTCCTTTTCTTTCTTTCCTTTTCTTTCTTTCCTTTCCTTTCCTTTTTTCTTTTTTTTTTCTTTTTTCTTTTTTCTTTTTCTTTTTCTTTTTTTTTTTTTTTTGAGGTAGGGTCTCACACTAATCCAGGCTGACCTGGAATTCACTATGTAGTCTCAGGGTGGCCTTGAACTTATGGTGATCCTCCTACCTCTGCCTCCCAAGTGCTGGGATTAAAGGTGTGTGCCACCACACTTGGCTTGAGTACTATTCTTTTAAGGATAAGTAGTTTAGTTTTCACTTCTTATAAGTAAAAAATTTTTAAAGAACATAAAAAATACTTTAAAATAATATATTTGTTGTTTTAAAGTGAATAAAATAGCTTTTTAAATTTCTTTTTAATTTTATTTGCAAGCAGAGAGAGAGAGAGAGGAGACAGAGGGAGAATGGGTGCACCAGGGCCTCCAGCCACTGCAAACGAACTCCAGATGCATGCGCCACCTTGTGCATCTTAGCTTATGTGGGTACAGGTTGAATCGAACCTGGGTCCTTTGGCTTCACAGGCCTTAACCGCTAAGCCATCTCTCCAGCCCCTAAAATAGCTTTTAGTATAACTTATAATATTTTAAAACCAAATTCAAGTAAAATGATACCTCACTCTTTTGAAAATGTAATTCTTGTCAGGTATGGTGGTACATGCCTTTAATCCCAGCACTCACTAGGCAGAGGTAGTTTGAGGCCAGTCTGGAAGTACAGACTGAGTTCCAGGTCAGCCTGGGCTAAAGTGAGGCCCTGCCACAAAAATCAACAACAACAACAACAACAACAACAACACCCAAGAACAACAACAACAAAATACACTGTAATTTTCTCCTTAATTAGCAGGAAGAGTAGATATGAGCAGTGGTGCTTTCTTTAAAGAAGTGCTTTGGTTTTATTGTTTTTCTGGTAAGCTTATAGGCTGTTCATTGTTAGGTTAACTAGTTAGAAAGTGTTGGTTTTGCTATATTTTTATTCTTGTTTTAAAATGAAAATGGATGAAAATAAATTTATTTATATGTTGTAATAAAATATGATTATGTTTTTAAAGCATTTTTTTCATGTATACCGCTGCAGTAAAAGGAATTGCTTTCAAATAAAACAGATTTTAAAGTTTAAATATAAGCCTAAAGATAGGGTGTGGCACGTGCCTTTAGTCCCAGTAGTTGGGAGGCTGAGGTAGATCACTGTGAGTTCAAGGCCATCTTGCATCTACAGAGTGATTTTCAGGTCATCTTGGACTGGAGTGAGACCTTACCATGAAAAAAAATAAAGAAATATGAAAACCAAATCAATGTATGAATGAATATAAGATTCCTTTTGGCTTATTGATACACAGTCACACACAGTAACTCTTTTAGTGATTTCTCATTTTTTAAAATCAGTTTTATTTATTTATTTGAGAGTGACAGAGAGAGAGAGAGAGAGAGTGAGCGCGCGAGAGAGAATGGGGCGCACCAGGGCCTCCAGCCACTGCAAACGAACTCCAGACGCGTGCGCCCCCTTGTGCATCTGGCTAACGTGCATCCTGGGGAATCGAGCCTTGAACCGGGTCCTTATGCTTCACAGGCAAGCGCTTAACTGCTAAGCCATCTCTCTAGCCCGATTTCTCATTTTTAATGTCATCTTCTTATTGATATTCCCATTCATTTATTTATGCTGGGTCTTGAACTTGAATTTATGAATACCTATTCATTTGCTCTGAAATTTTGCTGGGTAAAAATTAAGCTTGAAAACCAGAAAAAGGTAGGATTTAAAATTTTTCAATGCACTGTTACTTGTCTGTGTGCTTTTAACATCATAGAACAAAACCTTCAAGACACTGCCTTTGTTTCTTTTAAAATTCTTTGTGCTTTCTACTATATGGTTTAGGGAAAGCAATTTAAGAACAAAGAAGTATTTTAAAAGTACTGTACCAAATCAAGAACTATACTAATATGTTTTTATTTCCATTATCCTTTTCTTTTGTACCTGAACATACAATCTAAGAAATATATAAAAATACTCTCAGATACTGAGTTGTGATTTTATTTATAAAATATGGTGACCATTGAGCTTTTTCATGTCTCACTTTGTCTATTTTCTTCAGATTATCATTAAAACCTTTGTTGGGCAACTAAAATACTTATCTAAGCAATTCAGAGCTCTTCATAGATTTGGAAGACCACCAATAAAACAAATTTACAAGCAAAGCAAAGTAATTAGGAATCTTACTTAAAGGCCAAATAGCACTCTGATTAGTAACTGTTCAGTCTGCATGTTTCTTATGTTTTACATAGTTGCATTATAAAATCTTGCTGATATTACTGTGAAGCTACACAAAGATAATTTTGAAGGACACTTATTAAATTTAAAACTGAACTATTTAGTATCTTAAAGTTTTCTTGCAGTTTTATAATTGTACCTTTCCTATAACTAAGAGATACTATTGTTATTTTTGCCTTTAACATCTATGAAAAAGGAAGTCTTACTTGGGAGGCAAGTTAAGGAGATTTGCCATGAATTTGAGGCCACACTGGAACTACAGAATGGGTTTCATGTCAGCCTGGGCTAAGACCCTACCTTGGAAACAATGACAACAACAAAAAGGAAGTCTTAAAAAGGAATTTTGATAAAAAAATATAAATTGTTTGGGAAGGAGAATTGTCTTTTTACTTTTGAATATGAAGTAATTACTAATGTTAGTTACAAATATGTTATCAGAGTATTGTATATTTATTACTTTAAATATTTTTTGGTTTCATTAATTCCATGAACAGAAAAATTTTTATGTGTAAGTTTAGGTTTTTCATATGGCAAATAAAGTTAACTTTCAAGGCACTAGTTTATTCTTTATTTTTCACTCCAAACAGTGAAGAAACTGGCTTCATTATTCTATTTTAGAAAATTTTCATTTTCTCCTACAAAAGTTATTGCTCTGTTAAGGTGTCCTTAAAGCATTTTGCCTTTGAAAAATAACATATGTGCATATATGTACATTAATAATGTTTACATATAAACAATAATATATATAGCATCAATAATAAGTTATATATAAACATTAATGATGCTTATATATTTATGAATGTTAATAAGTATAACCAACTAATTAAGGTATTGATGAGGTAAATGTTACTTTAATAACATTTAATTTAATGTTACTTTATTTTAAAATTATATTTTCTACTATGTTTAAAGTGATTTTGGTGCTAATAAGAGCTAACAAGTGTGATCAGAAACTTTATAGACATCCATGAATGTCACCCAAAAGCTGTTTAAAATGTAGTGGTGGTAGCTACCAGCTGCTAAAAAATTTCATTTTCTGATTTTATTCTTTTACCCTTTTGTAATTTAAATGCTTTTATTTAAGTTTAACATAAGACTATTGTAAAGTATGTAGCATTTTAAGATTAAATGATGTCCAGAACATACAGTCCAAGGAGTTAGGCCAGTGTAATTGGAGGAATTATTAAATGACACTGACCTCATTTCCTTTAGAACAATGAAAATTAATAGTTTCACATTTTATTAGGCTGATATTCCAGATGTAGTATACATTTAATTAAGTGTAGTTTCCTTTTAGTTATGGTATGTGTATCTGTTTTTTGTCGCAAATTCTTTCTAGTTTTACAGTTTTCCACATGTTTTCTTTCACCATTTATGATTTTTTCAAAGCACAGCTATAAGGATTTAAATCACTTTAGCATGCAGCAAAACAGTTCCCATTCAAACAATAAACGCTGTTTTAAAAAGCCTTTAGATCTTCTGTCACTTCATAAATATAAATGTATAAAAACGTTATGCAGTTGTAGTGCCCACCTGCTAATTAAATGCAGATTTTCTCAAACTTGTTTAAAATCTGTCTTATTTGTTTCAACTCTGTCTCTGTTCAGAATACATATGGCCCTTGTGAAACTAATTATGCTTATGGAGCAGCTGTTAAATTTAGTGCAACTAATTTTATCCAATATTTTACATTTTAATTGATTACCTGTGAAGAAATTAGCAAATTAACACTTATTGTACAGTAACTGAATGGTTTTTTATTGTTACTTTCAGATTTAACAAGTGAGAGAGGCAGTGATAGAATAAAGGTATTCCTTGAATTTTTCGATAGGAAAGATATTGGTGGACCTTGATGATCTGGTGTGAGAATTTAGGAGGACTGATGAGTGCTGCCCAGCATCTGTGTGTTCTGTGTCTTAAACATGAGGAGCAGATTGGAAAGTAATAGCTTTTTGCAGAATTTTGGTAACATATGGGCTTATCTGGATCTAAGAAGTCTTTGAAGATCTTTGAACTTGACTAAATGACTTAACCTTTGGCTTGGTGGGTGGGTTATATGTTTTTTAGTGGGGAAGCATTGGCATTCTATATTTCTCTTTTCTTTTTTATTTCCTCTTCCCAATCTACCTTTTAGTATCCTAATTTAAAGATGGAAAGACTGGAGATAATTATTGGAATTGAGAATGATGAGAATCCCAGTACTTAATTAAGTCGGCATACAATAAAATACAGTTAAATCTTTTGATAACATTTTAGAAAAGAGTATATGGAATTTTATTTTCTGTCTTATAGATTTTATTTGAAAATGATCCTGCAGGTAGTTCTCACAGGAACCGTGTTATAGTTCAATGGATGTGGATAAACCTGGGTTCAGGTTTGTTTTATTACTTGTTTCTGTGACCTTTGAACTTTGCAGAGTTCAGTTTTTCTCAATATATAATTAGACCAAAACAAACAACTTTTGCCAACATGGGGAAGGCAACTTAAAAACACCAAGAGCAGGGGATAATATACACCGATTGTTTAAATACTCCGGAGAATGGGCACACATCTTTAATCTCAGCACTGAGGAGGCTGAGGTGGAGAATCACCTTGAGTTTGAGGCCAGCCTGAGCTTGAGAGTGAGTTTCAGGTCAGCCTGAAGTTAGCCAGTGTTAGACCTAGTCTCAAAAAAGAAAAAAAAAATCCCAGAGCAAAAGTAACATGAACACAGCCAACATGTTTCTTAATACATATCTGATCTTAGTAATCATAGGCAAAAAAGGCTTAGGCCATGTGTGATAGCTAAGCAAATGCTCTCCTAAATAAACATTTGTCATACATCTAAAACATTAACTTTTATAGTAAACACAAGACTGCTTTTGATTTTTATTTATCAGCTCTGAATTCTTGTGATAGTAAGAGCTGATGTAAAAAGTAGGAACAAGGAAATATGTGGGATTTCGATAAGAAATAGTGCTTCATTTGATTAAGGCAGGTATTACATACCAAGAATGTAGAAATAGAAGTAAACTCTGCATGCATACAACTGATCTAAATACTTAGAGGCTGGACCATGTGCTCGTTAGTGTTGGTTTTACAGGTGTGAATATTTGCAGCCATATTGATATAAACAAATTTCTTTAAGGTATTTGCCTTAAAGAATCAGTATGTAACCAAAGGTGAAAAGTGTTTACTTGTATATTCATCTTAGTTAACACTGACAGAATATTTTTCCCCTAAGAAATATAATTGCTGTTAGTATGGATATTCGAAATAGTATTTTATGTTAATTTCAGTATCATTTTGAATAAATTTTTATGCATTAGACTCAAATATTAGCCATTTCTTTGTTTTCCTGATCTTTTGTTTCTCTCCCTTCCTCTTTTTCTCCCTCCTTCTCTCCCTTTCCCTTCTTTCAGGAGCTGAGCATTCAGCCCTGCAAGTTGAGTGCTGTACCTATGAGCTACACCCCTACCGCATTGTGGTTTTTTCTTTTTTCTTATTTCTTTTTCTTTCTTTTTTTTTTTTTTTTGAGGTAGGGTCTCACACTAATCCAGGCTGACCTGGAATTCACTATGTAGTCTCAGGGTGGCCTTGAACTTATGGTGATCCTCCTACCTCTGCCTCCCAAGTGCTGGGATTAAAGGTGTGTGCCACCACACTTGGCTTGAGTACTATTCTTTTAAGGATAAGTAGTTTAGTTTTCACTTCTTATAAGTAAAAAATTTTTAAAGAACATAAAAAATACTTTAAAATAATATATTTGTTGTTTTAAAGTGAATAAAATAGCTTTTTAAATTTCTTTTTAATTTTATTTGCAAGCAGAGAGAGAGAGAGAGGAGACAGAGGGAGAATGGGTGCACCAGGGCCTCCAGCCACTGCAAACGAACTCCAGATGCATGCGCCACCTTGTGCATCTTAGCTTATGTGGGTACAGGTTGAATCGAACCTGGGTCCTTTGGCTTCACAGGCCTTAACCGCTAAGCCATCTCTCCAGCCCCTAAATAGCTTTTAGTATAACTTATAATATTTTAAAACCAAATTCAAGTAAAATGATACCTCACTCTTTTGAAAATGTAATTCTTGTCAGGTATGGTGGTACATGCCTTTAATCCCAGCACTCACTAGGCAGAGGTAGTTTGAGGCCAGTCTGGAAGTACAGACTGAGTTCCAGGTCAGCCTGGGCTAAAGTGAGGCCCTGCCACAAAAATCAACAACAACAACAACAACAACAACAACACCCAAGAACAACAACAACAAAATACACTGTAATTTTCTCCTTAATTAGCAGGAAGAGTAGATATGAGCAGTGGTGCTTTCTTTAAAGAAGTGCTTTGGTTTTATTGTTTTTCTGGTAAGCTTATAGGCTGTTCATTGTTAGGTTAACTAGTTAGAAAGTGTTGGTTTTGCTATATTTTTATTCTTGTTTTAAAATGAAAATGGATGAAAATAAATTTATTTATATGTTGTAATAAAATATGATTATGTTTTTAAAGCATTTTTTTCATGTATACCGCTGCAGTAAAAGGAATTGCTTTCAAATAAAACAGATTTTAAAGTTTAAATATAAGCCTAAAGATAGGGTGTGGCACGTGCCTTTAGTCCCAGTAGTTGGGAGGCTGAGGTAGATCACTGTGAGTTCAAGGCCATCTTGCATCTACAGAGTGATTTTCAGGTCATCTTGGACTGGAGTGAGACCTTACCATGAAAAAAAATAAAGAAATATGAAAACCAAATCAATGTATGAATGAATATAAGATTCCTTTTGGCTTATTGATACACAGTCACACACAGTAACTCTTTTAGTGATTTCTCATTTTTTAAAATCAGTTTTATTTATTTATTTGAGAGTGACAGAGAGAGAGAGAGAGAGAGTGAGCGCGCGAGAGAGAATGGGGCGCACCAGGGCCTCCAGCCACTGCAAACGAACTCCAGACGCGTGCGCCCCCTTGTGCATCTGGCTAACGTGCATCCTGGGGAATCGAGCCTTGAACCGGGTCCTTATGCTTCACAGGCAAGCGCTTAACTGCTAAGCCATCTCTCTAGCCCGATTTCTCATTTTTAATGTCATCTTCTTATTGATATTCCCATTCATTTATTTATGCTGGGTCTTGAACTTGAATTTATGAATACCTATTCATTTGCTCTGAAATTTTGCTGGGTAAAAATTAAGCTTGAAAACCAGAAAAAGGTAGGATTTAAAATTTTTCAATGCACTGTTACTTGTCTGTGTGCTTTTAACATCATAGAACAAAACCTTCAAGACACTGCCTTTGTTTCTTTTAAAATTCTTTGTGCTTTCTACTATATGGTTTAGGGAAAGCAATTTAAGAACAAAGAAGTATTTTAAAAGTACTGTACCAAATCAAGAACTATACTAATATGTTTTTATTTCCATTATCCTTTTCTTTTGTACCTGAACATACAATCTAAGAAATATATAAAAATACTCTCAGATACTGAGTTGTGATTTTATTTATAAAATATGGTGACCATTGAGCTTTTTCATGTCTCACTTTGTCTATTTTCTTCAGATTATCATTAAAACCTTTGTTGGGCAACTAAAATACTTATCTAAGCAATTCAGAGCTCTTCATAGATTTGGAAGACCACCAATAAAACAAATTTACAAGCAAAGCAAAGTAATTAGGAATCTTACTTAAAGGCCAAATAGCACTCTGATTAGTAACTGTTCAGTCTGCATGTTTCTTATGTTTTACATAGTTGCATTATAAAATCTTGCTGATATTACTGTGAAGCTACACAAAGATAATTTTGAAGGACACTTATTAAATTTAAAACTGAACTATTTAGTATCTTAAAGTTTTCTTGCAGTTTTATAATTGTACCTTTCCTATAACTAAGAGATACTATTGTTATTTTTGCCTTTAACATCTATGAAAAAGGAAGTCTTACTTGGGAGGCAAGTTAAGGAGATTTGCCATGAATTTGAGGCCACACTGGAACTACAGAATGGGTTTCATGTCAGCCTGGGCTAAGACCCTACCTTGGAAACAATGACAACAACAAAAAGGAAGTCTTAAAAAGGAATTTTGATAAAAAAATATAAATTGTTTGGGAAGGAGAATTGTCTTTTTACTTTTGAATATGAAGTAATTACTAATGTTAGTTACAAATATGTTATCAGAGTATTGTATATTTATTACTTTAAATATTTTTTGGTTTCATTAATTCCATGAACAGAAAAATTTTTATGTGTAAGTTTAGGTTTTTCATATGGCAAATAAAGTTAACTTTCAAGGCACTAGTTTATTCTTTATTTTTCACTCCAAACAGTGAAGAAACTGGCTTCATTATTCTATTTTAGAAAATTTTCATTTTCTCCTACAAAAGTTATTGCTCTGTTAAGGTGTCCTTAAAGCATTTTGCCTTTGAAAAATAACATATGTGCATATATGTACATTAATAATGTTTACATATAAACAATAATATATATAGCATCAATAATAAGTTATATATAAACATTAATGATGCTTATATATTTATGAATGTTAATAAGTATAACCAACTAATTAAGGTATTGATGAGGTAAATGTTACTTTAATAACATTTAATTTAATGTTACTTTATTTTAAAATTATATTTTCTACTATGTTTAAAGTGATTTTGGTGCTAATAAGAGCTAACAAGTGTGATCAGAAACTTTATAGACATCCATGAATGTCACCCAAAAGCTGTTTAAAATGTAGTGGTGGTAGCTACCAGCTGCTAAAAAATTTCATTTTCTGATTTTATTCTTTTACCCTTTTGTAATTTAAATGCTTTTATTTAAGTTTAACATAAGACTATTGTAAAGTATGTAGCATTTTAAGATTAAATGATGTCCAGAACATACAGTCCAAGGAGTTAGGCCAGTGTAATTGGAGGAATTATTAAATGACACTGACCTCATTTCCTTTAGAACAATGAAAATTAATAGTTTCACATTTTATTAGGCTGATATTCCAGATGTAGTATACATTTAATTAAGTGTAGTTTCCTTTTAGTTATGGTATGTGTATCTGTTTTTTGTCGCAAATTCTTTCTAGTTTTACAGTTTTCCACATGTTTTCTTTCACCATTTATGATTTTTTCAAAGCACAGCTATAAGGATTTAAATCACTTTAGCATGCAGCAAAACAGTTCCCATTCAAACAATAAACGCTGTTTTAAAAAGCCTTTAGATCTTCTGTCACTTCATAAATATAAATGTATAAAAACGTTATGCAGTTGTAGTGCCCACCTGCTAATTAAATGCAGATTTTCTCAAACTTGTTTAAAATCTGTCTTATTTGTTTCAACTCTGTCTCTGTTCAGAATACATATGGCCCTTGTGAAACTAATTATGCTTATGGAGCAGCTGTTAAATTTAGTGCAACTAATTTTATCCAATATTTTACATTTTAATTGATTACCTGTGAAGAAATTAGCAAATTAACACTTATTGTACAGTAACTGAATGGTTTTTTATTGTTACTTTCAGATTTAACAAGTGAGAGAGGCAGTGATAGAATAAAGGTATTCCTTGAATTTTTCGATAGGAAAGATATTGGTGGACCTTGATGATCTGGTGTGAGAATTTAGGAGGACTGATGAGTGCTGCCCAGCATCTGTGTGTTCTGTGTCTTAAACATGAGGAGCAGATTGGAAAGTAATAGCTTTTTGCAGAATTTTGGTAACATATGGGCTTATCTGGATCTAAGAAGTCTTTGAAGATCTTTGAACTTGACTAAATGACTTAACCTTTGGCTTGGTGGGTGGGTTATATGTTTTTTAGTGGGGAAGCATTGGCATTCTATATTTCTCTTTTCTTTTTTATTTCCTCTTCCCAATCTACCTTTTAGTATCCTAATTTAAAGATGGAAAGACTGGAGATAATTATTGGAATTGAGAATGATGAGAATCCCAGTACTTAATTAAGTCGGCATACAATAAAATACAGTTAAATCTTTTGATAACATTTTAGAAAAGAGTATATGGAATTTTATTTTCTGTCTTATAGATTTTATTTGAAAATGATCCTGCAGGTAGTTCTCACAGGAACCGTGTTATAGTTCAATGGATGTGGATAAACCTGGGTTCAGGTTTGTTTTATTACTTGTTTCTGTGACCTTTGAACTTTGCAGAGTTCAGTTTTTCTCAATATATAATTAGACCAAAACAAACAACTTTTGCCAACATGGGGAAGGCAACTTAAAAACACCAAGAGCAGGGGATAATATACACCGATTGTTTAAATACTCCGGAGAATGGGCACACATCTTTAATCTCAGCACTGAGGAGGCTGAGGTGGAGAATCACCTTGAGTTTGAGGCCAGCCTGAGCTTGAGAGTGAGTTTCAGGTCAGCCTGAAGTTAGCCAGTGTTAGACCTAGTCTCAAAAAAGAAAAAAAAATCCCAGAGCAAAAGTAACATGAACACAGCCAACATGTTTCTTAATACATATCTGATCTTAGTAATCATAGGCAAAAAAGGCTTAGGCCATGTGTGATAGCTAAGCAAATGCTCTCCTAAATAAACATTTGTCATACATCTAAAACATTAACTTTTATAGTAAACACAAGACTGCTTTTGATTTTTATTTATCAGCTCTGAATTCTTGTGATAGTAAGAGCTGATGTAAAAAGTAGGAACAAGGAAATATGTGGGATTTCGATAAGAAATAGTGCTTCATTTGATTAAGGCAGGTATTACATACCAAGAATGTAGAAATAGAAGTAAACTCTGCATGCATACAACTGATCTAAATACTTAGAGGCTGGACCATGTGCTCGTTAGTGTTGGTTTTACAGGTGTGAATATTTGCAGCCATATTGATATAAACAAATTTCTTTAAGGTATTTGCCTTAAAGAATCAGTATGTAACCAAAGGTGAAAAGTGTTTACTTGTATATTCATCTTAGTTAACACTGACAGAATATTTTTCCCCTAAGAAATATAATTGCTGTTAGTATGGATATTCGAAATAGTATTTTATGTTAATTTCAGTATCATTTTGAATAAATTTTTATGCATTAGACTCAAATATTAGCCATTTCTTTGTTTTCCTGATCTTTTGTTTCTCTCCCTTCCTCTTTTTCTCCCTCCTTCTCTCCCTTTCCCTTCTTTCAGGAGCTGAGCATTCAGCCCTGCAAGTTGAGTGCTGTACCTATGAGCTACACCCCTACCGCATTGTGGTCTGTATGTATGTATGTATGTATGTATGTATGTATGTATGTATGTATGTATGTATGTATTTCTTTTTTTGAGGTAGGGTCTCACTCTAGCTCAGGCTGACCTGGAATTCACTATGTAGTCTCAGGGTGGCCTTGAACTCATGGCAATCCTCCTACCTCTGCCACCACACCCGGCTTCCCATTCTGGTTTTTATAATAAGTTTCAAATAACAAATTTATCAGTAAGTAAGATTTCAGTGTTTTTGTTGTTTTCAAGATAGGGTCTCACTCTAGCCCAGACTGACCTGGAATTCCTTATGTAGTCTCAGGGTGGCCTCAACCTTACCCTCCTACTACTGTCTCCACAGTGCTGGGATTAAAAATGTGCACCACCATGCCATACTGTTTTCTGACTTGAACTTTTACGTGGAAAAATGTAAGCATCTATTAAAATATCAAATAGTATAGAAGATCCTTAAGTACCTATGATCTAATTTTATCATGTAGTTATATTTGATTTCAGGATTTGTTAAGGTGGATACAGATGATTACTGTAAGGCAAACATAGCTCTAGTGTTCACACTGAAGTATCTGTGTCTTATGTAGAAAGTATTTTTAATTTGGCTGGTGGGACCACTCTTTCTTCCCCTAGATGACAATTGGGAATTTCATTGCTTTTTTGTCTGCACCTATGAAATTTTGCCTCACATGTTTATAGATTAGAACAGATTTCTATATTTCTCTGTGTTAATTTTCCTCCTGTTTGTACAATACCTTGCAAGTGATTACTATCTTGGCTTCCATTAAGGTATTATTCCTGGTCCTTAACTCAGTAAACCCATCAGGTTTTAAGTTCCCTTTTCCTACTTTTTTGGATCTTATTCAAGGTAGCAAGCTGGGGACATTCCTTAGTTCCTTACTTCTTTTACTGTCCATGAGGATTGTAATCATGTGCTGCCAGCATCTGGAACAGCCTTTTTATACATCTAGATGTGTTTCTAGTTGGTTATTTTCGTTGAATACAGTGCCTATTATTTCATCTGTATACTTTCCATTTTTCTTTATTGCTTTCACCAAGTGAGGATTTAACAACCTGTTAATCTTCTGGAAGAATCAGCCTTTTGTCTATTTTGAGCTTCTGTTTCTTTAATTCATTAGATTTTTATTTTTATTTATTTAGTTTTTGGTTTTTCAAGGTAAGGTCTCACTGTAGCCCAGGTTGACCTGGAATTCACTATGTATTCTCAGGGTAGCCTTGAACTCACAGCTGAACCTCTGCCTCCTGAGTGCTGGGATTAAAGGCATGCACCACCACGCCTGGCTTTAATTCATTAGATTTTTATACTGTAGTTTTATTTCTTTAAGGGAAGTTCAGCTAGTTAAAACGTTGAAGCACATATTTTCCCCCTTTGAGCATTTAAGGCAATTAAAGCTATTTTGTATTTTGTAGTTAAGAAGGCTGAGGTTAAGTGATTCTCTTTCCAAGACTCATGGTTTCAGAGGTCTCACTCCATTATGGCAGAGAGTGCTTGGCAGAGCAAAGCTGCCTATGTTATGATAGCCAGGAAATAGTAAACATCTCAGCTAGTTGTCTTTTCCTTTTCCTTTTCCTTTTCCTTTTCCTGTGTCCTGCTTATGAGATGATGCCACCCAAGTTAAGGGAAGATCTTCCCCTCTTAGTTAATTTTTTTCAAATGCCCTCACAGACCTACCCAAAGGTACACATTACTAATCCACTAGGTGTTTCTTAATCAAATCAATAGCCAGTTAATATTAACCAAGACAGTCTATTTTCAGGTCATGTTTTTCTAGAAGCCCAAACTTTAACATTTTGATTTTGATTTTCCTTTACCAACAAGTCAACAGGGAATACGTCCTTTTGCAAAGTGTCCTTTTTGTTCCCCAGAGTGTAATCCTTAAAAAAAAATTCTTGTTATTATATTTTTAATTAGATTTTGTTAGGGAGGAAAATTAGGCCAGTCATGTTTACAGTGTCATTCAAATATGAAATCCTTGCTGGTTTTTATTCAGTGTGTAATTATTTAATTTTAATTACAGCTTTGTTTTATGGTAAATATTTTTATTTCTAAGACCTAATTTAAGAGACAATTTGAAGTGCTGTAGCTATTTTTGAAAGACAAAATATTAAGGTATTTGTTTTGATTACATATGTTTAGAACTTATTAGCCAATTAAACTTGAAAAATTGGTTTTGGAGGGCAGTAATTCATTTTATGTAGTGATGTTATAGTTATTCTTCTTATTCTGTAGATATTGAAAGCATTTATCTGGTATAATAAGACATCTTGCTGTCCATTTATTGTTTATATATTGTGTGTTCTAGAGTTCCACATTTTTTATCAAATGTTTTTTGCTTATAATACATCTCCATATTGGCTTTTGTACTCTAGAGACTTCTAGCATGATTTATCAGAAAGATATTTAGTTAAGGAACTGAGGACAAATCACATCTTAAATTTTAATATAGTTTCTTTGACTCTTTTGTTTGTTTGGTTAGGGTAGGAAATTTTTAAGTTCTGGTCTGTCATTTCTTGATGAAGATCCATTGGATTTGTAAATAAAGCTATTTAATAAGCAAACGACATTGCTCCTATGTTTAAGATATGATTCTTATTCAAAATTCTGTAAAATAATTATAATAGCCATGAAGTTGGTAGCTTAGTTTATTTTAAAACCTTGCTTGCTTTTGTGGTCCTTTTAAGCAACCTTTAATAATAGTGTTTTTTTTTTTTTCCTCTTGGTTTGCATTTACTATCTTTTCTCCACGAATCTTCTCTGGACTCATTCTTTGCTGTATGAGGCTCATAAGCAAGATTGAGGCCTATTGGACAAAGATTAAAACTTTGAAAGTCCTGTAATTTATATTGCACACTGTAATGTTTCTTGAAAAATATTTAATTTAATTAATTTATTTATTTGATGGTGGAGGGAGGGAGAGAATGGGCATGCCAGGGCCTCTAGCCACTGCAAACAAACTCCATACACATGCACCACTTTGTGCATCTGGCTTACATGGGTTCTGGGGAATGGAACCTGGGTTCTAGGCTTTGTAGCTTAGCACCTTAACTGCTAAACCATCTCTCCAGCTCTGTAATGTTTTTAAGCTTACTATTTTTCTTTAAACTTACTAACCTCATGAGTCTGCTTTTAGTATCATAGTTTATTGAACCACACTAGCAACATTTATGGTATACTATTCCATTATGACATTGATTGCTTGTATGAAAGCATAGGACGAATAATGAACAAGGTAATTTTGGAGAACCATGGGCATATGTTTTCTACAGAAGATCATTTGTGTTAGGGAAATCCATGAGAGAGCTTTGGAGCTAACTGAATTTGCTTAATTAATTGGGTAAATTGGAAATAGAGATTATGAAAGAAAGTGCTGGGCTGGCTAGTAACTGACAAAATACCTTACTAACCACAGCACCTAAGTTTGCTGCTACTGTGATGGAGGAGTGATCATAGTCTGGGTTCTGTAGGAGAGTGCCAGCTTAGCTTTGTTGCTTTCCTTTTATAGTACCTGTAGCCCACCTCTAAAGTTTCCTATTTGTTTCCCCAAAGGTTTGAATAGTTGGACAATAGATGATGTCATTTTCCTGTTGAAATGAAGGCACTAGAGATCGTGTATTTTCCTTTTGAGGGATACCTGTAGAGAAGACATGGACTTTGCTCTTCAGATGAATATTCATCTTCCCATAGAAAAGAAATACAGTGAAATATGGATAAACCTTATGTATCTTAAGATTTTAAAGGTCTGTCAAAATCAGAATGTTCTTCAGTATTTATGATAAAAATAGTTTTCATCTGTTTCTGATTCATATTTTATAAATTCCCATTAGGACATCCTTCAATTACTGCTTTCTTAGTGCCTCCTTTTCTTCCTGACTCATTTATATATTAGTGTACAATGCATTTAGGTATAGGTATCTTGGCTTTGTAGAAGGCAGATGGTATCATTCTCATTTTGCTTGTAAGGAAACAGGTACTCAGAGAGGAAATAACTTATTTAAGAATATCATTATTTGAGGGATTCTCCACTGTAAACTCAATTTTTAACTTAATATGTGAATATATTAGTAACATATATGTTTGTTTTTAAGAGTACAATATAATCATGATTGGCTGGGATTGTATAGCTCAGATGATAGAGTACTTGCCTAACATGTTCTGAGCCCTGAGTTGAGTCCTCAGCACAGCATAAACCAGACATTGAGACAGGAAGATCAGGAGTTCAAGGTCATCTTCAGATACATAGCTGCTTTGAAGCCTATTACTGCTCTGTGAGACCATTTCTTTAAAAAAAAAAAAAACTAAGAAAAAAAAAAAAGAATGAGAAAAAGGAAAGAATAGAAAACATGATTTCACGAAAATGTAGCCCATCTATAAATCACAAATGGTTGTAACATTACCCAACTCCATATTTTTAGAGAAAAGATGTAAACCACTCTAAAATTTATTTATTCAAAATAGGGTTCTTAAAGATTTGTTAAAATTTAAACTAATCCACCTGTATTTAAAATTTTTTGATGATAAACATATATTAATTCTGTATATTAATAGGATTCAGTATATATGTATATAAATTTTATATGCTTATATATAAATATATATATAGTGATCTGTGATGAAATCCAGCCTGCATTTATTCACATCCTTGTATCCTAACCTCTAGTAATAGCTATTTTATATTTAGGCCCACATCTCATCTTTCATAACTTCAATGTAGAAAGCAAATATATAGTATTTGTTTTTCTGTATATGACTTTTTTCATTTATAGTAATATCCTCCAGTTTTGCCCATTTTGCTGCAAAGGATGAAATACTCTCCTCTATGTGTGTGCGCACGTGTATGCGAGCATGCTTCATGACACACATATGGAGGCTAGAGGGTAACTTCCTGTGTTGATCCTTGCTTTTGCCCTTGTTTAAGGTAGGGTCTCTTGTTGTAAACTGCTCTGTTTGCTAGACTACTTAGCCTGTGAGCTCTTGGAGGATTTTCCTGTCTCCACTTCCCATATTGCAGTTAGGATGCAGACAGATGTGCAACTTTATGTAGCTTTAAGTTGGTTCTGAGATTTAAATTCAAGAGCTTACATTTATATTGTAAGTACTTTATTCACTTAAGTTTCATTCTTCTTTATGACTGAATGATATTCCTTGAGTTGCATTGTGTGTATGTGTATTACATTTCTCTTCATTTATCCATTGATGGGCATGTGGCTGATTTTGTGTCTGAATTATTGTGAATAGTAACATAATAGTAAGCACAGGCAAACAGGTAGGCAGGTATCTGGTATACTGGTTTCATTTTCTTTGGAGATATACACAGAAGTCAGATAGCTGGGTCATGTGGTAGACTTAATTTTTGGTTTTGATTAATCTCCATATTCTTCTGTGTAATGCTTGCACTAGTTTATATCCACCAATAGTCTGTGAGGATTCTTTATTCTTCCCATCCTCACCAGCATTTTATTATTAATATTAGTAGTAATAATAGCCAATGTAACTGGGGTGAAGTGCTACCTTATTTTGATTTTCATTTCCCTGGAAGATAATGATATTGAGCATCTTTCATATATTTGTTGCCCATTTGCATTTCTTATTTTTAGAAGTGTCTCTCTAGATCATTTGCTTATTTAATATGAGTTAATTTTGTAGTGTTTAGTTAAGGCCTCTTTTTGGATTCCAGGCTGGTCTCAAAATAGCAATCCTCCTGTTTCAGCTTCCCAAGTGCTGGGATTGCAGCATCCACTACTATACACAGCTCATTTATCCATTGTAAAATTTGTTTCTTGCCTCTTGTTGTGAAGGTTTGTGAGTTCCTTATATGTACTGGATAAATAGGTGTCAGATAAACAGGTGAACAGATAGATATTTTTCCCCACTTGTAGGTTATATCTTCATTCTGTGGATTGTTTCCTTTGCTGTGTTGATGCTTTGGAGGTTTTTGTTGTTATTGTTGTTGTTGTTTATTTTTATTTATTTATTTGAGAGTGACAGACAGAGAGAGAAAGAGGCAGTTAGAGAGATAGAGAGAGAATGGGCATGCCAGGGCTTCCAGCCACTGCAAACGAACTCCAGACTTGGGCGCCCCTTGTGCATCTGGCAAACGTGGGTCCTGGGGAATTGAGCTTCGAACCGGGGTCCTTAGGCTTCACAGGCAAGCGCTTAACTGCTAAGCCATCTCTCCAGCTTGTTTTTGTTTTGTTTTGTTTTGTTTTGTTTTGTTTTGTTTTGTTTTTCCGAGGTAGGGTCTCACTCTACCTCAGGCTGACCTAGAATTCACTATGTAGTCTCAGGGTGGCCTCGAACTCTCGGTGATCCTCCTACCTCAGCCTCCTGAGTGCTGGGATTAAAGGCGTGCACCACCATGCCTGGCTTTCAGCTTTGGAGTTTGAAGTAATCTCATTTGTCAGTATCTGTTTGTTTTTTTTAAATAGAGAGATAATTGGCATGCCAGGGCCTCAGCCACTGAAATCCAAATCCAGATATTTTGCCACCTAGTGGGCATTTGTGATATTGCGCTTGCCTCAACTTTGGGCATCTGGCTTACATGGGATCCTGAGAGTTGAACATGGGTCCTTAGGATTCACAGGCAAGCGCCTTAACCTCTAAGCCATCTCTCCAGCCCAGGATCTATATTTTTAATGTCATATCCCCAAGTTAATTTTCTTTATCAATGTCTTACAGTATTTCCCCTATTTTCCTCCAGACTTTTAGTCTTGCATTTAGTTCTTGGATCCATTTCAGATTGGGTTGCATAGTGTGAGAGATTGGAATTATGTTTCTAGTCTTTTGCATATGGATGTCTAGTTTTCCCAACATCATTTAGTGAAGAAGATTGACTCTCTCCAAGGTAAGTTTTTGGTGCCTTTGTGTAGAGCTGACCTGCTGTGAAACTGATTGGCTGTAGATATGTGGGATTTATTTCTTAGCTGAGAATCCTGGTACATTCATCTATATGTTTTTATGCCACTCCTATGCTATTCTGGTGACCATGGCTATATAGTATATCTGTTTCTTGAAATCAGGTATTGTGATGCCTGAAGCTTTAGTTAGCCATTTGGAATTTTTGTAATTGCATGTGAATTGTAGGTTGTTTCTAATAACCCTGTGAAGAATGTGATTGGTATTATAACATGATTGAATTGAATCTATAAATTGTTATGGGAAATGTTGACATTTGAACAATATTAACTCTTTAATCCTTAAACATGGGAGAGTGCTCAGTACTTTTTGTCTTTTAGTTTCTTTCATCTAAATGCTCTGATTTTCATTATAGAGTTCTTTCACCTCCTTGTTTACTGTTTTATTTATATACTTTTTGCTATTGTTTTGAGATTGCTTTCATGATCTCTTTCTCAACAATTTCATTATTGATGTACTAAAATGTTACTTAATAGGCTAAGTGCTAAAACACTTGCAGAACATTTTAACATACTAAGTTTGACCACCAGGAGCACCAAAAATAAAAATAAGATGCTTCTGAGGTATTGTGTTTTGTTTGAGAGAAAATCTTGCTTTGTAGCTCAGGCTGGTCTAGAATTAGTGATCTTCCTCCCTCAGATTTTTCTATATGCTGCAGTTACTGGTGTGTGTCACCAAGCCTGGTTACTGCTGAGTTTTGTGTGTTTTGTATCCTGCTTTGTTACTGAATTGTTTTATTAGTTCTAGTAATCATTTGCTGAAGTCTAACTTTGTCCCTTTCTTGTTATTTACCTTTTGTTTCTTTCCTTGCTTAACTTATTTGAGTTAAGACATCAAGCATTATACTGCACTGAAAACATCATGAGAGTCTAGCCTATACATGCACCAATGAGAGGAGTCATTGTTATCCTTTTCCCAGTCAGTATGATTTTGACTGTGGTTTGTCACATATGGCTTAGTGTGTTGAACTCTAATTCTTCTCTGTTTAACTCGTTCTGAATTTTTATCAGGAAGGGGTGTTGAGTTTCATCAAATTTGTTTTCTCTATCGTTTCTGATAATCACATGACTTTTATTCTGTTTTCTGTTGAAATTGTGTATTGCAGCTAGTGATTTGCATATGTTGAACATCTTGCATACCAAAGACAAATACAACTTAACTATGATGGATAATCTTATGATGTAATGCTAGATTTGATTTCCTAATGTTTTCTTGAGAATTGGTATAATCATTAGAGATATTGATCAATAATATTTTATTTTTGTTATATCTTCATCTAATTTTACTTTTAGGGCTTCGTGGAATGCATTTAGGAGTATCCCTCCCCTTTTAATTACTTAGTTAGAATAAAATTTTAATAGAATTTAATAGGTTGAGAGTAATAATCCTCAAGGTCCAAACCCCAGTGACACACATTCCGTAGCACGGTTTTGCCTCCCAAGTTGCCTTCAGCTATGGGCCAACCATTCAGAACACACTAGTTATTGTAGACATCTGATTTACTCTACCACATTCTGCCCCAGCCCCCATAAAGTTCATGAGCTACTGAGGTTTTGTTCAGGAAGTCTTTTTCCATTCCTATATCATGGAAAGTACTTCCTAAATTTTCTTCCAGTAGGATATGAGTTTCTTGTCTTATATTGAGTTCTTTGATCCATTTGGACTTGAGTGTAGTGCAAGGTGAAATGTGTGGACCAAGTTTAAGTTTCCTGGATATGGTTCTCCAGTTTGTCCAGCACCATTTGTTGAAGATGCTGTCTTTTTTCCAGCCTGTATTGTTTGGGACTTTATTGAATATCAAGTAGCTATAGTTGCTTGACCCAAAGTCCGGGTCCACAAGTCTATTCCATTGATCTATACTCCTGTTTTTATGCCAGTACCATGCTGTTTTTATTACTATGGCTTTGTAATACAGCTTTAGATCAGGTATGGTGATGCCTCCAGAGGTATTTCTTTTGCTGAGGATATGTTTGGAAATCCAAGGCCTTCTGCCTTTCCATATGAAATTTGAGATCATTTTTTCTATCTCTGTGAAGAACAAGGTAGGGATTTTAATTGGAATTGCATTAAATCTGTATATTGCCTTTGGTAGGATTGTCATCTTCACAATGTTAATTCTTCCTATCCAGGAACATGGGAGGTCTTTCCATTTTCTCAAGTCCGCCTCAATTTCTTTTTTGAGTGTTTTTATGTTTTCATTGTATAGATCTTTCACTTCCTTGGTTCTTTGAAAAAATAAACCAGATTGACAAACCCCTGGCCAATCTCATCAAGCAAAAAAAGGAGAAGCTTGAAATTAACAAAATTCAAAATGAAAAAGGAGAGATCACAACAGACATAAGTGAAATTAGGAGAATCATCAGGACTTATTTCAGAAACCTCGACTCCACAAAACTGGATAATGTGGAGGAGAAGGATAAATTCTTAGATGCATACCATCTACCAAAGCTAAACACAGAGCAGATTAATCACCTCAATCAACCCATCACACTCATGGAGATTGAAAAAGTAATAAAAAACCTCCCAAAAAAGAAGAGTCCAGGACCAGGTGGCTTCTCAGCTGAATTCTGTCAAACCTTCATGGAAGAACTCAAACCAATCTTCCTCAAATTGTGCCACACAATTAGTGAACAGGGAAAGCTACCCAACTCCTTTTATGAAGCTAGCATCACCCTAATTCCAAAACCAGGCAGAGATGCCACAAGAAAAGAAAACTACCGACCTATTTCCCTGATGAATTTAGATGCAAAGATCCTAAACAAAATCCTTGCAAACTGAAACCAACAACACATCAAAAGCATTATCCACCTTGACCAAGTGGGATTCATCCCAGGAACACAGGGGTGGTTCAACATACGGAAATCTGTCAATGTAATACAACACATAAACAAGGTTAAACATAAAAACCACATGATCATTTCGATAGATGCAGAAAAGGCCTTTGACAAGATTCAACATCACTTCATGTTCAAAACATTGGAGAGAATTGGCATGGTTGATTCATATCTCAACCTAATAAAGGCAATATACGAAGCTCCGAAGGCCCAAATAATACTTAATGGAGAGAGACTAGAGGACTTCCCATTAAGATCAGGAACAAGACAGGGTTGTCCACTCTCACCTCTGCTTTTCAATATAGTACTGGAAGTCCTAGCTCAAGCAATAAGACAGGAGATGGAAATAAAAGGGATACAATTTGGAAAGGAAGAAGTTAAGTTAGCTTTATTCGCTGATGACATGATTATATATGTAAGAGACCCGAGAGACTCCATCCCAAAACTCCTGAAGGTGATTAACTCCTATAGCAAAGTAGCAGGATACAAAATCAATGCACAAAAATCAGTAGCCTTCCTTTATGCAAAGGACAAAGATACAGAAAAACAAATAAGGGACATAGTCCCATTTTCAGTTGCAACAAAAAAAAAAAAATACCTTGGAATAACATTAACCAAGGAAGTGAAAGATCTATACAATGAAAACATAAAAACACTCAAAAAAGAAATTGAGGTGGACTTGAGAAAATGGAAAGACCTCCCATGCTCCTGTGTCCCATAAGTTTTGGTACGATGTGTTCTCATTGTTGTTCAATTCCAGAAATTTTGCAATTTCATTCTTTATTTCACCCACTATCCATTTATTGTTTAAAAGTGTGCTGTTCAGTTTCCAGGTGCCGTTGGGATTCTTGGTGAGTCTTTTGTTGTTGATTTCTAGCAATATAGCATTGTGATCTGATATCATGCAGGGATTATGTCAATCTTCCTAAATATGTGGAGGCAGTCTTTGTGGCCCAGTATATGGTCTATTCTAGAGAATGTTCCATGGGCTGCTGAGAAGAATGTGTAATCTGTGGATTTGGGATGGAAGGTTCTGTAGATGTCCGTTATCTCTAAGTGATCTATGGTTTTGTTTAGCTCTCTTACTTCCCTGTTGAGTTTCTGTTTGGATGATCTGTCTATTACTGATAATGGTGTATTGAAGTCCCCAGCTATGATGGTGTTGGTGGTTATTTCTGTTTTATTGTCAAGTAGGTTTTGTTTTATGAACTGTGGTGCCCCTGTGTTTGGTGCATATAGATTTATGATTGTAATATCCTCTTGATGGATCCTTCCCTTGATAAGTAGGAAGTGGCCTAATTTTGTCTTTTTTGATTATTTTTGGTATGAAGTCTATTTTATCCGATATTAATATAGCTACACCTGCTTGTTTCTTATTCCCATTTGCTTGGAATACTGTTTTCCACCCTTTCACCCTGTGGATATGTCTGTCTTTAATGGTGAGGTGGGTTTCTTGAAGGTAACAGATTGAGGGATCTGATTTTTTGATCCATCCTGTTAGCTTGTGTCTCTTGCTGGGTGAATTAAGGCCATTAATATTTAGGGTAATGACTGTGAGATTTGATTTGATCACAATATGGTGTGATGGTAAATGTGGGTTGGTGTTTTCATGGATGTTGAAGTTTTTTGTGCCTACTCTGAGTTTGGTTGTTGTGATCTGCTTCTTGTAGGCAATTGTGTTTGACTATTTTTTTCTTCTCTGTGGAGAATTTCCTGAAATACTCTCTAGGTTTGGTTTTGTGTTCATATAATTGTAAAGCTGAGTTTTGTCGTGGAATGTTTTTCTTTCACCATCTATTATGAGGGATACTTTTGCTGGGTAGAGTAGTTTGGGTTGGAAGCCATAGGTTCTTAGACTTTGCAGTGTTTCATTCCAGGCCCTTCTAGCTTTCAGGGTTTCCATTGAGAAGTCTGATGTAATTCTGATGGGGTTACCTTTGAAGGTGGTGTGCTGTTTTTCCCTAGCTGCTTTTAGGATTTTCTCTTTGGTGTCAATGTTTAGAGTCTTAATGATAATATGTCTTGGAGAGTTTCTCCTTTGGTCCAGTCTGTTTGGAGTTCTATTGGCTTCTTGTATCTTAATGGGCCTTTCTTTTAAGAGACTGTGGAAGTTTTCTTCAATTATTTTGTTAAGTAAGTTCTCCATGCCTTTGGTCTGAATTTCTTCTCCTTATGGTATTCCAATGATCCTGATATTAGGACGATTAAGTGTATCCCACTATTCCCTCATGTTCTGTTCACAGGAGCTTTTGAACTTACTGAAATTTTTGAACTCTCTAACTGTTTCTTCCATGTTGTCTTCCAGATCAGAGTTTCTATCCTCCACTTGGCTGACTCTATTCTTGAGAGCTTCTAGCGAGTTTTGTACTTGTTCAATTAAGTTTGCATTTTCTATTACTTTTCTATGTATAATTTCCATCCCTCTGTCAAGCTCCCTTTTCACATCATTTTCTGATTTTCTTGTTGATTCTTGGAGTTCGTCCTTGCATTTCTTTATGTCTTCATTTACCATGGCCAGCTGATTTTTAAGGTGTTCTTTTTTTTCACTCTCCCTCAAATCTCTTAACTCTCTTTGAAATCCTTCCAAGTTCTTATCTAATCCTTCCAATTTCTTATCTATTAGTTCTAGTTTAGTGATGGCAGCATCCACAGGATTGTCAGCCCTTTGTTGCTTTCCTGCAAGTTCTACCAGCAGGTTGGTGAGGGTTGCATTGCTCATAGCTTCAATTTGGTGTTCTGGTCCTATTGGTTCTTTATGTTTTGGTTAGATGTATTCCTCGTGGGACTGGCTGATCTAACTAGATTTTCCTGCATTTGATTTTTCATGTTATTTCTTTTGCGTTGTGTTCTGCCCATGACAGTGTATGGGCAGGTAGGTGAGCGTATCAGCCTGGGCTCAAGAATAATGGGAATCTTATGCAGCCTCTGGCAGTTTCCAAGCAGCCTGGGCTTTGGCTGTCACTTGCCAAAGCCGCCTATATACTGTCTGGCAGGGGCGCCAAAGTTGCCTGAGTTCTCAAGCGGTAATGTGCCAAAGCTGCCTGGGTTCGAGCTAGGAGTGGCACTGCGGCACCAAGCACTGAAGCACCTCGAACTCTGGCTGGGAACGCTGGGAACCGGAATCAGTCTGCGCTCCCCCACCACAGGACAATGGCGGATGGCCGGCGCGGCAGACAGGTAGGGGATGGCACCTGAGCTGGCGCAAGCGAGAGACACAGTCTGAGCTTGCGTAGCACCTGCTGTGGGACTGGGCTCGCTCAGTAAGTGGGCGAGTGGACAAGAGTGTGGAGCAGTCTAAGCCTCCGCACGCAGGGAACAATCGGCATGTGGTGGCAGCAGCGGCGGCCGGCGCAGCAGCGGCGGCAGCTGTGGTACTGTGAACAAGGCGGTTATTTGGGGTGAGGGGTGGGCAACCACCCGCGAGGGGATCTGCGATTCCCTGTTCCCCCGTCTCTGTGCCCTCCCAGATTTCTCTCCGCTAAAAGCCACTATGTACCCTTAATATCTTGCCTTTCTTTCCCTGGGATTTGCAGCGCAGCTAGGCGTTCGCCATGTTGGCCAGAAGTGAGTTTGGAGATTTTTGATAACTGCTTGGACCTCCATGTGTCTTATAGGTCTATTTAAGTGATTGATCTCATCTTGATTTAATTCAGGTAGGTCATATAAACCAAGGACATCGTCCATTTCTTTCAGATTTTCCTACTTAGTGGAGTATATGCTTTTATACTATGTCCCTATGATTTTTTGAATTTCTCTGGCATCTGTTGTGATGTTACCTTTTTCATCTCTAATTTTATTAATTTGTGTCTCTTCTCTCTTTCTTTTGGTCAGATTTGCTAAGGGTTTATCAATCTTCTTTATCCTTTCAAAGAACCAACTCTTTGTTTCATTGATTCTTTGGATTGTTTTTTTTTTTTTTTTTTGGTTTCTATTTCATTAATATCTGCCCTAATCTTTAGTATTTCTTCCCATCTACTGAGTTTTGGTTTGCCTTGTTCTTCTTTTTCCAAGACTTTAAGGTGAAGCATTAGATCGTTTACTTGCGACCTTTGTAGTTACTTAATATAGGCACTTAAAGCTTTAAATTTACCTCTTAGGACTGCCTTCATTGTGTCCCAGAGATTTTGGCATGTTGTTTTCTCATTTTCTTTTGACTCTATAAATTTTTTGATTTCCCTCTTGATTTCTTCATTGACCCATTCATCATTTAGCAATGTGTTGTTTAATTTCCATAATTTTGTGTATGCTCTATAGCTTTTCTTGCTATTGATTTGTAGTTTGATTCCCCTGTGGTCAGATAGGATGCAAGGAATTATTTCAATTTTCCTGTATTTGTTAAGATTTGCTTTGTGTCTAATATATCGTTCATTTCAGAGGATGTTCCATGTGCTGCTGAAAAGAATGTATATTCTGCAGCATTTAAATGAAATGTCTTGTATATAACTTTTAGGTCCATTCCTTATATGACCTCATTTTGTCCAGATGCCTCTCTGTTTATTTTTTCCCAGGATGACCTGTCAATTGATGAGAGTGGGGTGTTGAAGTCACCCACTACCACTGTTTGGTGTTATCTGTGACCTTAGTCCTAATAGCGTGTGTTTGATGAATTTGGGGGCCCCCATGTTAGGTGCATATATGTTTAGGATTGTAATGTTCTTCTGTTAGAGGGTGCCTTTAATCAATATACAGTGACCTTTCTTATCTTTCTTAACTAATGTTGGACTTAAGTCTACCATGTCAGATATTAGGATAGCAACTCCTGTTTGTTTTCTAGGTCCATCTTCTTGAAACACCGTTTTCCAACCTTTCACCCTAAGATGGTGTCCATCCTTTGTAGAAAGGTGGGTTTCTTTTTTTTTTTTATTTTTTTATTTTTATTTTTTTTATTTTTTTATTTTTTTTTATTTTTTTTATTAGTCAGTTCTGTATTCAGCAAATACAGTCAGTTTGGTACCATTATTAGGCTCATCTGTGACCTACCCCCTCCCCTTGGCCCCTCCTTGTTGAGGTATACGGGTCATGCATTGTGGAGTTAGCCCACAGTTATGGGTAAGCTAAATGTCTCTGCATATCATGACCCAACATGTGACTCTGACATTCTTTCCGCCCCCTCTTCCGCAAAATTTCCCTGAGCCATGTTGGGTTCATTTTTGGTCTGCTTCAGTGATGAGGTGTTGAGGGCCTCTGAGGCCCTGGCTCTCTGATTTGGTAGGAGTTGATTTTTCTCTATGCTGATCTCCTTCCCCCTTGTGCTGGTGTCTGGTTCATCAGGAAAAACAGCCCCCTTGCTTGTTTCTCGAAGTTTTCTTAGTTTCAGCCGGAGCCCTTTTGAGGTATGATGGGGTGGCTCTCTCCTTAGGATCTACATCTATCTGAAAAAGAGAAGCAGATTCTCCAACGGAGAGTAAGTTAGCACCAGGACAAATGAGATAACCCTTACTTTTTTTTTTTTTTATAGAGAATTTAATATGTGTAGGCCCTCTTGTAGCCCAAAATTGATAGTAGGATGATACTGGAGAGTGGGCTTATGTTTGGATATGGTTCTGACTTGTTTCCCAGCTCCAGCTATGGGTCCCATACCAGTGAGGGGATCAGTTAGCCAAATTGAGAGCAGTTGGTTCCCCACCATGGCTGTGTGCCACCACTGCACTTGTGTGGGCATCACAATAAGTTATTTGCTGCTAAGTAGGTTAGACCATGCGTTGCTTCGATACATATTGGTCAATTTCCCCCAGTCGCCCATGTAGCACCTTCTGGCACTAGATGCGCTGACTGTCTGGGGACTGACTCTCATCCAACTTCCAGCCATGCCATTCTAATTTGCATGTCAATCACATAAGGTATCTTCAGCAGTAGGGTCTTACCACTAACCTTTGGTGGGTCATCAAGTACTCTGACAGAAATCTGTCTGTCTTTTAGGAAACCTTGTAGGTCTCTCTGATCAAAAGCTCATTGTGGATGATAGCCCCATGCTGGTTCTGGGAGTTACAGGTCAGTGCCCACTAAGAAAATGAGGAAAAAGATAACTAATATACAAGAGTTAGAGGTAAGAGAGAGAGAGACAGGGAGAGGGGAAGTGAGGGAGGGAAGATGTAGGAGACTAAGGTTAGTCTTAATCTTACCCTCTCCAGTGTCTTGTGGTTCAGGTGTTCCCTGTAAGGGCCTGGTGAAGGATCAGCCATTTGGTCTATCTTTTAGTAAGTAGAAGATTATGGTACCATTGCCGTTTGGGTCTAGATTTGTGTTTCCCACCCCTTTGATGCCCTCCCCTCCCTCCCCTTCCATCCTAGTGTCTAGTCTAGGAGATGCTTGCTGGGTATGTAAGGTATCTTCGGTAGATTCAGGTTAGGTGCTGTAGATGAGTGAGACTATGTGGCGATTTTTTTTCTGTGATTGGGTAAGTTCACTGAGAATGATCTGTTCCAGGTTCAACCATTTTTCCTCAAATTTCATTGTGTCATTTTTTCTTACTGCTGTATAGAATTCCATTGTGTAGATATACCACATCTTAGTTATCCATTCTTCTAGTGATGGACATCTGGGTTGATTCCAGCTCTTAGCTATTACAAATTGAGCCGCTATAAACATGGTTGAGCAAATCTCTTTAGTCTGTGGTTTGAAGGTTTTAGGGTAGATGCCCAGTAAGGGAATAACTGGGTCTGTTGGTATCTCTATACTCAGCTTTTTCAGAAGTCTCCATATTGCTTTCCAAAGTGGTTGTACCATCCTACATTCCCACCAACAGTGGATGAGTGTTCCTACTTCTCCACATCCTCGCCAGCATTTATTTTTATTTGATTTTTTGATGCTTGCTATCCTTATTGGGGTAAGGTGGAATCTCATAGTTGTTTTAATTTGCATTTCTCTGATGATTAGGGATGATGAACATTTTCTTAAGTGTATGTTTGCCATTTCTATTTCTTCCTCTGTGAACTGCCTGTTCAGCTCTTTGCCCCATTTTGTGAGTGGGGTGTTTGACTTCTTAATGTTTAGATTTTTGAGTTCTTTGTAGATTCTAGAGATTAGTCCTCTATCAGTTGGATAACCCACAAATATTTTCTCCCATTCTGTGGGTAATCTATTGGCTTTGCTAATTGTATGCTTGTCTGTAAAGAAACTCCTCAGCTTCATGTGGTCCCATTGGTTGAGTGATGGTTTAAGTTCATGAGCTACTGGGGTTTTGTTCAGGAAGTCTTTTTCCATTCCTATATCATGGAATGTACTTCCTAAATTTTCTTCCAGTAGTATTCGAGTTTCTGGTCTTATATTGAGATCTTTGATCCATTTGGACTTGAGTGTAGTGCATGGTGAAATGTGTGGGTCAAGTTTTAGTTTCCTGCATATGGTTATCCAGTTTGTCCAGCACCATTTGTTGAAGATGCTGTCTTTTTTCCAGCGTATATTGTTTGGGCCTTTATCAAATATCAAGTAGCTATAGTTGCTTGACCCAAAGTCCGGGTCCTCAAGTCTATTCCATTGATCTATAGTCCTGTTTTTATGCCAGTACCATGCTGTTTTTATTACTATGGCTTTGTAATATAGCTTTAGATCAGGTATGGTGATGCCTCCAGAGGTATTTCTTTTGCAGAGGATATGTTTGGAAATGCGAGGCCTTCTGCCTTTCCATATGAAATTTGAGATCATTTTTTCCATCTCTGTGAAGAACACTGTGGGGATTTTAATTGGTATTGCATTAAATCTGTAAATTGCCTTTGGTAGGATTGTCATCTTCACAATGTTAATTCTGCCTATCCAGGAACATGGGAGGTCTTTCCATTTTCTCAAGTCCGCCTCAATTTCTTTTTTGAGTGTTTTTATGTTTTCATTGTATAGATCTTTCACTTCCTTGGTTAACGTTATTCCAAGGTATTTTATTTTTTTTGTCGCAATTGAAAATGGGACTATGTCCCTTATTTCTTTTTCTGTATCTTTGTCCTTTGCATAAAGGAAGGCTACTGATTTTTGTGCATTGATTTTGTATCCTGCTACTTTGCTATAGGAGTTAATCAGAAAGGTGGGTTTCTTGGAGGCAACAAATTGAAGGATCCTACTTTTTAACCCAGTCTGCAAACCTATGTCTTTTGGTTGGGGCATTGAGGCCGTTGATATTAAGAGATATTATTGAAAGGTGTATATTTATTTTTTGCCATGTTTTTGTAGTTCTTCCCGTTTTACCTTTGCTCTCTTGTGTTAACTAGTATTTGAGTATTGTTTGTTTTTTCCAGGTTCATTGTATGTGTGCTTTTCTTTCTCTTCAGCATGGAGGATTCCTTCAAGTATTTTCTGTAGAGCCGATTGTGTCTTCAAATACTCCTTTAGCCTGCTTTTGTCGTGGAATGTCCTTATTTGTTCGTCTATTTGAATGGATTACTTTGCAGGATAAAGTAACCTTGGTTGACAGTTGTTGTCTTTCAGGACTTGGAATACATCTCTCCAAGCCCTTATGGCTTTTAAAGTTTGTGTTGAGTAATCTGCTGTAATCCTGTAGGCTTGCCTTTGTAGGTAACTTGATTTTTCTCTCTAACAGCTTTCAATATTTTTTCTTTGGTTTGTGTGTTTGGTAGTTTGATTATAATATGGCGAGGAGAGGTTTTTTCCAGGGTTTTTCTGGCTGGTGTTCTAAAGGATTCCTGTATCTGCATTGGCACATCTTTCCCAATTTGGGGGATGTTTTCTTCTATGATTTTGTTGAAGATGCCTACTATGCCTTTGGAGTGAAATTCTTCTCCTTCTACTATGCCCTGAATTCTTATGTTTGATCTTTACATAGTGTCCCGAATATCTTGAAATTCCCGTTTATACTTTTCTTTTCTTTTTTCTTTTTTGGCTTTATTTATTTATTTATTTATTGGGTTTTTTTCTTAATTTATTTTTTTATTGAGAACTTCCATAATTATAGATAATAACGCATGGTAATTCCCTTCCCCCACTTTCCCCTTGTTTTTCTTAATTTTTATTAACATTTTCTATGATTATAAAAAATATCCCATGGTGCTACCCTCCCTCCCCCCACTTTCACCTTTGAAATTCCATTCTCCATCATATCCCTTCCCCATCTCAATCAGTCTCTCTTTCATTTTGATGTCACGATCTTTTCCTCCCCTTATGATGGTCTTGTGTAGGTAGTGTCAGACACTATAACATCATGGATATCCATGCCATTTTATATCTGGAGGGAGGACGTTGTAAGGAGTCCTACCCTTCCTTTGGCTCTTACCTTCTTTCCGCCACCTCTTCCGCATTAGACCCTGAGCCTTGGAAGGTGTGATCAAGATGTTACTCAGTACTCCAGTCACTTCTTTCCTGCACTATGATACCTTCTGAGTCATCCCAAGGTCACTACCATCTGTAAAGATAAGATTCTCTACCCAAAGTGAGTGTAGCGTTAATATAAGGGTATAAATATTAAGAGAAGTGCTTACTGGGCAGTTTGATAAGCATAGTATATACATTTTTTACAGACATCAGCAGATGTTACACCCCTGGGGCTCATGACTACCCCTGTTTTAAGTTTTCAGTATCAGGGATGTATTCCCCCCCATGGAGCAGGCCTCCAGTCAAATTGGAGGGCAGTTGGTTTCCATCATGACAGACATGCCACTGTTGCACCCGCTGACTCATTTGGCTTGGCTGCCCCATTATAAGGCTTGCAGTGTCCACTGTTGAGTATCTTCACTGGTGATATCTCTCTCCCAATGAACTAAATGTAGAATGACTTCTTCCAGCTTTCTCTCAGCTGGTGTACATGGAGGAGGTTATCAGCTCAGTTCCAGCAGAATTTCTTAGTGGCCTTGTCAGCCACTATAAATCAAGAAGCAACAAATAAGAAGCCCAAAATATAGCTTATTTAAGAATGGGGAATGTGACCATCCATCAGATTTAACAGAGAATTTATCCTGATATGAAAGGTGCAATTAGCACTTCTGGTTCAGGCCTATGTACCAGGTTTATTAGGCGGTACTGACCTTTTGTAATCACAGCAACCTTTTGGGATGATTTTGGTCTCAAAATGCTGTGCTCCTGCTTGGATCACTCTTTGGTGCACTGTGGGTTCAAGTAGGCTGGCTGGGTCGCTCTACCGCTGCTCTGTTCGCTGGAGCTGGGCACTGGTGTTGGGGGAGGGGAGGCTGCCGATGCTGGCTCTAGTTGTCTCGCTGGTCTACGTGTTCTTCTACCTTGTGATCTGTTCCTCTTTTGTTCACTGCCGGTCTCCCTTCATGGTTCTTGAGTTTGTGGAGAGCTCCAGTGTGAGTGGAAAATCCCGTCACCTGGCTTTTCCTGCGGATCAAGCTTAGCATGGTGGCTGTGGTCCTGTGGACCTTGCGCCACCACTGCGGTCCTGCATACTTGGTGCCACCGCTGCTGGAGCTGCTTCTGCTGACCTGTGTGGGCTCTTGATGCTCTGGGTCTCTCCTTTTTCTCCACTGCTGTTTCTATTTCCTATACACCTCACTTTTCAGTAAAAGTGTGTATTTTGCTGGGTTACCCCTCCCCCCCCCCCGCTGCTTTGACGTGGTTCCTATGCTGCCATCTTAACCGATAATGTAAGACCTAAAATAAGCAAAGCCCATTTCCTTTTAGGAGGGATATTTTTGCTGGATATAAAAATTTCTGTTGAGTTTGTTCAAATCAAGACTTAATTATTCATGCCGAATATGGTGGTATGCATGTGTAGTTCTAGCATATAATAACATTGAGGATCATGTGAGCCTCGAAGTTCAAGGATAACCTGAGCAACACAGAGCGTCTCTGTCTCAACAGATAAGCAAACAAAAAATAGGCTTGTACTTGCCAACACTTTTTCTGAACTTTAATTTCCTGTTGTATTGACAACATGTATGTTTGTGTATCATTGTTAGTGATAGTAATCATATATAAGGACTTATTCATTATTCATTATTCAAACTTTGCACAGTTTAGTAATTTCCAGTTCTATAACCAAAGGTTATTTGCTTTTTAAAATACAAAATATATAGTAAGTCTTTTTAATGAAGTCTGTTTACTACAGGTCCAGATCAAGACCTCGCCCACGTTCTCGTAGTAGAAGCAGTGAAAGGTCCAGTCATAGAAGAAGCCGTAGTCGGTCTCGGGACAGAGAAAGACGTAAAGTTCGAGAAAAAGAGAAAAGAGAAAAGGAAAGGGATAAAGGCAAGGACAAGGAATCACACAACATCAGACGTGGGTAAGTTGAAGGAAATCTTGTGCAATGATGGCTAAGCAGTTTCATTGCTATATTCAAAATAATGTTTATCTTTCTGAGATTTTTTTCCTACTGCCACTTATGTGAATAAATTGGCATCAGAATGGAATAAGATAAAAGTTTGCCAGTACTTTGGATATGGTTTCCTTGTTAAGTTTATTAAAATCAAGAGTGTGGAATTCTTCTAGTCTTTCCTGTTTGTTACTTGTCTGTGTGCTTATTTTTATTCCCATACTTGCAGCAGTGTTATATAAATCTGCCTGGGTAGTTGGTTATAAATAGCCTATGATGGAAGTTTGAATGAGGATGAAATAACTAAGTACTTTTTCTTCTTGATCACCCCACAACTGTCAGTAACATTGAACATTCATGTTCTTCAAGAATTGTTGAATGTTACAGGAAGGTGATAAATGCTGAGGTATCTGCTATTATTGCAGAAAGGTTTTCTTACCCTTTGGTGGTACAACAAAGTCAGAGTTAAGAAGGGTATGGGGATAATCTCTTGCTAAAGGGAGAACATCAGTAGAATGATAGATCTAGAGGGTGGGCTCAGAGACTGGAAAGTATGGCCTAAGAGCATGACTAAAGTCAATCAAAACATGTCTTATTTCTTGATTCTTTACAATTTTTTTCCATTTAGTTTAGAATACTGCATAAAATTGACATATAAAATTATTTTATGGGGGGCTGGAGAGATGGCTCAGTGGTTAAGTGCTTGCCTGTGAAGCCTAAAGACCTCAGTTTGAGGCTCGATGCACAAGTGGGCACATGCATCTGGTGTTCGTTTGCAGTGGCTGGAGGTCTTGGTATGCCCATTCTCTCTCTTTCTCTCTGCCTCTCTCTCTCTCTCTTTCTGTCACTCTCAAATAAATAAACAAAAATTATTTTAGGGATTTAAAAGTTATGAAAAATGACAGTGAATAAAAGAAGGTGGTCAGATGGTTTTGGGAAAGGTTTATACATGGAAGTTACTGGTTAGATTTATTTGTACAACCATTGATCTCAGAGTTGATTGTGTTCAAATTAGCTAATTCCTGGATGCCAGTTTCACCAGGTAATAATGTGTTTTTCATTTGTTTGTTTGTTCTTTTTTCTTTTCCATTCTTAAAAGACATAACTGTTTTTTAGCACATTTATAAAGTCATTAAATTAATTAATTTTAGTACTCTGTGTGTGCGCGCGCGCGTGCGCGCATGGGGTCTATTGCCACTACAAATGAATCCCATGTGACTTACGTGGGTGGCTGGGTAATCGAACTTGGGCCAGCAGGCTTGTCAAGCAAATGCCTTTAACTATTAAATAATCTTCTTAGTCCCCATTTCTTAACATTAATCTCAACAAAGACAGTGAATAATGTCAAAAGAAGGGATTGAAAGATATTGGAGTCCTCTTTTCTTCTTTAGGTATCTCCCTGGTTTTGGTTGACCTTAATACAGGGAGGTAGTGTTGGGTCAACTTGCCCTTTTCCCTAGTTAAAGTAGAGCATCTTCAATTTTTTACCTTTCCTTCTGGTTTAAGTCAGAATTTTTAAAAAGCAGATTATACATTTACTGTATCTGTATTTGTACAGATGTATCATTTTTTGTTCTAGAAAAAATTCATTATATTTTAAAGTTTACATGTTTATTTCCTACACCTGATTTTCAAGTCATTCAGGACTTAGACTTTGTTGTGTTTCTTGTGACATTGGAGACCCAAGGTCTCACTCATCTATGTTAGATAAGAACTCTACCCCTGAGCTATGTCCCCTATTATAGTACTTAGAACATCAAAGTACGTGTTGTTAGTGTTTATTTTTCAAATATCATCATTCATTCGTTTATCCACTTGCTTGAGCAGGCATATATAAATACCCTACATTTGTCACATACTATATTAAGTATTGAGAACATAATATTGGTGCTGATACTACTCAGAGTTTTCACAAGTAGAAAATAGGCATATGTCAAAGGGAAGATGTACAAGTAACTATGGTGAAACCAAATAAATAAACTGAATAAAATTTCACAGAGCAAGCAATAGGCACTAGGAAAGATCACATTACTTAGGATCTTTTTGACCATAAACAATAAAACCCATTTAACAATGCCTTAAACCTTGGGGTTAACAAATGTGTTTATAAAGGACTAGAGTAAATAATTAGGGCTGCTGAGACATATGACTGACTTCTGTTGTAACCACTATTGAACTTTGCAGTCATGGATAATACTAAACTATATTACAATAAAAACTTTATTTACAAAAATAAGCAGCTGGTTAGAAGTGGCCTCATGATTGTTATTTGTTAATGTCTATCTTATTAAACTATGAATATGCTTATTGCTTATTAATAAGCAATTTAGAGAACTAAGCGATCCCAGTCTTTTTTATATCTCCACTTAGCCAGTCCCAGCAAGGTGTTTTCTTCAGTCTTAACATAGTCTCATCATAGGATATCTCCTTAAGAATTGAACTGGATGATTTAGTCTATTCCAAGAGTTAGAGAAGTGATTTCTCAAGCTGGACTTAGTGGTGATTGCCTATCATCCCAGCACTTGGAAGTAGGGAAGCAGGAGAATCAGTTCAAAGTCGTTCTTGAATGCATAGTAAGTTTGAGGCCAGCCTAGGCTACCTAAGTCCCTGTCTCAAACAAAAATAAGCCCTTCAGACATGCACACAAACCATGATGTCTTCAGAATGAAGGAAGAGGGGGAAAGAATATGTAAAAAGAATTTTAAAAATCTGTATTTATTTTCTTTGTGATCAGGCCAGAAATCTGTCATTAGTAAAAGACAGATTTTGTTTTTATAAAATTTATTTTGCGAAAGGCAGACTAAGAGAGAGAAAATGTGTGCCCCAGGGCCTTTAGCCATAGCAAACGAACTCAAGATGTGTGCGCCCACTTGTGGCGCATGTGCAACATTGCCCACCTGCTTCATTGTGCGTCTGGCTACGTAGGACCTGGAGATTTGAACTTGAGTTCTTAGGCTTTGAAGGCAAGTAGCTTCACCACTAAGCCATCTCTCCAGCTCCCTTTTTTTTTTTAAACATCTTTTTCCTTCTCTTCTTATTCCAGCATTCCATCTGTTTATGTAGATTTATATTTACATATACTCACAGGTGATTTCTTGGTCATCGTTAACATTATCTTAGCGATGTTTTCATTAGCAGTTTCTTTTCTGAGGAATTTTAAAAAATGTGTGGGTAGAGAGAGGAAAAAAGATTAACAAACACTTTAATTAGGACTGATATATTATTTCATTTTAGTCATGCAATGTGATGACAAGTGTTTTAGTTTCTGCTAAATAACCAAGGTTCTTCTTTACGTAAGGGAAAATAAACAACTTGCTTATATTCATGCATAAGAATCTTTGTCTTATAAAGTCACTTTGAAAATACTACACATGTATTGGTGAAATCCAAAGCACAGAGCAGGTAGGGTAATATTTTACCATTATCTAAATGAATTACAAGTTGGAATAATAAAAACTAAAGAGAAAGGAATGATTAACTGGCAATCAATGTGCTTAATAATGATGAAGAACTTTTCAATTAGACTTTAGGAACAAGATGATTAATTGAGATAACTGTAGAAGGGCATTTTCATTTTTATTATTATTTATTTATTTGACAGAGAAAGAGGGAGGGAGGGAGGGAAGGGGAGATAGAGAGAGAAAGAATGGGTACGCCAGAGCCTCTAGCCACTGCAAACAAACTCCAGATGCTTGTGTCCCCTTGTGTATCTGGCTAATGTGGCTCCTGGGGAATTGAACCTGGGTCCTTTGGCTTTGCAAGCAAATACCTTAACTGCTAAGTCATCCCTCCAGCCCTTGAAGGGCATTTTCAAATAGCAAATAATTTTAATTCTGAACATTCCTTAAAGAGTTGAATGATTATAAGTAGAACTTGTTTTATGCTATCACAAGTTGACTTACTTGTTTTGTTAATCTACTGATTTAAGGAACCTTGCAGAACCTGGAAGGGTATTGGGAGTTTGTAGGGACTAAAGTTGGTGTCTATTTCCTGCAACATGATGAGTATGAATAGTATGGAAAAACATTGGTCTTGCTCAAACCTTATCAAAGAGATTGAATGAAATTAACTTTTAATATCTGTGTAAAATTTACTTCCTGAGAATATTTTATCTTTTAAACATTAATACATTTTTCTTCTTTCTATCCATTTTTTCCTTTCCATTTTTTGTTTTGTTTTGTTTTTTGAGGTAGGGTTTCACTAGCTCAGGCTGACCTGGAATTCACTATGGAGTCTCAGGGTGGCCTCAAACTCACAGCGATCCTCCTACCTCTGCCTCCCAAGTGCTGGGATTAAAGGCGTGTGCTATCATGCCCAGCTTTCTTCCAAATTTTAAGAACTTAAATGTCTATCTTACTCTTAGACAATTGTGGTTTTTATTTTATTTTATTTTTTATTTATTAGAGATAGAGGTAGAGTGGGGAGAGAGAGATGAGTGGGGTGGGGGGAGAGAATGGGCACACTAGGGCCTCTAGCCACTGCAAACGAACTCCAGATGCCTGTGCCTCCATGTGCATTGGGCTTACGTGTGACATGGAGAATGTAACCTGGGTCCTTAGGCTTCATAGGCAAGTGCCTTAACCGCTAAGCTCTCTCTCCAGCCCAACAGTTGTGGTTTGTAAGGTGAATTTTCTGTGAATGTAAACACATTTTTTTCTTAGCATAATTATTCAATGAAATGAGACATTGTTTTGTCAAACATTATGATTGAGAGTCAGTAATTAGAAATGTGAAATTCCATGTGGTTTCATGTTTGTGACTTGGTGTGATGCTGGGAACATTCTACTTCCCTGGTTAGTCTTCTGTGGATTAGTGCATTTGTAGGCCTTCCTTAGCAACATCTTGATCATATTCTATTTAGTACAGTCAGCAACTGAAAAGCATCTTTAAAGAGGTTTGGAAAATTAGTTGTGAGTGAATGTGCAAATTCTATTACTCTGAAATTATAGTGCCATCTTAAAGAGTAGAATTTAAATCTATCTTCAATCATGATCTAAATCACCATTCTGGAAATTTCATTTTGTAGTAACTGTTAACAGTTGGTGTAGTTTGAATGTCCCCTCCCCAATTCATTTGTTAGATATTTTGATCCTTAATGCAGTAGTGTTAGGAGATGGGACATTTTAAATTGTCATTAGATCTGGTATCTGCCTTTTAAAGTGGACTAAGGCTGTTATGGTGGGGTGGGTTTATTATTGCAATTATGAATTCCTTATAGAAAGACTATCTCCTCCTCTCCTGTGTTTCTGCCATGTCCTAACCAAGAAGGACCTCATGAGTTGCTGGCCCTTCTTTGTGACTGTATGTCAATAATTTTCTATACCAGGTGTGTGGTGTTTTGTTACAACAGTATAAAATGGACTAAGATACTAAAAATCCTTTCTTATTAATTTGAGTATCATTAGAATTTGTAAGGAGCATTAGTTAGCTTTCCTATGCATCTCATCCTTTAAGACCTACCACCATGAGAGGCTCACCTTTACTATTCGTCAGTAACATTTCAGTACACAGGTGCTATTCAAAACATTTGGGATATTTTGCTCAGACAGTTGAGCTTAACTTTATGCATTATTTTTCTTTTATATAACTTTCTCTTTATATTTCCTAAGGAAGTTAAGAATTTCCCTGTGGATACAATTTATTCTTCAGTAAAGTGGTGTTAGAGGTACTTAAAAGCTCTATTAGGAACAATGTATAAGAAAACTAGTACCATGTTATAATCATAAGTTATGGATATATATTAGTTCTGGCTTTACCTTGGCAATCTTCCAGCATCTACGACTTTGAGTTTCATGTAATAAATTCCTGTTGATAAGACCTCCCTCCCACTCTACCTAGAGTGTTTGGCAGAAGATGTTGGAAGTGATTTGGGAAAGCTGGACTCTGAGTTTTGACAGCCGTTACATACTTATAAAGCCTGTCATACTTTTCCTTACCTCTTATTTCTTTAAGCAGCAGGAAGTCATTTATGCTAATTTATCTCAATTTGCATATAGGTTATAGAGTTCTGTGGTACAGAGCATGCTTAGAACTCCTTTTAAGTGTCTGTTTGGATCAAAGCAGGGCTGTGTGATAGCTGTTGTCTGACACCAAGCTGTGTGGTGTTGTTTTCATTAAACATTTATCATACTTCCAATGTGACAGCAGGCAACTTTGTGCCAGGATAACATGTTTTCATGCAAAATTTATTGAAAAAGACGAGTCTTTGTAAGGAGATCTTGTTGCCTTTCACCAGTGGCGAAGGGTAAGTGTCTGGTTTGAAAGTAGTATACCTTGAACATGTGTCATTGTAACATGCAATAAAAAGCTTCATACTGTCAGTTTTGTTAAGCAGGTAAATAAGTACATCTTTATATAAATCTATGCACCAAGTTCTTCTGAAATTAAAGTTTTTATAATTTCCTTGTGAATTATCACAGCCATAGCCTATTATGTTGTTTGATATTTTGTATTACAATGAAACTTAAAGTACTTGCCATTAGGAGTTAGTATGTCATCTTTTTCAAAAATATGAGGTCAAGATAAGGAATTTATTACACAAAATAATAGTAAGCAAAAGTGGGAGACAGAGGTTTCCTGAATTCTCTCTCTGGTCACAACTTTTCTTTTATTCATTATATCAGTACATTTTAATTATCACAGAATTTGCCTAGCAGAATGTCACTTGAATTATGCTGGATTGTTTTTCTTCTTTATTATTTAATTAATTTATTTATTAGAGAGAGAGAAAGAAAGAGGCAGATAGAGAGAAAGAGAGAATGGGCACACCAGGGCCTCTAGCCATTGCAAATGAATTCCAGATACCTGCACCCTTTGTACATCTGGCTTACATGTGTCCTGGGGAGTCGAACCAGGGTTCTGAGGCTTTATAGGCAAACACCTTAACCATTCAGCCATTTCCTCAGCCCCAGATTGTTTTTAATGGCATGAATTGTATTTCTGATTTTAGTGATTGCTTGATTGTGAAAAGTCTTGAACTAAAAGCAGGTACTTTTATTTTCCTTTTAAAAATATTTTACTTTATTTATTTTTTTAAAATTTTTTGTTTATTTTTGTTTATTTATTTGAGAGTGACAGACAGAGAGAGAAAGAGGCAGAGAGAGAGAGAATGGGCCCTCTAGGGCTTCCAGCCACTGCAAACGAACGCCAGACGCGTGTGCCCGCTTGTGCGTCTGGCTAACGTGGGTCCTGGGGAATCGAGCCTCGAACTGGGGTCCTTAGGCTTCACAGGCAAGCACTTAACCAATAAGCCATCTCTCCAGCCCCAAAATATCTAACCTAGGTCCTTTGATTTTCAAGGAAGTGCCTAAGACACTAAGAAGACACTAAGCCATCTCTCCAGCCCTTATTTTCCTTTTGAATTCCATAGGAAGTTAAGGAATGAAAGTTAACTAAAAAAGTTGGTGGGACAATAAAAGTAACCTGTTGGACTTTTACATAAGTTTCTTCATGTCAACTATTAAAATTTGATGATTCTTTGTAAGTGGTATAACAAAGGTTATGTTGAAATTAACATTTAAGAGGAGAAAAGTAGTGTTGTATGGTGAAGGAGTAAGGCTGGTATGTGCACCTGCTCAACAATAGAAACCTTCAAATTTTGACTAATTGTGCCTTGGTACTATTGAAGGATAACATGTTTGAAAGGGAAAGCCATGACTCATACAAGTATACATACGCCTATGCCAAAGGTATTAAATAGTTCATTAATTAATGAGACAACATCTTATAAGTAGCTCAAATAATTGAAAAAAGCAAACGTATCTGTAGCTTACCAGAAATCTGGGCATGAATTGCTTAACAGATTGGAAACTCATCCTTTCCCCCTTCCCTCCCTCTTTCTATCCCTCCCTTCCTTCCTTTCTTTTTGCATGTATATGAAGTGTTCTTGAGTGTCTGTGTGCCTGTTTGTATTTGTGTGGACTGTGGGTATGTGTGTATGTATACGTGTATGTGTCGATGTTGGTATTTGTTTCTGCTGCTATTCTTTATCTCTCTCTCTCCTTGCAAATAAATAAATGAACAAATAAAATTTTTAAAAGATAAAATTAGAGCCTGCATACCTTTATTCTCAGCATTTAGGAGGCAGAGGTAGGAGGATCACTGTGAGTTTGAGGCTTCCTGGGACTACATAGTCAATTCCAGGTCGGCCTTGGCTAGAGTGAGACTCCAACTTGAAAAAGAGAGAGAGAGAGAGAAAAAAAATTGACTTGTTTGTGTTAGAAATAGAAATCACCCTTTTTTCACCATTCTATACCTGTTTGATTATTGCCTGTACACACACAGTAATATGTCTCTAGACTACATCTATAACAACCCTGTATAATGTTTACTGTCTTCTTTTTTTTATAAAAGCTTTCAAGTATTTTATAATTAATATTGTTTACTATTACTTAAAAATGGAACATCACTTCTTTTAAAATGTTGATTATTATTATTAACAAAATGTTTCATTTGGGTACATCATGTGTTCATACCCTCTTGTCCCTTGTCACTGACCCCATCCCAGTGGGGTTGGAGATATTCCCCATGGAATTTGTATTTTAAATACTGATTAAAATTTTAGTTTTCATTATTAAGTCTTCACACATAGCCCACTTGGAGAGTCTGTTGTTTTAGTGCATGGTTATAGGATGCAGTACCAGAATTAAATGTAGTATTCCATTTAAAAATCAATTTAATTTTTATATAGTAATCTTAGTTTTAAGGCAGAAATAAAGGAGGTTATTTAAAAAAAAAAGACATGGGTATATACAAAGTTTCGTGGGGTCAGAACCCACCATTTGTATCTTATAATGGATGCTGATTTTGTCAAACTCTAGGGAGGATTTAGCTTAATAAAAGTGAATGATTTGCAATCAGTGTACTGATATTACATCCTAGATACATGCTTCTGAAACCAACAGATATATATTGGATCAAAATATTTACTGTTTTTCCATAGTTGCCAACCCAAACCACTGTATCCAGTAAGATTATTTCTCATAATCAAAGGTGAAAGAAAAACTTCCCATGATAAAAACCTGGCTGTATGAATATATGAGCAGTAAACACTCTCTACATTGCACTGAAGAGGTTACAAGAGGGGACAAAACCATTAACTAAACCTAGAACAGACATGAAAGCAAGTGAAGATCAAGACACCTCTCAGTTATATCTCTGAACATTGTTGGATTAAAAAAGACACAGGTTAACAGGCTGGATCAGAAAACTGGATCCATCCATTTGCTGTCTTCAAGAAACTCACCTTGCCGTTAAAGATAGATACCCACCTTATGGTGAAAGGATGGATGAAGATATTTCAGGCAAATGGAAATAGGAAACAAGCAGATGTTGCTATACTAAAATCTGATAAAATAGACTTTCAACCAAAAGGAATAAAGAGATAAAAAAGGAACCCTTATACTCATAAAGGGAACAATTGAACTAGAGTTGTGCCAATCACAGGTGCACCAAATTCTATAACACAAAATCTACTACACATCAAATCAGAAATAAATCACAACAGAATAATAATGGATGCCTTTAATACCCTACTTTTGTTAGAGACAGATCATCTAAACAGAAAATAACCAATGTAGCTAAACAATACCATAGATCAAATGGACCTAACAGACATCTATATCCAAACTCTAAAGAATACTTATTCTTAGCAGCTAATGAAACCTTCTCCAAATGGTCTCAGTATAAGACCTGTAGCTGTGAGATGACTAGAAACATATTAGAGAAAACACTCCAAGAAATTGGCTTAGGGAAAGACTTTCTGAATAAGATCTCAGTCATCCAGGGAATAAGACAAATAACTCATTCCTTGGGATTTCATGAAACTAAGCAAACCATCAACAGAGTGAATAGACATATATAGAATGGGAGAAAAATCTTTGCATGCTAAATATCTGACAGAAATTTAATGTCTACAATATACAAAGAACTCAACAAACTAAGCAATACAAAACCAACCTACTCAAAAAATGAAAAAAGAACTGACCAGAGAGTTCTCAAAGGAAAAAATAGAAGCAGGTAATAAACATATGAAAAGAAAACACCCAAATCTATAGCCACCTGGAAAATGCAAATTAACTCGGGTCAGACTGGCTATTTTTATTTTTTAAAAAATTGCCGGGCGTGGTGGTGCATGCCTTTAATCCCAGCACTCGGGAGGCAGAGGTAGGAGGATCGCCGTGAGTTCAAGGCCACCCTGAGGCTCCATAGTGAATTCCAGGTCAGAGAGGGTGGGAGGGAAAGAGGAAGAGGCAGATAGAGAGAATGGACATGCCAGGGCCTCTAGTCATTGCAAGTGAATTTCAGATGCTTGTGTCATCATGTGCATATGGCTTACATGGATACTGGGGAATCAAACCTTGGTTGGTTGTTAGGCTTTGTAGGCAAGTCTCTTAACCATTAAGCCATCTCTCCAGCCCAGAATGGCTACTTTTTTAAAAAATCAAATGACAACAAGTACTGACAAAGCTGTGAGGAAAAAGAAACCACCTATTGTTGGTGGATGTGCAAACTTGTATAGACACTTGGAAATTAACATACAGTCTAAAAATAGGCCTGCAGAAATGGCTTAGTGGTTAAGGCGCCTGCGAAGCCTAAGGACCCATGTTCGATTCTCTAGATTCCATGTTAGCCAGACACACAAAGGTGAGGCAAGTGCAAGGTCGCACATGTCCACTAGGTTGTGCATCATCTGGAGTTTGATAGCAGTGGCTGAGGTCCCTGGTGCACCAATTCATTCTCTCTGAAAAAATAAAATAAAAAAATCTAAAAATAGATCTACCATGTGACCCATCTATTCCAGTCCTGGGCATGCATCTTAAAGCCTCTACCCTTTACTGAGATACTTTTTCAACCATGTTTGTTGCTGCTCTATATATGATAGCTAGGAAATAAAATCAGCTAGATGCCAACCAACTGATGAATGAATAATGAAGTTGTGGCACATATTCACAATGGAATTCTACTTAGCTATAAGGAAAAATGAAATAATGAAAATTTCAGGAATATGGATGGTCCTGGAAAAGATTACACTAGGTGAGGTCACCCAGGCTTAGAAAGACAAATGTTCAGTGTTCTAACATGCAGATCCTAACGTGGAAGAGTTGGATTTGTTTATAAATTGCATTAAGCGTCAGTAGTAGTGAGGAAGGTTGAATGAGGCTTGGAGAGAGGTGAAGCAGGGAGGAATTAGAGGAGATTGTTGACAAGCAGGTGTAGGACATAATACAGGGATGGAAGAATCTGGGGTTATAAGTGTTAAGGGAGTTATAAGAGTTTTAGGTATACCAAACCAATAATGCCATCAGTCAATATCATATCATGTTTAGTTAATTAAACACTCTTGAAAGGAGGAATATTTTGGGTAGAACCAAAATGTGGCATACATACATGATGGCATTTTTTTAGTCATAAAGAATGATGTTATGTTAGCTGTAGATGTTACCGATGCCCTGTACTTTTGCATAACTGTTACCATCATCCCTAACACATTAATTTTCATAAGATGATATTTATTTTTGGCTCCACAAACTTGGGCAGATTATGGAAGCATGTAGAAGGGGAGCTTCATCATGGTGGTCAGAAAGTAGGGGTGGGTGGGGAGAAGAACCTAGGTCCAGAAGATCACTTCAGAAGAAGATCACTGACTTCTTCCACTTATGCCCATCTTCAAAGACTCTTCCCAAAATAGTACTACCATCTTGGGACCAAATTTTCAACATATGAGTCTGTGGGAGACATTTCATATTCAAACAATAATGTCATTCATCACATCAAGACATTTCTATTTGTACTTTTCTGAGCATTTGTATCTTATAATGGATGCTGATTTTGTCAAATTTATTTCTTGTAACTATTGAAACACTCAGGCTTTTTTTTGTTGTTGTTGTTTTTCGAGGTAGGTTCTCACTCTAGTCCAGGCTGACCTGGAATTCACTATGTAGTCTCAGGGTGGCCTTGAACTCACAGCAATCCTCCTACCTCTGCCTCCCGAGTGCTGGGATTAAAGGCATGCACCACCATGCCTGGCTTAGGCTTTTTTTTCTCTAGATGATCGCTGCAGTCCCAGGTTAAGCCTTATTTGATTTGACGTGTTCCTTTATGTATTCCTAGATTTAATTTGTTAATTTCCTTTTGTAGTCCTTATCTGGTTCTGTTATCAGGGGTAATGCTTGCCTCATGCAATAAGATCAAAAGTATTCCCTCTCCTATCGTGATTATTCAGAATTTATGTTTGTTTATAAAATGTTAGTATTTGCTAATAGAGCCAAATGGGTCTGGAGCTTTCTTGAGAAGTAGGATTTCTAATTATTAATTCTTTTTATTTAATAATTGTTGTTTTAAAATAATTATTTTTGGCTAGTCAGATAGCTCAGTAGTTAAATATGTTTGCTTTGAAAGCCTTATGACCAGGGTTCAATTGTCCAGGACCCACATAAAGCCAGAAGTAAAGTGACTTACACATTTGTGATTCCCACTGAGCCCAAGGCAATGAGAGCTGGGGCCAAAAGAATCCAATTCCTAGTGGGATGCTCATTTGCAGTCTGGTAGTTCATTTGCAGCAAGAAGAGACCCTGTCTCAAAGAAGGTGGAACACAGACTCTTGAGAATTGTCCTCTAACCTCCACATGCCATTGGCACATGCATGCACGCACACACACGCAATAAACAAACAAACAAAGAAATAAAAGAAAAGGAAAAAAGTAAAGAAAATGCTGCACTCTACATTACAGGTAATAAGGTAAGCTATCTTACAGATTTTTTAAAAAGAGTTATTTAGATGATGTGTTTCCTATTGGGTCAGTTTTGGTAGCTTTTGATTTCTCAGACAACCAGTTTAGATCATCTAAATTACATAAATTTGTTCATAGTACAACTTTAATATACTATTAATGTTTGATGGCCTATAGTAGTAATTTTCATATTTAGAGTGTATTTGCAAACATCACTAGCAGTTCGGAGAGCTCATTGACCCTTTTTCCTATTGTTTTTCGTTGTTAAATATATTTCTGCTCTCTATCATTTTTTCCTTTATTTTTTACTTGTATTTCTTCTTTGTTTAGGTGGGAACTTAGATTATTGACTTGAATTCTTGGTTATTTTCCAAAATAGGCATCTAATAATATCGGTAACCCATAGTCACTGCTTCAGCTGCAGCCCCCAAATTCTCATTGTATTTCTTTGTCTTCCTTCTGAAATATTTCTTAATTTATTTGTGGTTTCCTCTTATTTTAAAGTGTATTTATTTTCAAGCTGAGAGGTAGAGAGAGAAGAGTGACACAAAGAGAAAATAGGTGCACCAGGGCTTCCAGCCACTGCCAACAAATTGCAGATCCATGCTTTACTTAGTGCATTTGGCTTTATGTGGATATTGGGAACTGAACCCGGATTGTTAGGTTTTGTGTTACCACCTTGTAAGTCTTCCAGCCTCTGCTTTATGCTGAGTGAGTGTGTATTTTTATTTATTTATTTATTTGTTTGTTGTTTTTTTGAGGCTGAGTGTCAGTCTAGCTCAGGCTGTCCTGGAATACACTATGTAGTCTAAACTTATAGTGATCCTCCCACCTCTGCCTCCCGAGTGCTGGGATTAAAGGCATGCACCACCACACTCTGCCTGTGCTGTATATTTTTGTATGCTTGTTTCCCTTTCTGTGCTATGAATGAAGAACTTTGATCCATTGCATATGAGATCACATAAATATATTTACATTTTAAGTAGAGATGTCAAAGATAATAAGTGCATCATCGTTTAAATAGTATAATGGGAGGAAGTGACTGGATTTGACTTAGAATGGTCAGAACAAACTTTTATGAAGAAGAAAAATGAATAGAAGTTAGTAAGAGAAAGTAGGAAGAAGAAAACTACACACAGAGGAAACATCTTCACCCAGGGTCTGGGGTTGCTCAGAGACTGATATGAATAGGCAGTGGAGAACAGAGAGGCTAGAACAAAAAGAAAGAGAAATGCAGTCTCAGGAAGGATCAGAGAAACAGATAGTGTGGCTCACCTCTTCAGGGCCTTATAATCCAAGTTGATGACTTTAGTCTATCTTAAGAGTAACAGGTTAACTTTGAAGTGTTTTAATCTTATAGGTGCCATGAACAAATAGTGTTTTGAAATACTCTAGCTGCAGTGTGCAAAGCAGATTGTAGAGAGATCAGATGGTATAGAGAAACCGGATAAGTAGCACAGTAATCTAGAGATAGATGTAATAGGAGCTTGGTCTAGGGATTTTGGGCAGTGAGCATGGAAAGAAGTTGATGAATTTTAAGCATTTATATATTTATGGTGGATTTGGGTTGGCCAACAAGTTGATATGATAAGGGCAATCATTAGATTACTAGTTTTGCATCACTAGAATAATGCTGACAGTTTTTACTGGAGTAGAGTTAGACCAGGAGGACCTATGATGTGAGGAGTGATCATCTTGCTTTTACTTTAAACCTACTGAGTTTGAAGAGTGGAATGTTCAAGAGGAGGTATAAAATACAGAAGACATTCTGGGTCAGTGCCACAGATTTGCAATTCCTTTTAATTCTTAATTCTTTCAGTATTTTCTTCAGAATTTGCTGACTGTAGAGACTTATAAACGGGAGCCTAAGTGACCAAAGTAATATTTCCCATATGGCACAATTCAGCCATGATGACTGGAGGATCTGACCCATGGGCCACAGCAAAGATAAGTGTATTGTGCCCAGGATTACTGTGGATGTTGTTAAAACATGCCTAGCACTATTATATTTACTGGAGATTGCAAAAATGACTAACACATGGTCTTTGATCTTAAGAAACTTGCATCCAGTTTGGGTCAGACACACAAATAATGAAACAATGTAGTGCTATGCCAGAGATGTCTGTTATATTAGGGATGTCTCTGGTATGTTGAAGTGACAATTAACCCAAAATTTAGCCAATCAGAGGTTTTCTAGAGGTATTGACTCCCAAGTTTGCTGGAATAACACAGAAGTAGCCAGAAAGGCAGGGGGCGCGGGAATTGATGCAAGAGGTTTTATGGGGCATTTGGAAAACTATTTTCATAATCTTCCTATTTTTAGGTGAAATTACTATTTTATTATTAAACATTCCAAATTCTAGAATTTCTAGAAGAGTACAGTTAGTTCTTTCTCTTTTCTTTTCTTTCCTTTCCTTTCCTTTCCTTTCCTTTCCTTTCCTTTCCTTTTCTTTTCTTTTCTTTTCTTTTATTCTCTCCCTCCCTCCTTCTCTCTCTCTTTTTCTTTCTTTCTTTCTTCTTTCTTTCTCTCTCTCTGTCTTTCTTTTGCTTCCTTGATTTATCTTCCCCCCCTCCATTGCTTTTTCTTTCTGAATAGGTGTTATACTTAAATTATTTGGAATTGAACATAGTAGCTAGGGACAATGGCTCTGTGGGTAAGAATATTTCCTGCATAAGCATGAGGACCTGAGACTAACTGATTTTGATTTCTCCCACCCACATAAACGACTGTGCATGGCCATGCACTTTTGTGTAACCCCAGTTCTTTGGGGAACAGAGATCAGAGAACATTTGGGGCTCACGGGAAAGGCAGCTCTGCTTTCAGAGAAGTGACTTGGTCTCAAAGAATTAAATGGTTGAGCAATGGAGGGGAACACCAGTTATTCTTCTCTGTCCTCCATGCATGCACAGACTTTATGCATCTGTACACACACTTGCATTGACCACTATACATAAAAATACATACATACAGATTCAACATCATATAAGGGTAAAGACCCACAGTTACACCTTTCCTCCATCTATCAATTCTCTCCTCAAAAGTCATGTGTGCTCCTTTCTTAGTTTCTTAGGCATATTTCAAGGGTCTCTTCATATAAAACTATAAGCAAATACAAATATACATTTTAAAATTTGTTTTTTCTTTTGGAATTCTTAATTCATTATGCTTAAAAATCAATAAAATGAAATTAAGTAAATTTGGATACAAGAAAAGGTGCTACATGAGCTTTGACTGAACTATTTAAAATCAGAGAAACAGCACAAAGGAGAATGGATTTATGACTAAGATTAGAACTCTTACAGTGTATGGGAAAGAGTGATGATGAAGTCTTCAGATAGTGGCAGGTGAGAAAGGAAGAACATTAGTATTGTATCTTGATCTGACTTGGTATTATAAACTTTTTTGTGATTGAATACTGAATGATAATGTGGAGACACTGAAGATGCCTCTTAGATGAACTGTTTGAATAGCATGTGGAAGACAGAGTAGAAACTAAGAGGTCTTATCAATGAAATGAGGGACAGATGTTGAGTGAGAAGCCAGGTATCACATATTGGCTAATAGTCATGCATAAATGTCTTAGAGACGTGTCCTTAACTTCATCTCTTCCATTTACTAGCTTTATATCCTTGGACAAGTTAGAAAATCTCTCTAAAATGTGTTTTTTTCTGTAAATGGCTATGATAATAATTATAATTACTTCCTAGGGTAGTATGATGAACAAAGGAGATATTCAAATGGGGTCATATGATTTTTCAGAGTGAGGGACAGTGGGAAACTCCGATTATATAAGATGATTAAAGAAAAGTAATATGAAATCTCTTCATTTATTTTGATAGTTAGCCAATAGTTGTTTTATAAACACTAGAGTTCAGTCTACCCATTCCTACAGAAGGGAAGCAAGCTTAGTGTCCACCACATCCTTCCAGTTCTGAGCTGATGAATCTGTGAACTTGAAAATTGCATTTTCTAGAAGATGGATTTTGGGATAAATATTAGTTATTTCTGATGGTATTAATTTCTTGATTAGGTTCTATCCATATAATTACTTACTTTGTTCACCTGTTAATTATTTAAACTTTATTCTCATGTGACTTCTTTCTTGAATAATTTTGTTATTTCAAACACAGAAAGTTACTTTTGCTTTCCTTTAAAAAATAACCACTTTGTATTTTAAACAGACTATTGTTTGCCTTGGTCCTTTTAATCTGCCTATAAGGAATCCAAGCTGAATGATAGGGAGCTGTGAAAATCCAGTTAGTGTGAGCTGTAATCTTTTTACTGGCTTTAAATAGTTAGAGTACCATGCAGACAACTGAATCAAACACTCCAGTAATCACCCAACATAGACTCTGCTTTTGTTGTAGTGAAACTGCAGTAGAAATCACTAATAACCATTTACTTTTCAGAAAAATACTTGATCACGATATCAAATAAAAACATTAACTGTATTGTATAGATAGAAAAACCCAGTGTTTGGGAAAAACATTGATTTCTGAAAATCTGATCTTAGGTAGCCTATATTGAATATTAAAAAGAGCATATTTATAATTGTCTAATAAATCAGGTATGACCCACCAAAGGTTAGTGGTAAGACCCTACTGCTGAAGACACCTTATGTGGTTGACATGTAAAATGGGATGGCATGGCTGGAAGTTGGAAGAGAGTCAGTCCCCAGACAGTCAGCGTGTCTAGTGCCAGAAGGTGCTACATGGGCGACTGGGGGAAATTGACCAATATCTGTCGAAGCAACGCATGGTCTAACCTGCTTAGCAGCAAATAACTTGTTGTGATGCCCACAAAAGTGCAATAGTGGCACACAGCCATGGTGGGGAACCAACTGCTCTCAATTTGGCTAACTGATCTCAGTGGTATGGGACCCATAGCTGGAGCTGGGAAACAAGTCAGAACCATATCCAAACATAAGCCCACTTGCCAATATCAAGCTACCATCAACCATGGGCTACAAGAGGGCCTACACCTATTAAATTCTCTATAAAAAAAAGTAAGGGTTATCTCTGTCCTGTTGCTAACTTACTCTCCGTTGGAGAATCTGCTTCTCTTTTTCAAATAGATGTAGATCCTAAGGAGAGAGCCACCCCATCATACCTCAAAAGGGCCCCGGCTGAAACTAAGAAAAATTGGCGAAACAAGCAAGGGTACTGTTTCCCTGATGAACCAGATACCAGCACAAGGGGGAAGGAGATCAACACAGAGAAAAATCAACTCCTACCAAATCAGAGAGCCAGAGCCTCAGAGGCCCCCAACACCTCATCAGTGAAGCAGACCAAAAATGAACCCAACATGGCTCAGGGAAATTTTGCGGAAGAGGGGGTGGAAAGAATGTCAGAGCCACATGTTGGGTTATGATATGCAGAGACATTTAGCTTACCCGTAACTGTGGGCTAACTCCACAATGCATGACCCATATACCTCAACAAGGAGGGGCCAATGGGAGGGGGTAGGTCACGGATGAGCCTAATAATGGTACCAAACTGACTGTATTTGCTGAATCCAAAACTAACAAAGAAAAGAAAGAAAGAAAAAAAAAGAACTGAAGGCATAAAAGGAGCTAGACCTGGGACAAGAAATCATAGGCTATGGAACTTAAAGAAAAACTGTAGAATAATGAATCCCTGGCCTCACTCCTTCCCTGTCAAAAGACTATGTGCTCACTTGATAACTTGTGTTCTTCAATATCAGTGTCCATTGGAAATGACACAAGAAGCTCTGACCACTTGGAAATTTCCAGCTGTGGGTGAGTTTTTCCCTCAGCTGGGCCTGGGCTGGCTTGGCCCAGGCCCAGACAGGAGGCCCCCCATAGTCCTTACTCTCCATATGGGCTCCTTTATTCCCTCCAGCTCCCCACATGGCAGGAGCTCCTTGAACTTCCTTTTTCTTTCCGCACTTTTTTCCCCCAGATCCTCCACGTGTGCTCTTTAGCTTTGTGGGTGCCTTTCCTTGGCTCTGTACTTCCTTCAATAAATATAATAATTTAATAAAGAAATAAAAAGAAAGAAAATGAAAAAAAAATTTTTTTGTATTCAGTGAATACAGTCAAGGTGGTACCATTGTTAGCTTCCTCCCCTCCACAGGGACTCTCCTTGTTGGGGTATATGAGTCGTGCATTGTGGAGTTAGCCATCAGTTTTGGGTAGGAGGAAGCCTGCTGTGTATCATGACTCAATGTGTGGCTCTGACATTCTTTCCGCCCCCTCTTCCGCAAATTTCCCTAACCATCTTTCAGTTATCTTAATTCACATATTACTAATGGTAAGCAACAAGATTCTACTAAGACAATCATGGTTTTCAACTGTAGCTAAGGCAAGAGGAAGTGCCCTGCTCTTGTGCTGTTCCTCTCTTATTTTCACGAAAGAAACTGAGTTCATTAATGCAGTTGATTAAATTTAAGTAGCAAAATATTCTCTAATAACTTTGTCAAATGAAATTCTATTTTTCTAGGTTTATAGGCTGCCTTTTTTTTTTTTGTTTTTTTGAGGTAGGGTCTCACTCTAGCTCAGGCTGACCTGCAATTCACTATGTAGTCTCAGGGTGGCCTCGAACTCACAGTGATCCTCCTACCTTTGCCTCCCAAATGATGGGATTAAAGGCCTGCACCACCACGCCCAGTTTACAGGCTGCTTTTTAAAAAGTTAAAGAGAGATCTCTGAGCCACTAGGTTCTGCATTAGGGTGAGGAGAAGCAGTGTGCAGTCCGTTGAAGCCATTTCTAACTTTATTAGCTTTCCATTTTCTAATACTGATGTTGATGATATTCTGGTGAAGTTTATAAAGTGCAAGAAGCTATTAGTTGAGACTAATATCCAAGTATAGGTGTTGTTATTCATGCTGCATTAGGAGTTCATAAGTCATTGGTAATCTTTGTGTTTAATGTACTCTTCTTAACAGCAAGCTTGAGCTCCTTCATTGTGAGAGATTCATAGGGTCTATTCCAGGACAAATGGTTCATATAGTAGGTGACTTGCCCATGCTTATTGCTTTACCTCGGGCAGTTTTCCAGCACCCAACATGTGAGTCTTTCAAACATATGGAAGCCCACTGTTAGTAAAATATATAGATCCTGAGGACTGTAGTTGTCAGCTCATATTCACAATACTTAAAAACTGCTATAATGAACTTGACTTTCATTTTTTACTTCTAGCAGTTCTTCATATTTGGCTGTTTCAAATATGCTTTATATGCATACTTTTGAAAAACTATGTTTTTTTTTTTTTAATTTTTGAGGTAGGATCTCACTCTAGCCCACACTGACCTGGAATTTACTATGTAGTCCCAGGATAGCCTTTAACTCACAATGATCCTCCTACCTCTGCCTCCCAAGTGCTGGGATTAAAGATGTGCACCACTATGCCTAACTTGTGAAACTATTCTTAAAGGCTGGGGAGATGGCCCAGTGATTAAAGGTGATTTCATGAAAAACTGTTATTGTTATGTTACCTAATAACTCCATGGAAGTTCTAAAAGATATTGTTATTTTAGTAGCATGATAAGTTTTGGGTTTCCTTGAGGTTAATATTAAATAATATAAATTTGAAAGAATGCTATTTTCATTTATATATGGAGTACAATGGACATTGTGTAAAATGTTTGATGAATAGATAGTTATAGGAAAATACCCAGATATTTGCTAATAGTATTGCTTACCAGGCATATAGTTTTTGTCTTCTCATTAATAGCTCTCATTGCTTCTCTTATTTCTAAGCATGTGCTATGAGAGTCATATTCTAAAATAGTAAGGGGCTGGGGAGTTAGCTCAGCAGATAAGAGTGCTCGCCACACACGCATGAGGACTGAGTTTAATCCCCAACACTCAAATAAATCGTGCATGGCCTGTAACTCCAATATTGGGGGTGGGGAGGTGGAGAGAGGAGGATTGCTGGGGCTTGCTAGACAACCATTCTGACCGATAAGTGGCATCTCCAGGTTCAGTGAGAGACCCTGTCTCAAGGAATGAAGTAGAAAAGTAATGGCAGAAAGCACTCAACTTTGTACTCTGTCCTTTGCACACTTATGCACTGGGCATAAGCATCTGCACATATAAGTGCATACATTACATATATAAACATACATATACACAGCACAAACACACAAAACATAAAACTTTAAAATTAAAAAAATTAAGAAGCTGAGCTTAGCATAGTAACTGTAGTTAATAACAGTGTGTTCTGTGCTTGGAAATTTTTGAGAGTAGATTTTAAGTGGTTTTAGTCATGAAATGACAAGTATTTGAGATAATACATGTATTAACCTCAGCTTAGTGATCTTGAAATGTATGTATTTCAAAATATTTGTTGTACAGTGTAAGTACATATAACTATTGCTTGTCACTTAAAATTTGAACAAATTTAATCATCATCACCAGCTATACCCCTTGATTGGATTCTACTACTGTATATTCCCTTGTCTGTTTACTAACTTCTGTATCCCAGATCAGCTACTCTTAATATCTGCTTTTAGAATGTCTGACCTTAATGAGAGCACAAAATATACCACTTATTAATTATTTACCACCTCATTGCTTTTTTAAAGAAAAATAATTTTACTTACTAGAGAGACAGAGAGGGAACGAGGGAGAAAGAGAGTGAATATGGCCACCCCAGTGTCTCTTGCCATTGCCAAACAACTTCAAGTACATGCATCACTTTGTATATCTGGCTTTTTGTGGGTACTGGGGAATCTAGCCTAGTCTGGCAGGCTTTATAAGCAAGCACTTTAAGCACTGAGCCATCTTCCCAGTCCTCTCCTTGCTATTTTTAGGTCCCTTCTTATGCAAATTAGTTTCTTCTTTCTTGGAAAGAATTGACAATGGGAGAATTACCTATCATTTTGCTCAGAATATCATTTCCTCCTTGGATTGTATTCTGTCCAGAATGTGTTCCTACCTCAACTGAATAATTTTTGTTAACCCATTACAAAGCAAGACAAACCTTTAACCCTCACTTGGTTCGCATATCTTCCAGCATTATTCAGTTCCTTTGCTCCCCATTTCAATAGAATTTTGGTTAATTTTCTTCATTCAACTTATTCCTATTTGTATTTCAACACACTGAGTTTTCGTTCTTGCCATGCCAGATACTACTCTGTCAATCAAGTTATTTTGTCAAGCATCTTATGTTTAATGAAACTCAGTAGACACTTTCCTCTTATAGTGGCCATTCCACCTTTGATCTTCTTTGTTGAAGAAGATCCCTTTCTCTGTCTGGAAGAACTTTCCCCTCGTGGACTACTACAGTGCTCCAAATGATTATTCCCCTGATGCTTCTGTCTCTCCATGTGTTGAGGAATCCTAAGATTTGGCTCTACACCCACCATTTTCCAGATTCTACACTTTTTGTAGGGTAAGGTTCAGTCAACTTCTGCAAATTTCTGTATACACTTCATCAAATTTCTTTGTTTGAAAGAGTGAATGATTAAATCCATATTCAAATTCATACCTTTCCCATTTCCTCAGTATAAATGTTATAAAATTTAATATTTACAAGGAAATTTTAAAGACTACAGTAACAGTACAGCCTGAGTTTATTTTTAAAATATTTTATTTACTTATTTGCAAGCAGAGAGAGCTAGAGAGAAGAAAGAGTGAATAGGTGTGCCAGGGCCTCTAGCCACTGCAAATTTACTCCAGATGCTTGTGCCACTTTGTGCATCTGTCTTTATATGGATAGTGGGGAATTGAACCTGGATTGTTAGGCTTTTCAGGCAAGTGCCTTAACTGCTGAGCCATCTCTCTAACCCCTATTTATTTATTTATTTTTAAACGTTTCATTGACCATTTCCTTAAATAATATACAATATTTGATGATCATAATTTGCTTCCTCCTTCACTTTTTCCCCTTCCCATATCTGCCCTCCATCAAATCCCTTCTTCTTGTCTATTTTTTTTCTTGCCATTTTTTTCTCCTATCTGTTATATAGTTCTTATGTAGATAGTGTCAGTCACTGTAAGGTCATGAATATCAAGGCCGCTTTGTGTCTGGAACACAGAATTGTAAGCAGCCCTTCCCTTCCTTTGGCTTTTACATTCTTTCCACCACCTCTTCTGCAGTGGTCCCTGAACCATGGAAGGTATGATATACATGTTTCACTTAGTGTCAGACACTCCACTGTCATTTCCTTACAGAACTTTGGTGAGTTTTGAGTCACTCCAGTGGTCATCACCACTGAAAAAGAGAGGCTTTTTCTAACCCAAAGTGAGCATAGCATTAATATATGGGCGTAAACATTTCAATATTTATAAGGCAGTTTATGGGCAAAATATATACACTTAGCCAACAGTAGTAGTTTCCCCATGCTAGAGCTTATGACATCTATTAGTCTTATAGTCTATTGACTAAGTTTTCAGTACCAGGCAAGGAATTCCCTCCTATACAATGGGCCTCAAGTCCAATCAGGGATCAGTTGGTTTGTTTCATAATAAACATGTCACCAGTGTACCAGTTGGTACTTTTGGCCTGGGTAGCCAGCCATAAAGCTTGCAGGACCCACTGATACCTCAGTAACCTGCAGCCCATGCTTGTGAAGTCTTCAGCAATAGGGTCCTACCATCTAGTTCTGGTGGGAAATCAAGATCCTTGGCAATAAGTAGTAGTGTTTTGGAGGACTCAGAGCCCTCTCCAACAAGTCAGCAGATGCTATACCATCTCTGGTACTGAAATTTTTCTAACAATTTATGGCTTCTGGGCACAACATTATCCATCTTCATGGTATACTTCTGCCCAAGCTCTCTTTTTAAAGCATGCATGTGCGCGCGCACACACACACACACACACACACACACACTTACTTACTTACTTATTTGCAAGCATACAGAGATAGAGGGGGGAGAGACAGACAGAGAGAATGGGTGTGTCAGGGCCTCCAGCCACTGCAACCAAACTATAAATGAAGCATCTGGCTTTACAAGGGCACTGGGGAATCAAACCTGTGTCATTGGGTTTTATAGGCAAGCACCTTGACTGCTGAGCCATCTCTCCAGTCCCCAAACTCTCTTTCTTAACATACATATTATTAGCTTGCAAAGAAGTAGGTAGCCAAAAATATGGCTTACTCATAACATCTTGAATTTTTATTAACCCTCCTCCCACCCCTTTCTTTCCTATATCCTCTTTCCCTGACCCCACTTAAACCATTCTACCTCTAGTATTCTTCCTCTCTACTTACATATCTACTATACTTTCCCATTTTGCTCCCCCTCCTCCCTTCTTCACAGCCCCTTTCTAGCTTTCTGGCCTCCACTACTGGTTTTTTCCTTCAACTCATACGCAAATCAAAACATTTGAAGTTAGAATCCACATGTGAGAAAATATGTTGTGCTTAACTCTCTGGGCCTGGGTTACCTTACTTAGCATAATCTTTCCAGACCTATCCATTTTCCTGAAAATTTCATTTCATTTTTCTTTACATCTGAATAAATCTCCATTGTATAAATATATCACATCTTCATTATCCATTTGTCAGTTGATCATTTAGCCTGGTTTCATTTCCTAGCTACTGTGAGTAGAGCAGCAATACACACGAATGAGCAAATATTCCTATCATAATGAGTAGAATCCTTAGTGTATAAGTCCTTCCTCAGAAACAGACCTCTTCCAGCTAGTCTCTACATCCCAAATTGTTACCAGCCATTCAGAACCCATTATGGGAGACATCTGATTCAAATCACCATGTTCACATGATGACCATCCATGATGTAAAATACAATCCATTCAGTCCAACTTTAAAAGTCCCCATAATTTTTATTAATCCCAACACTATTCAAACACCCACATAGTTCAAGGTCTCTTAATTATGAGACTGTAAATTAAAAAAAAACACATAATGGCCCAGATCTTCCTACTGCAAATGATGTCATTGCAAGGAAAGATTAACCAATACAAGATGTAAATCACATCAAATCCTATAGTTCTAAGTCTATCATCTGTTAACTACTGATAATGTCTTGGGGGTTGTAGTGCCATCCCTCCATCTGGAATGCCCACAAAACCAGTAAAACACCATGCTGAGCCAGCAGCTTTCCTTGGTAGCCACGCCACAGTCCTGACAGCTCCAAGTCCCGGGGTCTCCATTGCAAACCACGGTTTTCTATGCCATGGTTCCATCTGGTCTCTATTCAGGGGCTCCCATAGCCCTGCTTCACATTGTCCAGTGGCTGTTTCTAAAAAACAAACTGCTTTTCAAATCCTGTGATTCCCTTTCTTCTCTGCATTTGTTGTACTTCCACAGTACCAGGCAGGCTACCAAATTTGTTAATTCAGAGGTGGGGAATAAGACTCTGAAGAGCAGGAAAATACCTTCAGCATTCTTCCTACTGTCCCAGTGCAGAACAAGTGGTCCAATATCAATGGTAGTAATTTCTCAGACAAATGCAGCTGAATGGGTCCAGTCCAAAAGTTTTATTTCTATGTCACATCCATGTGTACACACCAGTTCATTTCTTCTAAACTCAATCCTTCTGAAGTTCTTAGAATACAGGTAGAACACAGCAATCCTGTCACATAATGTGCTGCTAGCCCAGTGCAGACAACACTCTTTCTTTCTCTCACAGTCTACATCTGGACCAGCAATTCTTTCTGCATTTAGGTCTCTTAAACTCTGACCAGAATGGTGCATCAATTTCTGCTTATAGCACTGAAAGCCGTCTTTTAGGCCAAAGTTTCAAATCATTTCACTGTTCCGACAAATCAGTTCCAAAGGCCAAAAGCCATGCAGTCAGTTTTCTAGCAGTAATGAACATAGTCCTCTGGTGCCAATTTTCTGTTGTAGTTACCTTCACATTGCTGGAATAAGACACTTGACAAAAAAACAACTGGTGGGAGGAAAGATATGTTTATTTTGTTTTATTTATTGATTATTCATTTATTACCATCTCAAGTGGAAACTCCATGATGGCAAGAGAAAGCATGGCAGGAGTATGGTATCAACTCTGCCACAACAGGTGGAGAACAGCAGCAGGAGAGTGAGCCAGATTCTTACAAGTAGAAGCAGGCGATAACATCCCTAAGTGAGCCTCCCAGACTAACTTCCAGCAAGACTGCTACACCCAGATTGCCAGATGGGGACCAAGTACTCAGACACATGAGTTTATGGGGGATGCTTGTTTCCAACCACCTCTCCATGTAGACCATTTTGATGTCCTGTCAAGTTGTGTATCAAAGGTTACTAAGAAACCCTTTTTTCTTTTCTGTCTTTAGTTAAGTGATTATAGAGTGGTTCTCAGAGTTTGCTAGATGTGCTCTAGAGGTGCTTTGGTTGGGATTCCAGTCTGATAAACTAAAACCAGGTGCCATTAGGGTTGCACAAAAGGTTTAGTATGTGATCTTTTCACTATAAATGGCATTTCTGGTGAGATTCCTAGAGATATTTGCAGTTTTATGTCGGAGAAAGGCTTTAAAAAGTTGTTTTTTGTTTTTAAATCGTATAGTCAATTATTATCATTATCAATTATTATGAGTGCTGTACTTTTTATTACTCTCATAATGAGGACTTTTGACATTTGAATTTCATTTATTTATTTATACTTATATATATATATTTATATTATTTATATTATATATATACATATATATACACATATATATACATATATATATACATATATATATATATATATATATATATATTTAGCATGCAGAGTTTTAGGTATCATAGAACTTTCAAACAATTTGTTTAGTTGATTCTCCTCCTCCCTCTTCTCTCTTCCTCTATCATCCTTTTAATCTCCCCTCCTATTCTATTTACATGTCAAATGTGTTTTCCTAATTTCCTTTCTTTCTGTATCTTATTCCCTGTCTTGGTCATCTTTCTAAGTTTTTAGATTATCTCCCTATATATGCATATATGTGACTATTACAAGCTATGATCTGTTGATAAGAGATAACTTGCCATTTTCAGCTTTCTTTCCAGATCCATCCATTTTCCAGAAATTTTCAGTTTTATTTTTCTTTGCTGTTGAATAAAATTTTGGGGTATGCATGTGCTATACATTTTCATTATCTATTTATCTGTTGATGGGTATCTATGCTTGTTCTTTCTCCTCGCTATTGTTATTAGAGCAGCAATAAACATGGGTGAACAAGTACATCTCTAATAGAATATGAAGTCCTTTGGGTGTATGCCTAGGAGTAATATAGGTGGGTCTTATGGCCCTGGTGTTTTTAGGTTTTGAATAAACTTCAATTCTGATTTCCATAGTGTGTACTCTCACCAATGGTGAATAAGGATACTTCTTCCTACATCCTAGCCAGCATTTATTGACATTTTTTTTCCTTGATGGTAGCCATTGGGGGTGGAGTATGATGATAACTCAAAGTGGTTTTAATTTGCATTTCCACAATGGTTAGGGATACTTTTTAAAACACATATTGATCATTTGTTTGTTTTTTCCATTGTGACCTGTTTACTCATTTTGTTAGCCCATTTGGTGATTGGCTGTTGTTGTTTTTTGAGAGGTAGGGATTAATTTTTGTAGTTCTTCATAAATTCTGGATATTACTCCCTATCTTCAAAATAGCTGGCAGAAATTATCTCCCATTCTGTAGGATGTTTCCTGTCTTATTGGTTTCCTTTGCTATACAGAAGCTTTCTAACTTCATGCAGTCCCATTTGTTCATTCTTGGGGCATTTTACTATGCTACTGCCATCCTTTTCTTTTTTGTGGACTCTCTTACCTCATGCTGTCCCCCACCTTCTCCTTCTTTCTACGCTTTTATACTTCTACTTTATTTTTCATTTTTACGTTTTAATTAGCGTACTCAGTATTAGGTTTCCTTATGGAATCTTCAAACATTATTTGTGTCTACTGATCCTCTCCCACTCCCTCAGCCCCTTTTATATCCTTCTATCTCTAGTACTCTCCTTTTGCTTTCATCTCTCATCTCTTCTATTGCCCTTCTTCTCCTTTTCCTCAACACTTCCCCTTTTTGAGGTCCTTTTCTCATACCCATATTAACTGCCACATTTATACATACATGAATATTAAAAGCATGAATTAGAGACATCACCATGGGGCTCTTAATTCTAATAAACACAGGAGGTAGAATTTTTTTTATTAATTAGTTTTTTACTTGGTGAATACAGTCAAGTTGGTACCATTGTTAACCTCCTCTCTGTTCTCCCCACTCCACCTGGCCCCTCCTTGTTGAGGTATATGGGTCATGCAGTGTGGGGTTAGCCATCAGTTATGGGTATGAGGAAATGTCTCTGTGTATCATGACCCAGCGTGTGGCTCTGACATTCTTTCCGCCCCGTCTTCCGCAAATTTCCCTGAGCTATGTTGGGTTCATTTTAGGTCTGCTTCAGTGATGAGGTCTTGGGAGCCTCTGTGTCTCTGGATATTTGATTTGGTAGGAGTTGATTGTTCTCTGTGTCGATCTCCTTCACCCTTGTGCTGGTACCAGGTTCACCAAGAAAACAGCACCCTTGCTTGTTTGGCCAATTATTCTTAGTTTCAGCTGGGGCCCTTTTGAGGTATGATGGGGTGGTTCTCTCCTTAGGATCTTCATCTATCTGAGAAAGCGAATCAGATTCTCCAACAGAGTGTAAAGTTAGCACCAGATAAATGGGGTAACCCTTATTTTTTTTGAGAGAATTTAATAGGTGTAGGCCCTCTTGTAGCCCACGATTGGTGGTAGCTTGATAATGGAGAGCAGGCATATGTTTGGATATGGTTCTGACTTGTTTCCCAGCTCCAGCTATGGGTTCCGTTCCACTGAGTGGATCAGCTAGCCAAATCAAGAGCATTTGGTTTCCCAAGGAGGTAGAATTTTTGAATACAAAATCAGTAACTTTCATACATACCAATAGTGTACTTACCAAGGAAGAAAATAGTAAAAAATATCTCATTCCAATAGCTTGTGAAGGAAAATAAAGTTACCTAGGAGTAAACAAAGGAAATGATATGAAATAAAACTAAATATATAAAGTACCTAGGAGTAAACCAAGGACATGCCAGACCTACACAATGAAAATTTTAATACACTGACAAAAGAAATTTAAAAAATACTAGATAAAGAAAGACCCTCCATGCCCCCAGACTTGGAGAATTAATACATACAAATGGTTATCTTACCAAAAATAAACTACAGATTCAATGCAATCTCTATCAAAATTCCAACACAGACCTAGGGAAAAAAAAGCAATGCAAAAATTTATATGGATATGTAAAACCCCACGAATAGCCAAACAATCTTAAGTATAAAGGTTGCTGTTAGAGGGGTGGGGAGATGACTCAGCAATTAAAGGCACTTGCTTGCAGACTTTTCAAGCCAGGATTCAATTTCCCAGTACCCATGTAAAGCCAAATGCACTAAGTGTTACATGCATCTGGAATTCATTGGCAGCAGCAGGAGGCCCTGGTATGCCCATTCTCTCCCTCTCTTTATCTCTTGCTCGCCAGTAAATAATAATTACATGACTTTACACTACAGAGTGACAAAGAAAGCATGATACTATCACAAAAACAAACATGTAAACCAGTGGAACATAATAGAAGGAATATATCCACACCTAGTATTTGACAAAGGTATCAGAAACATACACTGGAGGAAAGACAGTCTATTCAGTAAATGACACTAGCAAAAGGGGATATATGTGTGTAGAAGAATGAAATTTGATCCATGTCTCTCACCGGGCACAGAAATCACTGCAAAATGGTTTACAGATGTTAATTTAACACCTGAAATACTAAAACTGCTAGTGGAAAACAGGGCAAATACTTTAAGATGTAGGCATACATAAGAATTTTTTGAACAGGACTCCAGTAACATGTGAAATAGACCCTGGCTTCTTTTTAATTTGTTTCGTGTCTCTAGCATACAATTATTAGCCCATACTCTTATATTTTATACATTACCTTTTGATTCTAGGGTCAGGTTTTGAATTTTCCTGATTCCTTTTGTTCTGTAATTGCTCTGAAAGTGGCACACAACATCATGTAGCCTCTTTTATACTTTAATGTTTCTTTCGCATAGTAATCAGCCTAAGTTGTCACTTTTATATTCGACTTTCCATGAAATCTTACACCATGGGGAGAGTGCTGCCAAGTCAAGCTCTTTGCCATAGTGTATCAACAGTGTCCTTTACTTCAATTTCCAGAAAGACATTTTTCATACTTTTGTTAACATGCTTTTCCTTTTAACTTTTAAAAATATTTTGTTGGGGCTGGAGAGATGGTTTAGCAGTTAAGGTGTTTGCCTGCAAAGCCAAAGGATCCCAGTTTGATTCTCCAGGACCCATGTAAGCCAGATACACAAGGCGGTGCATGCATCTGGAGTTCATTAGCAGCAGCTGGAGGCCCTGGCGTGCTCATTCTCTCTCTCTGTCTTCTTCTGTCTCCCAAATAAATAAAATGTATTTAAAATATTTTTTAAAAAATATTTTATTTATTCTCAGAGAAAGAGAGTGAGTGAGCACCAGGGCCGCTAGCAACTGCAAACAAACTCCAGATGCATGCACCATTCTGTATATATGGCTTTATGTGGGAACTGGGCAAACGAACCCAGATTAGCTAGGCTTTGCAGGCAAGCGTGCTAACTTCTGAGCAGTTTCTCCATAACTTAAAAAAGTATTTTTTATTAAAAACATACTTTGTATGGATACATCATGTGTTAGTACAGTACCATCTTTTCTTTTTTATTTTATTTTATTTTTTTCTTAATTTTTTAAATATTTTCCATGATTATAAAAAATATCCCATGGTAATACCCTCCCTCCCCCCCTTTCCCCCTTTGAAATTCCATTCTTCATCATATCCCCTCCCCATCTCAATCAGTCTCTATTCCATTTTGATGTCATGATCTTTCCCTCCTCTTAAGATGGTCTTGTGTAGGTAGTGTCAGGCACTATGAGGTCATGGATATCAAGGCCATTTTATGTCTGGAGGGAGCACGTTGTAAGGAGTCCTACCCTTCCTTTGGCTCTCACATTCTTTCCGCCACCTCTTCTGCACTAGACCCTGAGCCTTGGAAGGTGTGATCGAGATGTTACTCAGTACTCTAGTCACTTCTTTCCAGCACCATGATACCTTCTGAGTCGTCCCAAGGTCACTGCCATCTGAAAAGAGAAGACTGTCCACCCAAAGTGAGAGTAGCATTAATATTAGGGTATAAATATTAAGAGAAGTGCTTACTGGGCAGTTTGATAAGCATAGTATATACACTAATCCAGACATCAGCAGATGTTACACCCCTAGGGCTCATGACTACCCCTGTTTTAAGTTTTCAGTATCAGGGATGTATTCCTTCCCATGGAGCGGGCCTCCAGTCCAATTAGCGGGCAGTTGGTTTCCACCATGATAGACGTGCCACTATTGCACCCGTTGACTCCTTTGGCCTGGCTGGCCAATTATAAGGCTTGCAGTGTCCACTGTTGAGTATCTTCACTGGTGGTATCTCTTTCTCCCATTGAACTGCATGTAGAATGGCTTCTTCTAGCTTTCTGTCAGCTGGTCTACATGGAGGAGGTTATCAGCTCAGTTCCAGAAGGATTTCTCAGTGGCCTTGCAGCCCATATATGTGGAGTCTTCAGCAATAGGGTCTTACAATTGATTCCTGTTGGGCAATGGCATGTAATGTTTTGGGGGCATCAGGGACTTCCCTGGCCAACAATTCACTGGAAGGTATCCCATCCCTGGCACTGAAAATTTTCTAGCAACAATATACGGCTCCTGAGTATTCCATTGTCCATTTTTTCCCATTCTGTAGGTTGCCTCTTTGCTTTCTTCACCGTGTCCTTTGCAGTGCAAAATCTTTGTAATTTCATGAAGTCCCAGTGGTTAATCTGTGGTTTTATTGCCTGAGCAATTGGGGTTGTATTCAGAAAGTCTTTGCCAAGACCAATATGTTGAAGGCTTTCCCCTACTTTTGATTGTAGCAGTTTCAGAGTTTCAGGTCTGATGTTAAGGTCTTTAATCCATTTGGACTTAATTCTAGTGCATGGAGAGAGAGAAGAATGTATTTTCATCCTTCTACAAATATATATCCACTTTTACCAACACCATTTGCTGAAGATTCTGTCTTTTCTCCAATATGTATTTTTGGCATTTTTATCGAATATCAGGTAGCTATAGCTACCTGGAGTTACATTTGGGTCCTCTATTCTGTTCCATTGATCTACAAGTCTGCTTTTGTGCCAGTACCATGCTGTAGAAAATCTCACCAGTAGAATGGATGAAGGAGAGGACAGAATATCTAAGCTGGAAGACCAGGTGGCAGATCTAATACAATCCAACAAAGAGAAAGACAAACTAATAGAAAAGTATGAATGGGAATTTCAAGATATTCGGGACACTATGAAAAGATCAAATATAAGAATTTAGGGCATAGTAGAAGGAGAAGAATTTCACTCCAAAGGCATAGTAGGCATCTTCAACAAAATCATAGAAGAAAACTTCCCCCAAATTGGGAAAGAGGTACCAATGCAGATACAGGAAGCCTTTAGAACACCAGCCAGACAAAACCTGGAAAGAACCTCTCCTCGCCATATTATAATCAAACTACCAAACACACAATCCGAAGAAAAAATGTTGAAAGCAGTTAGAGAGAAAAATCAAGTTACCTACAAAGGCAAGCCCATCAGGATCACAGCAGATTACTCAACACAAACTTTCAAAGCAAGAAGGGCTTGGAGTGATGTATTCCAAATTCTGAGAGATAGCAACTGTCAACCAAGGTTACTTTATCCTGCAAAACTATCCATTCAAATAGACGGAGAAATAAGGACATTCCATGACAAAAGCAGGCTAAAGGAGTATTTGAAGACAAAACCAGCTCTACAGAAAATACTTGAAAGAATCCTCCATGCCGAAGAGAAGGAACAACACACATATAAGGAACCTGGAAAACAACAAGCAATACTGAAATACTAGTTAACACAAGAGAGCAAAGGTAGAACCGGAACCAAAAAAAAAAAAAAAAGGCAAGTATAAGTACACACCTTTCAATAATATCTCTTAATTTCAACAGCTTCAATGCCCTAACCAAAAGACATAGGTTTGCTGACTGGGTTAAGAAGCAGGATCCTACAATTTGTTGTCGCCAAGAAACTCACCTTTCTAGAAAGGATGGACATTATCTTAAGGTGAAAGGTTGGAAAACGGTGTTTCAAGCAAATGGACCCAGAAAGCAAGCAGGGGTTGCTATCTTAATATCTGACAAGGCAGACTTCAGTCCAACGTTAGTCAAGAAAGATAAGGAAGGTCACTTTATATTGATTAAGGGCACACTCCAACAGGAGGACATTACAATACTAAACATATATTCATCTAACATGGGGGCTCCCAAATTCATCAAACAAACAGTGTTAGACTAAGGTCACAGATAACACCAAACACAGTGGTAGTGGGTGACTTTAGCACCCCACTCTCATCAATTGACAGGTCATCCCGGGAAAAAATAAACAGAGAGGCATCTGGACCAAATGAGGTCATAGAAGGACTGGACCTAACAGATATATACAGGACAGTTCATCCAAATGCTGCAGAATATACATTCTTTTCAGCATCACATGGATCATTCTCTAAAATAGTCCATATATTAGGACACAAAGCAAATCTTAACAAATTCAGGAAAATTGAAATAATTCATTGCATTCTATCTGCCCACGATGGAATCTAACTACAAATCAATAGCAAGAAAGGCTGTAGAACATACACAAAATCATGGCAACTAAACAATACACTACTAAATGATGAATGGGTCAATGAAGAAATCAAGAAGGAAATCAAAAAATTTATAGAGTCAAATGATAATGAGAACACAACATACCAAAATCTCTGGGACACAATGAAGGAAGTTCTAAGAGGTAAATTTATAGCTCTAAGTGCCTATATTAAGAAATTAGAAAGGTCAAGTAAATGACCTAATGCTTCACCTTAAAGCCTTGGAAAAAGAAGAACAAGGCAAACCAAAAATCAGTGGACGGGAAGAAATAATAAAGATTAGGGCAGAAATTAATGAAATAGAAACCAAAAAAACAATCCAAAGAATTAATGAAAGAAAGCTGGTTCTTTGAAAGGATAAACAAGATTGATAAACCCTTAGCAAATTTGACCAAAAGAAAAAGAGAAGAGACACAAATTAATAAAATTAGAGATGAAAAAGGTAACATCACAACAGATGCCAGAGAAATTCAAAAAATCATAGGGACATATTATAAAAGCATATATTCCACAAAGTATGAAAATCTGAAAGAAATGGATGATTTCCTTGATTTATTTGACCTACCTGAATTAAATCAAGATGAGATTAATCATTTAAATAGACCTATAACAACAATGGAGATCCTAACAGTTATCAACAATTTTCCAATGAAAAAAAGCCCAGGCCCAGATGGATTCACTGCTGAATTTTACCAGACCTTCAGGGAAGAGCTAACACCATTGCTTCTTAAGCTTTTCCATGAAATAGAAAAAGAAGGAATTCTACCAAACTCCTTCTATGAAGCCAGCATCACCCTCATACCAAAACCAGGCAAAGATAGAACAAAAAAAGAAAATTACAGACCAATCTCCCTCATGAACATAGGTGCAAAAATTCTCAACAAATATTGCAAACAGAATACAAGAATATATCAGAAAGATCATTCATCCTATTTCTTTATTTATGTCTGATATTGACCTCTTTATTTCATTAAATTGGCATCCTGTGTCTTCTTTGCTTCGTTTGATTTCTTCTTTGAGTTCTTTGAACATATTTATAATCATTCTTTTGAAATCTTTCTCAGGCATTCCCTCTAACTGGTTCTCACTGGAGGTCATTTCTGATGCATTATTTCTTTTTGGTGTATTTATATTTGGTGATTTGTATTTCTTTTTGGTGTATTATATTTTTGGTGATTCTTGTGTTATAATGTGTATATTTTTGCATCTTGGATTATTTAATGAATGGATTTTCCAGTTATGTGGGTGTTAAGAGATGTATCAACCAATCTGATGTTATATATCTTCAGGGTAGGAGCATAACGCGCTAGGTAGGTGTGGCTCTGAAGCCTCTCAGAGTGTCTACAAAAGTGACTCTAGGTGTTTGGTGCGCCTGCTATGAGAGTATTCAAGTAGGCTAAATTGTGCAAAATACAGGCAGATTGTAAAATTTAACTGAACAATGTACACTTTCAGTGAAAAACTGCACAGAGTATTTATCCAAGAGTAGGTATTATGACAACCAGATCCTCTGTCTGTCCCTTAGGCTGTGTGGTCCCTCACCCACTCCCTTAATCCTGACATCAAGGCAGTTAAGATTTCTGGTCTGCATAGGGTTCCAAGTCAGGTTGTGACCAGGTGAGACCCTTCCGTAATGTATAACAGAAGAGTAAACAAAGCCAGTGTAATTCAAGAAGCAACAAATAACAAGCCCAAAATACAGCCTTTTTAAGAATGGAAAATTTGACCATCCATCCAATTTAACATATAATTTATCCTGATATGGAAGGTGCAATTAGCACTTCTGGTTCAGACCTGTATACCAGGTTTATTAGGCGGGTACTGACCTGCTGTATTCCCAGTTACCTTTTGGGATGATTTTGGTCTCAGCTGTGCTCTTAATTGGGTCCCTCTTTGGTGGTCTGTCAGTTCAAGTCGGCGTAGCTGGGTCCCTGGACCACTGCTTTGTTCCCGAGGGCTGGGCACTGGAGGTGGGGGACGGGGAGGGAGCCCATGGTGCTCTAGTTTGCCCGCTGTTCCACGTGTTCTTCTACCTTGTGATCTGTCCCTCCGTTGTTCACTGCCATTCTCCCTTCACGTTTCTTGAGTTTGTGGAGAGCTCCGGTGTGAGTGGAAAATCTCCTCGCCTGGCTTTTCCTGCCGAGCCTGGAGGCTAGAGTGCAGCTGTAAGGTGTGCGCCCCTCCGAAGCATCTTCTGTGGGCCAGAGCCGGCTCTGGATGCTCTGGATCTCTCCTACTTCTCCGCTGCTGTTTCAGTTTCTTATACACCTCACTTTTTAGTAAAAGTATGTTTTGCTGGTTTTTTTTTTTTTTTTTGGCCTGTTTCTCCCCTGGGTTGCTTTGGTGTGGTACCTACGCCGCCATCTTAACCTGAAGTCCAGTACCATCTTTTCCATCCTCCCTGTTCATTCTGCAGAGTTCTTCCCAAATGGGGTTGCTGGTATTCTCCATGGGGTTGTGGGCTATGGGCTGTAGGAGCAGCAATCTGTTATTTGGGAGGGCGGGGAGGCAGTGCCTCTGGGAATGACATCCCAACCTGCAACCTTGGTGGGTGTGCCTTAATTATACTTTAGTGTTGAGTTCTCAGCATCTTCTGGATTTCTGCTTTGGTGCACTTTGAGTATCCTCAGTGTCTGTCTACATCACTCTGGCCCAGGTTTTCAGGCTCGCTGTGGAAGTAGCACACTTGCTTATCTTGCTAGGTCCTCTGGGGTTTCACCTGTGCCCTGGCTGCTGTGTGAGGGGTGGTTTATCTCCTGTCAGGGAGTTAGCTATCTCCTCTTTTGTTTGTTTGTTTTGCTTTGTTTTTTTGAGGTAGGGTTTCACTCTAGCTCAGGCTGACGTGGAATTTACCATGTAGTCTCTGGGTGGCCTCAAACTCAAGGTGATCCTCCTACCTCTGCCTTCCGAGTGCTAGGATTAAAGGCGTGCGCCACCACGCCTGGCTTAGCTATCTGTTCTTATATTGTTGGCAGATTCTGGTTGTCCTTGGTTCTTGCTGCTTTCTGAAAAGCAAAAGCAGATTCTGTAATGGAGATTGAGATCAGGATAGGTTAAAGGGCATAAGCATTGTTAATTTAGAGAGATTTTGATGAGTGTAGCCTTACTTTTGTATAAAACCTAGTGGGAGCTTCTCATTGGAGTCCATTATCTTGATCTCCATAGGGTTCTGACTTGGTTTCTAGTTCCAGTTATTGATTTCTTTCCACTGAGGGGATCTTATAGCCAAAGAACTTTTGCTTACCCACCTAGGCTGTGTGCCACTATTTCAGAAGTGTGTACATTTTGTTAGATTGGCTGTTTTCATATGCAGTGTCCTCTGCTTTCTCATGACCATGTTGGCCATTGGCCCCCAGCAGTTCTTGTAGCACTTTCTGGCACTATATGGACTAACCATCTGAAAATTGGCTTCCTTTCAGATTCAGCTAGATCTCTCAATGTTCTACATAGGCAGTGTGTGGTGTTTTCAACAATACAGTCTTACCTTTTACCTCAGGCAGGTAATCAAGTGCTTTGACAGAAGGCTATCTTGTTTTGGGGACCTTGTTGATCTCTCCAATCAACAGCTCAGTGTGTGTAGCAACTGATTCTGGTAGTAAGATTTTCTGGTACTAAGAGTGTTAGGCTTTATCCCACACTCTCCAGGGCTCTTCTTATCAGATGATTCCTCAATGCGTATATTGGGGGTTATATCCTTTAGTCTGTTATTCAGGAGTAAGGTTTCTGTGGTACCAATTCATTTTAGATTTGGTTCTGCTCATTTTCCACCACCCAAACCCTTCTATCCCTCTTGTCTGTCCTTCAGGTTGTCTGTCAGGTATGCCTGCAACTCAAGCCGTTCCAGTTTAGGGACTACAGATGAGGGAATACATATAGCATTTGTATTTCTGTGCTTGTATGAGTTCACTTAATATGATCTGTTCCAAGTCTGTCAATTTTACTACAGATTTCATTACATCATTTTTCCCTAGTGCTGAGTAGAATTCCAGTGTGTATATGTACCACATCTTCATTATCCAATCATCAAATGATGCACATCTGGGTTGATTCCAGTTTCAGCTATTGTGAATTGAGCAGCTGTAAACATGGTTGAGCAAGTATCTCTTCAGTGAACAGTGGAGCCTTTAGGGTAGATGACCAGTAGAGGATTGGCTGGGCTGTTGGTAGCTCAATTTTCATCTTTTACAGGAGTCTACGTATTGATTTCCATAGTGGTTGTTTAAGTTTTTACTCCCACCAAAAGTGAATGAGCTTTCCTGCTTCCCCACATCCTCTCCAATGCTTATTGTTACTTGATGTTTTAAATGACTGCCATCCTGACTGGAGTAAGGTGGAATCTTGTAGTTGTTTTAATTTGCATTTCCATGATGATTAAGACAGTTGAACATTTTCTTAGGTGACTATTAGCCATTTGTGTTTCTTCCTTTGAGAATTCCCTATTCATTTTTCTGCCCCATATTTTGAGTGGATTGTTTGATTTTTTGGGGGGGGGCGGTTTCGAGGTAGGGTCTCGCTCTAGTCCAGGCTGACTTGGAATTCACTATGTAATCTCAGTATGGCCTTGAACTCACGGTGATCCTCCTACCTCTGCCTCCCGAGTGCTGGGATTAAAGGCGTGCATCACCACGCCCGGCTGATTTTTTTTTAAATTCCTTAGTTTTTGGAATTCTTTATAGATTATTAGGCCTCTTTCAGTGGTATAGCTGGTGAAGATTTTCTTCCATTCTGTGGGTAATCTACTGACACTGATTATGGTATGTTTGTCTGTACAAAAGCTTTTTATTTTCAAGAGATCCCAGTGTTTAATTTCCTGGGCTACTAGGGTATTGTTGAGGAAGACTTGGCCCACTCTTATATCTTGGAGAGTTTTCCCTATTTTTTCATCCAGTAGTTTGAGAGTTTCAGGTGTCAGATTGAGGTCTTGTGCATCTGGTCTACATGCATCCTGGGGAATTGAACCGTGGTCCTTAGGCTTCACAGGCAAACGCCTTGCCTGCTAAGCCATTTTCCTAGCAGATTGAGGTCTTTAATACATTTGGAGTTGATTTTTTGTGCATGGTGAAAGGAGTGAGTCTAGTTTCATTTTTCTACATGTGATTATCCAATTTGTCCAGCACCATTTTTTGATGATGGTGTCTTTTCTCCAGTGTACATTGTTTACATGTGTGTCAAAGATCAAGTAGTTGTAGTTATCTGAACTAAGGACTGAGTCTTCAATTCTGTTCCATTGGTCTGTATGCCTGTGTTTATGCCAGTACCATGTTTGTTTGTTTGTTTGTTTTGCTACTGTGGCTTTGTTACACCAATTCTACTCCATTTGTATCCCATTCCTCCGAACTCTTCCAAGGTCTTCCTACTAACCCATTCCAAAGTTGACTGTACTCTCTCTTGTCTCATCACATCAACCATACTGCTCACTGATAGCTTCCTGTCTTGAATTATTTTGTATTATTATAACTTATATAGTAATACAAAATAATTTTATAACTATTATATTATTATTATTAAAATAACTGAGGTTGAACTTTTAAAAATGTTTTAATTGACAACTTCCATAATTATAGACAATAGACCATGATAATTCCCTTCCCCTACTCTCCCATTCACAAATCCGTTCTCTATCACATCCCCTCCCTCTCTCTCTTTGCTTTTGATGTCATCATCTTTCCCTCCTATTTTGAGGGTCTTATGAAGGTGGTGTTAGATACTTCAAGATTGTGGATATCAAGGCTACTTTCTGTCTGAACAGTTGCATTGTAAGCAGTCCTATACTTTCTTTGGCTCTTACATGTTTTTCAGTGACCTCTTTTGCAATGGACCCTGAGCCTTGGAAGGTGTGGTAGAGATGTTTCAGTGCTGAACACTCCTCTGTCTCTTCTTTTTGGCACTATGGTGCCTTTTGGATCATCCCCGTGGTAAAAGTGATAAAAGAAGCTTATCCAACCAAAAGTGACAGTAGTATTAACATATAAATATGCATATTAAGAAAAGTGCTTACAGGACAGTTTGTTGAGCATAATATTATTTAGTCATTTAGCATTTAGCCAGACAAGAGCAGGTGTTATACCCCTAAGGCTCATGACCTTCCCCACCATAGGTGTTTGATTAGGTTTTCAGTACCAGGCATGTCCATGGAGAGGGTCTCCAGTCCAATTAGAGAGTGGTTGGTTTCCCCCATAACAGACATGACACAATTGCACCCATTTGGTCATTTGGCCTGGCTGGCTTAAGTCTTGTAGTGTCCACTGTTTTCACCACTGATGACTTTGCTTTCCCATATGGCTGCATGTAGAATGGCTTTTTCCCACTTTCTATCACCTGGTCTACAGGGAGGAGGTTTTCAGCTCAGCCCCAGCTTGATTTCTCAGTGACCTTGCAGCCAAAGCATGTGAAGTCTTCAGCAGTAGGGTCTTACCATATATTTCTGGTGGGAAATCAAGAGCTTTGGCAATGGACTGTAATGTTTTAGGGGCATCAGGGACCTCCCTGGCCAACAACTCACTGGGAGGTATCCCATCCCTGGCACTGAAATATTTTTAGTAACGGTCTATGGCTTCTGGGTGTGAGGCTGGGAACTTTTAAAGTAAAATAACTTTGGCTTATAGCTGTGGTCATTAGAAAGTTCACACAGCAATGCTCTGGTTTTATAGGAAAGGAATGCTGGCTGTTTTATCTTAGTGTAACTACATTTGGCTCAGACTAAATAATAGGCCTTAACACTTCTCCATTTCTTTTTCCTCACTTTCTCTTTTGTGTTTTAGTCTTACACTTTGGACAAAAGAAATCTAAAGATCTCTTTATCAAAATGAATGAAAATAGAGCATTGGTGGGGGTTAGATGAATGCCTTGATATGTAGTTCTGCCATATCAGTTGTTTGAACATCATCACTCTAAATGAAATTGATAGCTATTTGAAAAGAACTGGAGAGACATGTTAGGTAGATTTTATTATTTGTTTATTTATTCATTTTATTTGAGAGAGAGTAAGAGAGAGAAAGAGGCAGATAAAGAGAGAGAATGGGCATGCCAAGGCCTTCAACCACTGCAAGCGAACTCCAGAAGCATGTGCCACCTTGTGCGTCTTGTTTACATGGGTCCTGGAGAATCAAACTTGGGTTCTTTGGCTTATGCAAACTAGCACCTTAACCCGTTAACCCCTCTCTCCAGCTCATGTTAGCTAGCTTTTAAGACCAATAATCAGAAACTTTTTCCTATAAAAGTCCAGATAGAAATGTGTTCAGTCTCGGTCATAGTTGTGTTGTCAAAGCAGATGTAGACAGGAATGAGTCAATATGGTTGTATTGTTAAACCTTGGTTATAAAACCATGCCATGAGATCAGTATGGCCTGAGAGCTTGACTGCCAAAGCCTGTTGTATAGAAAAGTAGTAGTCTCCAGACAGGTACCAACACTTCTGCTCATACCCTCCATAAGTCAAATGTACTTTACAAACAAACCTCCATAACTTTGTCTGTGTACTTACTAGTTAACTTATAAATTTCAGTCATTTGTTTCAATCAGTGATATTATTTGAATGATAAAAAGTATACAATATGGTGCTTCATATTTTAATGGGCAACAGAAAAAATTTCATATTTGAATATAATACTATTTCTAGGAAAATTTAATGGTGTTTTTTAGCTATTGGAAAAAGGGATGGTTGCTGAAAGAACTGAAGGAAGAATGGAAGCAGGTAACCTGAGGTTTTAGTGAAGCACTTTGAAGCCCTCATGTTCTCTAACTGAATCAAAGCACAGAAGTTTTATCATACATTTGAGAACTTATTCCAAGAGACCAATATCATTTTTACACACAAATGTCCAGACATACATCACAGAGATACATACATGCATATATCGTTTTCAAATAGCTTTCCTTGCTTGTTAAGTGTGGTGTGTGTATTTAAGTACTGTAACATCAAAAGGAGGTAAGGTGTTTTTTCCATTGAAAATACTGTGTGTGTTAACATGCGAGTTAGGATTTTTTGAAGGCTCTTTATATAATTTCAAATTTGTAAGGGCCTATAAACAGAGTAAAAAGAACTCCCATATACTTTTCATCTAGATTTTCTAGTTGCTCATACTCTGCCCCATTTGCTTTAATAAAATTTCTGTGTTTTTCTCTCAATACACACACACAAACACGTCTGAAATAGTTGAGTAATTGCTACACCCCCTTAACAATTTCCTTGTGTATTTATAAATGACATTTTTCATGTCAATAGGACAGTAATCAAATTCAATAACTTCAATGATTTTATATTATTATCTGATCAGCATTGTGCAGTCAGCAATCCACACCCATTTGTGTCATATTCATAATTACATGCCAGTTTTGCTCATCTGAGATGCAGTTCATGATTGTGTATTCCAGCCAGTTGTCATCTCTTTACTCTCGTGTAATGAGGAACTGTCTCAGGTTTGTATATGTGTGTGTGTGTGTGTGTGTGCTGCCCTTGATACTAATAAAGGGTGGCTTACTTTTTTAACAGTATGCCTCAATTTGGAGTTGTCTATATTTCTTCATGGTTAGATGCTAGGGTGTGCATTTTTTTTGGGGGGGGGGTAAAGAATACAAATGATTCAGTGTCTTTTCGTAGGTGTCACATCAGGAATCATGATGTTGGTTTGTCCTATCACTGATGATCCTTTTTAGGTCACATTGTTATTGTCCATTTAAAATTTGACATGGTGACATAAACAGAATTTGAAGGCAAGCATTCCTATCTCAGTAAATAACTTGTCATATTTTCTCAGTATATGTTTCCCCTTTCTCATCTGGGGAACAAAACAGAACAAAACAAAATGGGCTTATCTGTTTAACATTTGTAAAAAAAATAAGTGGATGAAATTATATGAAAAAATTAAGATTTCAGTCAGTTTATTTACATTAATATATTAAATTTGGTGTTCTTGAAGTTCCTCATTTTGTTTATAGGATATCTTGTTGGATGACACTAAATTTTACAGTGAATCTAAAATTTGTCATAATATTGAATCTTAATTTCTTTGTTTTCAGCATATTTATTTACTCTACAATTATAGGAAATAAAGGAGTCCTTTATTGCTACTATAGAGGTATTGAATCTTAATTTTCAAAGCTTTAAAATTTTAGCATTTTATTTCTTTTTTCATGTCAGATAGGCTCCTATTTGTATATATTCCTGTTGTTTTTATTAGCTCTTTACTAAATCAAATCTAGAATTTGTCATTATTAGCAATTTTTTCCTATATGCATTTTAAATTATGAAACATAAATGCACAAACCCCATGACATTGCTTAAATTTCAGGTTAGTATTACTTTAAGGTAAGTATTGTCCATTCTTTCCCCTGCCTTCAGAGAAACTATTCCTTAAAGATTTAAGTATGTCCTGTAAAAATCCTTGACATAGAGATTCCAGAGACTGCAGAGGGGAGATGGCTCAGTTGGTGAAGTACTTGCTACACAAAATGAGAACTTGAGTTCTGATTCCCAGTACCCACATACAGCCTGGGGTAGTTGGAGACAGGAGAATCCCTGGGGCTTTCTAGTCCACTGTTCTAGCTAAATCAGTGACTTCCAAGTTCAGTGAGAGACTCTGTCACACAAAATAAGATGAAAACAATTGAGGAAGACCTCCAATATTGATCTTTAGCTCCACACACATTTCCCCACACAAAATGCCCCCCCACACATATGAAACACTCATACACATGCATACGTACCACACATACAAAAATAATAAATAAATAAATAAAGATTGTAACTGCCTTTAGGTTTGGTATCTTTGCACTTGCACATGAATATGTTCTAGTAACTGCAGTTATTTTGCAAGTCATTGATCAGAAGAGATAAAGAAGACTCAAGAAATTGATTGCTATGAGAGTTAAGAAACATGTTTGAAATCTACTGAATTAATAGGCTTTCTCTTGATTATATAAATTTAATAAAAGAACTATTGATGTCTCATAATGCTGAGAAGCTTCCTATATGGTAGTTAAGAATGTTTGAATTGAATCTTAACACATTTAAGTTTATGCAAACCATTAATTTTCATGATAAATGCTATGCATTTAGAAAAATCAGTATTAAAATTTAGCTTCAAAGAATTTATGAGGAGAAACATAATAAAATCTTGATACATTGTATACAAAAGACAAATCCCTGATCATTTCTTTTTATGCAGATGAGTTTGATTTAGACATAATTCCCTACCATCACCATGAATTTCCATCTGTGTAACCCTGATGTTCTTAAGCAGTCTACAGTCACCTCATGCTCTGGGCTATGTTCCCTGTGCCTGGATGGAAACTGTGACTATCTAACACTTAGACTACGATATGAATAACAATTGTTGGCTGATCTCATTCTCTGTCTCTGGATAACCTGCTGTCTGCAAAGGCTGAGTAAGTGGCAGACAGCTTTTGTCATCCCTTATCCAAGCCGCACACTTGTAAGGAAGAGCAGGGATAATCGCCTCAATCTAATTAGGGGTTAAAAGAGGCCATGACTGTGATGTGGCAGTGAGACACCTTACTGTAGCAATCCTGTTTGCATTAGAAAAATAAGGTTGTCATATTGATTATTCAAATTGACTTGTATTGGCCACACCTCCTTGGCTTGTGCTGCAGCTGAGGCAGTTGAAGATCCCAGCTATTCACAGAAGACTTTGCCATGGCATATATTATATTTTGGCTTGTTTGTGAATTGGAAGTTTAAATGATGCAGGCAGGGTTTAATCAGGAGAGTTAAAGGATAAACTGAACTTTAGAAATTGAAATTTAACTTTCACCTATAATAACAATGATTATGCACATACTGAGTAAAGTGACATTCTGGTGATATTTTAGGTCTGTAGCTGAAAATATCATTTATGTGGATTTAAACATCACTTCAAACTGTTTTAATTTTTGTATGATACCTGTGATGATGGCTGGATATTACAAAACAGGTAATGTGACATAAGTTATGTACAACACCATTGACCTTGCTGTAGTTTTTCTTATGAGTCTTAAACACACACACACACACACACACACACACACACACACACACGGTCTAAAGATGTGCGTTACATGTCTGCTCCCCTCTCTGTTTCCAGTCCTGGATCTCTTTTTCCTGTTCCCTTTCTTTTTATTTATTTATGAACATATTTTATATGGATACATCATGTATTGGTACTATCTTTTCCCTCCTCCCTTCCCCCATTCCGCAGGAGGCCAATCTGCTGATATTCCCCATGGGGTTATCAGTTATGCATTGTTGGAGCAGCAGTCAGTTATTTGGGGAAGGCAGTGCCTCTGGGCATGACATCCCAACCTGTGACTCTTACAGTGTTTCCAACCCCTCTTCTACAAAATCACCTGAGCCTTGGTGGGTGTGTTTTAAGTATACTTCAGTGATGAACTCTTAGGAGCCTCTGAATCTTGTTCCTTTTCTCTGCAGTTGAATATTCTGAAGTTTGGATATGTTCCTGGAAGTGAAATAGTCATAGTAGTAAATAGAAACAGGCTCGAGGATTTTGTATTCTACAAATCTTAAGCCACTCTTGTTCAGTTGTCCAGTTGTCTTAGTTAACCACCCACAAGTCCAGTCAGGATGCTGTACTTGGAATGCTTAGATCTGGTGTTCTTATGAAACCTCTGTTACAGAGCCAACATTTAGAATGAAAAGTTGGGCTATTGCAGAAGTTTCACATAACTGTGATGCTAGTTTTTGTTGCTCAAGTTCTAGCAAAATTGATGCGTAAATCTCTTCACATCTGCTCCTATGTCCTTTATTTATGACCTCATTAGTTTATTATGATTCTTTTCCTTCTGTTCCAATGTTGTCCTGCCAAATTGTTTTAAGTGTTTTTTTTTTTTATTCTTTATTTTGTTGACAGGGAGAGAAAGAGAGAGAGGCAGGTAGAGAGAGAATGGGTGCACCAGGGCCTCCAGCCACTGCAAACGAACTCCAGACACATGTGCCACCTTGTGTATCTGGCTTATGTGGGTCCTGGGGAATTGAACCTAGGTTCTCAGGCAAGCACCTTAACTGCTAAGCCATCCCTCCAGCCCTTATTGCTTAATGTTTGTTTCTGAGTCTGTAGTCAGCCACATTTCCAAATAATCCCAATTCAGTTTAGTTAAATGGTGTTTGGAGAGCAGTGTTCAGCAATGCCATTGCTGTCTTTCAATGAATAATACCAGTAAACTTACTATGTTCTATCAAATCTAAAATGTAATTGTTTTTACCTACTATTCTGCAAAAAACATTGCCTGTTAGTTCAGACACTACCTAATTGTAATTCATCCTCATTTTGGAAATGTTAGTATAAGGTAAAAAAAATCTGCATTTTATAATCAATGAAATACAGCACACAAATGATTCTTCCTATTAATATTTTAAATTGAAATTCAGTATAGTCTCATTACTTAAAGTTGATTTTATACATATGTTTTTCTCATTTAGTAAATGTATTCATAGTAATAGAAAATAATAATATAGTTGCTTTATTATATAATATGTATGAGATTATTTGTTTAAAAATCAAGAATTTAGAACTGGGGACATGGTTCAGCAATTTAGAGCATTTGTTGTATAATATGAAGGCCTGAGAGAGCCAGAGACATTTTAAATTTGATTTCCTAGCACCCACTTAGTCAGCTATGTGTGGCCATGAATACCTGTAACCCTGATCCTATGGGGAGTGGAGACTGGAGAATCTCTGGATCATGAAAACTGCATCCCCAAGTTCAGAGTCTCTGGCTCCAGGAAGTTATGCATGAAAGTTTAAGGAAGACATTTGATGTTCTCTTCCAACCTCCATATGAACACACATGGGGCTTGTATACCACACCACACCACATCACATCATACACACTACACATACATGTCAAACAATCAAGAATTTATGCAAAAAATATAAATATTACTGCAGCAAAGATCCTAGCAACATGTTGGAAAATAACCCAAAGTCACATGTAGCTAATTCTGTGGTTACACAGATAATTCAGTGTTATGAAATTCATTAACATAATTAACAAATAGTAGTAGGTCCAAATAGTTCACGTCAACTCTTCTTTATTTCTGCTCTATTTCTAAGGAAGGACTTACAGTTCAGTGTTATAGTCTATCTTGGCAGAGAAAGATGTCATGGCAGCAGGAACTTGAGGCAGGAGGTCACATTGAACCTGCATTCGGGAAGCAGGGAGCAATGAATGCTTCATTTCAAGTATTTTTGATAATAGAACAGAGTTAAGATCCTGAACATTGTTATTTTGTCATTATTAAGATGTAAGGTATCCTTATTAAGGTAGAATTTACATATAGAAAAGTACACATATGGTATATCTAGAATTCCTAAAGTTTTAACAAATATTGCTGTGTATATCTGTTCTGTCTGCTTATGTTCCTTTGCATTTGATCCTTGCACTATTTTTCTGGTTTCATTTACGTTTGGTTAATTGTAACACTTCATATAAATGGACTAATATAGCCCTTGTGTCCTTTTGTACATGTCTCCTTTTGCTTAGAATATTTTTGAGATTTATCCATGTTTTGGTTTAGCTTGTTTCTTTTATAGATGACCATTCTGTGTTGTATGAATGGGTCAGAATTTGTTCTCCTATTTGAGACTGTATATACTGTTTTCACTTGTGGGCTATTGTCAGGATTCTGTGGCCTTTATTGTACAACTGTTTGTGGGAACCTATGCTTCCATCTTCTGATGAAAGGTGAGATTTAGCTATTAAGAATAAATACCAGTGCAGTGGTTTGAATGTCAGATGTCCTCCATAGTCTCCTGTGTGTTGAAGACTTGGTCCCCAGCTGATGGCAATCTAAAAGGTGGAACCTTGTTATAGCAGGTAGATATGTTCCTCGCAGTGGGCTTTGGGATGGTATATCCCAGCTTCCTCCTTTCTAGGGCTCAGCTCACTCTGGCTAGTGTCTGCCATGGTGAAACTTCTCTAGACTTATAGGCCAAAATAAACTCCTTTAGTCCCATGAACTACTTTTGGTCAGGTGGTTTGTACTAGCAATGAGAAGACAACTACAAAACCTAGCAGTGGAATGATTGAGCTTTATAGTACGTATATATTTAATAGTTTTCCATATCTGATTTAGTTTATAATCCCACAAGAAATGCTTGTTTCAGCAGATAGTTTCAAGTATTGTACTCATCTCTCAGTCTGTGAGGGTGTGAGCTCTCGGAATCCCAACTGTTCTCATGGACTTAACATGGTATACATAAAGTCTTAATTTATGTTTTGGTGGCCAAAAATATTAAGTATTTTTCTCTTATATTTGTCAGTAGTGTGTTATCTTATACTTGTCCAAACCTTTTTTTGCATTTTATTAACATAGTTTGATTTTTTTTATGGAGTTTCTGAAATTTCTTATGAAGTGTGTCTTTAATTCTGTTGTGAATTATATGTTGTAAATAAATATATATTTTTAGTCTTTGGCTTGCCTATTTAGTTTCTTCTTAACAGTGTTTTAGTTGAATTAAGTTGTATTAAGATTTGAAGTATAATAATGACATGTGTTTTTTTTTTTAATGTTTAATGTTGACATCTTTTTTTTTTTGACATCTTTTTTATTCCATGTGAAAAGCCTGAATCAGGTTTTCAAGTTCTCAAGCAGCCATTGGTCTTTGGATTGGAATTGTGTAGAATCTATAGCTCTTTTTGTAGAAATTATTATCTTCTTGCTATTATGTGCTGTTTTTATACTTGTTGAATGTGCTGTCCTATATGTTATAAAATAGGTTACTCCTATTTTTATCTCTCCACTGCTGTGATCCTAAAAATTAGCAAGTATCTTGTCAAATTTATACCTGTCTACATAATGCTTTTATGGTTGTTATTTGTTGTCCTATTTGGAATGGAAGTGAAGTGTCTGCTAGTATTTTACCAGTGAATATAATTTTATTCTGGATTTTGATAGGTAGCAGTGTTTAACAATGTTTTCATCTATTTATAAGCAGGTAACTTCTTTTGAACTTATGTACATATTTTATATTTATTAAGTCTTTTTTCTGTATCAATTAAAACAGTTTTGTGTTTCCCTTTAGCCTAGGAATGTGGTCAATATCACTAGTATATTTTCTATTACTAATTTTCTTTACATTCCTAAGATACACTCAGCTTTATTGTTGGAATTATTGATGAAGTTTTAAATTTATTTTCTTTTGAGAAATGATTTGTTCTGGGTGATAATTGCCTATAGTTTTTCTTTCTTTTTCTTTCCTTGCCCCAGTTGTATAAGGTTGTCATGGCCTGAGACAACATAATGGCAAATGGTTTCTCTTTTCATAGGAGAAACTCATCTGTGACTGAAATTTCATATTCTTTGAATATTTAGTAGGACTAGCCTATAAGTTGTTTATTTTTGGAGTTTTTCAAACAAACAAATTTGGAGTTTATTAGGATAGGTTTTGTATTTCACAATGGGAATACAAGTTAAGAAAAGTACAATACTATATGCTCAAAGAAGTGCAGACTTGTCTACAGAGTGGGCATATGAGAATATTTTAAACAACACATTCAGGCTTTTAAAATTATATAAGGCTGTGAAGGTTTTTAATCTCATCTTAAGTCAGATTTTGTAAGGTTTTAATACACACACACACACACATATATATACCTATATGTATCTATATATCTATATCTGAGGTTACAAAGTTAGTGACATGAGTCTTGCTCTAAATCTATACAATATCTATCACTAGTTAGTCCTATTGCTCCTTTTTTTCATCACTATAGTTTTTAGTTGTTCCCTGATTATTTTTCATTTCCTCTTTTTTTAATTAATTAGTTTTGTACTCAGTGAATACAGTCAAGTTGGTACCATTGGGCCTTCTCCCTGGCCCCCCTCGGCCTGGCCCCTCTTTGTTGAGGTATAATGGGTCATGCATTGCGGGGTTAGCCCTCAGTTATGGGTAGGAGAAATGTCTCTGCATATCATGACCCAAGGTGTGGCTCTGACATTCTTTGCGACCCCTTTTCTGCAAATTTCCCTGAGCCATATTGGGTTCATTTTCAGTCTGCTTCAGGTCTTGGGAGCCTCTGTGTCTCTGGATATCTGATTTGGTAGGAGTTGATTGCTCTCTTTGTTGATCTCTTTCATCCTTGTGCTGGTACCAGGTTCACCAAGGAAACAGCACCCTTGCTTGTTTATTCTTGCCAATTATTCTTACTTTCAGCTGGGGCCCTTTTGAGGTATTATGGGGTGGTTCTCTCCTTAGGATCTGTATCTATCTGTTTTCATTTCCTCTTGACTCTCCTTGTGAAAAGGACACAAGAAGTCAAGCATGTACCTGCATTCTAGGAAACTTACATTTCATGTGGGAAGGTTCAGTACTCATTTTTAGAGGCTTTCCCTTTCTGTCTTCTCTCCCAGGTTTTCTCTTCAAATCTCTATGTGTCTCACATACAGATGGCTTGTAATCTTAGTAATCATTTGGCATGGTCAAATTTAATTTTGCCTTTGAAATATATGTATAAAGACTAAATAGAAATTATGTTTCTTCTGTTATAATAATGAGCAATAAATAAATGTTATAGCATCTTTCTAATTATCTGAGTGATAAGATTGATTAGGAATGATTTCTTTCTCTTTAGACGTGAGGTTTTGCCTAATAAGGATTTTAGGAAAAAAGCCAAGATACTGAACAGACTTAGCTGCTTTAGGGATAAGACTTGGTGGATTGAGTTTTCAATCCTGAAGAGATAGTTGCTGTTGCATGTTGGTCAGTATTATTCTGTAAAAAGTGCAAAATGTGAAAATTCAAAGTTTGCTAACACAGTGGACATATTTAAACCTGTTTGGAAATATAAATAAATATAAAAATATATAAATATAAAATAAATATAAAATAAATATAAAAATATATAAATATGAAAATAGGGATAATGTATGTTTTATAGTGTACAGTACTGCTCATTGCATACATTTTATTATCAAAAATTCCAGTAATGGGGCTGGATAAATGGCTTAGTGATTAAGGTGCTTGCCTGTGACACCTAAGGATCCATGTTTGACTCTCCAGATCCCACATGAGCCAGATGCATAAGGCAACACAAACGTGCAAGGTCGCTCATGTGCACAAGGTGGCACACACATCTAGAGTTCATTTGCAGTGGCGTGCCAATTCTCTCTCTCATAAAAAATTCCAGTAGTGATCTGTTGAGAAACATAAAAATAAACTACCTCTGCAAATATTATGGGTTTGAAAATATTATTTGACTAATTAAGAACTCACATAGTTAAGTGAAAGCTTAAAGAAATATAGGAGCTAATTAAACAGATGTTCAGTGAGCTGTCATTCGTATTAAAACCTACAATAGTTGACAGGAAACAAAAGGCCTTAGCATCCACTGTTGTAGATAAATCAGTCATTGTAGTTCATATCTTCATCTCTGGATATAAAGCCATTTTGAAAGTTCATACCTTAAAACATGACTCAGTACTTTTCCCTTGAATGCAAGCATACCTTGGTAAGTTTAATTTAAATGCATAAAAATCTTTTTTAAGTTGTAATTTTTTTGTAATAAAATGTACCCATTTAGTATATATACTATTTAGTGAATCTTAACAAAAGTATATAAAAACACTTGCATAAAATAGTATTTGCATTACCCAGAGCATTTCCTCCTGCTCTTGTGTGATCTATCTTCCCCTCTGCCCTAGAACCCAGACGATTGCTAATGTGCTGTCTGTCCCCATCAATGAGTTTCTCTTTTCAGGAATTGATATAAATGGAGTAATACGATGTGCATTTTTTATATTACTTAGCATTATGTTACTTCGCATCTGTTATATTGCACGTTAGTTTCTTTGAGCAATGAGTAATATTGTATTATATAAATATTTCACATATTATTTCTCCCTAACTTGTTAATAAATACGTGAGTTGTTTCATACTAGCAGCTATTATAAATTGAGTATCCTTAATTCAAAGTCCAAGGCTGGAGGGATGGCTTAGCGGTTAAGGTGCTTGCCTATGAAGCCTAAGGAGCCAGGTTTGGTTCCCCAGGACCCAAGTAAGCCAGATGCACAAGATGACTCATACATCTAGAGTTCGTTTGAAGTGGCTGGAGGCCCTGACACACTCATTCTCTCCCTCCCTCCCTCCCTCCCTCCCTCCCTCCCTCCCTCTCTCTCAAATAAATAAATATAAAAACTTAATTCACAGTCCAAAAGATCCCCAAATATGAACCATTGAACCATTGTGTCAACATTATGCCACATATAGAAAATTCTGTATGTGACCTCGTGACAAGGCAAAGTCAAAATGCAGGCACAGTATGTTGTGTGACGTTACTTTCACACTGTGTTATGAAGTATATATGAAACAATCTTATGCTTGGACTTGTATCTTATCATCAAGATACGTCATTGTATCTGTGCAAATATTATGAGAAAAATTTGAGTTTTGAAGTTCTTGTAGTCTGAGGCATTTCAGATAATGGATTATTAGCATATATGGTAAAGTTCTCTTATCAGTCAGCTTCATTTAACTATAGTGAAATACCTAAGACAGGGCACTTACAAAAAAGAAAAATTGTTTACTTAGCTTATGGTTCTCAGGTGTCCCTCATCCAAGCCTTCATGACCCCATTGCTTTGGGCCTCTGGTGAAGGTACCAGATGACAATACTGGAGAGTAAACATCTGAGCTAACTGTTCCTATCGTAAGTCAGGAAACAGGACAAAAGAGGACCCCACAGTCTCCTTTGAGGGCATGTCCCTAATGACCTAAGGACTTCCTTAAGGCTTTGCCTCTCCAAGGTCTACAGCATATCTCACTTCACCACCCTAAAGTTCCTATGTTTACATATGGATGGTTTGGGGACACTAATTCCCAACCACTGTCTCTACTCTGAGCTTCCATTAGTAGTTCTTTGAGATGCACATTTTCTTTAGGAGTAAAATCACTGGCTTGCTTTGCAGATTTTGGATAAGAAACAGCATACAACTTTATAGAATTTGTATATTTTGCATTCACATGATCAGTATATGAGATTTCAAATGGCTACACAGCCTTGCTAATGGTTGTTGTTATTTTAATTTTGACCATTCTAATGGGCTTGTAAATTTGTCCTGCCGTGATTTTCATTTTCATTTCCTTAATGTAAAATATCTTTTCTTTGTTTACTGGCCTTTTGGTATTTTCTTTTGTTTACAACTTGGACAGGTGTTTTTCCTATTTAAAAGTAGGTTTATTGAGGTATAATTAGCAAAACATTAAGGACACATAATGTATGCAATTTAAAATGTCTTCCACAGTCAAGATAGTAAACATATTCATGTCCAACTTTGAACCTATAAAGTTCTCCACTACCAACTTGAAGGAGGATATAATTTTAAAGAAAGATTTGCTTATTTGAGTATGCAAAGATTGATGTACGTTAATTACATTTTAAAAATAATGTTCAATGTTTTTATATCATAATCATTTTTTGTTGATGAATTGCTGATTGTTTTCCATTTTTTACTGTTTCTTCATCTTTTTAGCAATACTTCAGTTTCTGTGAACATTTTATAAATTATGGATATTAATGCCTGATACCTAAGTATGTGTAAATAGTTCAAATATATGTCTAAATGTTAATTTGAAAATCATTTCATCCAGGTGTAGTGGCTCCCCTCTTTAATCCTATAACTCAGGAGGCTGAGGAAGGAAGATTGCAGTGAGTTGGAGGGCAGCCTGTGGCTACACATTTTCATGTCATCCTTGGCTAGACTACTGCAGGAAAAAAAAAATCATTGGTGTAAATGTTGAAATTCATATTCTATACATATACTTCATATCACTCACTCATATTTCATGCTTTATATGCAAGAGTAAGCTTGAAGTTTTATTATAGTCTTAAAGTTTGGAAGCATTTTCGGAATCTCTTTTCTACATGTTAATTAAATTTATCTTCCTTCTACCTTAATCAGTTGGTAATGAAGTTTATTTTCTCTATTATGCTTTCTAGATTTTTTTTTAGTAATGAGGTTTCTTATTTTATCCATTTTTAAGGAGTTACCTTCGTAAAATACTTTTTTATTTCTTTTTGATATCTTGAAGATATGACAAGAACAATAAAATGAGGAAACATTTCTTGGCTTCTCATGTAATTTAGGAATGAAATGGAAGTAGATCTGCTCTGTATGGTAATAATCATTTGGATAGTTTGTTGTAGTTTTCTTTAGTTCAAATATGTAAAATGGAATTTATATTCGTGAGAAAAATGCTTTCTCAAATAGATGTTTGCATATTATATTGGGAGGTTATACAGAACTCAGCTTTTTACATTTCAATAGTTAAGATTTACTTTGCCAATAGATATTCTTACAGTTTGAAAATTGTGTTTGTGGGGGTAAGAGTATTATAGCTAGGTGGTAGATTACATGCTTAGCATGCAGGATGTCCCATTTTAAATTCCAACCACCTTCTCCCTGAAACTGCATTTGTGTTAACAAATGTCTGTGTGAGTGATAGATCAGGACGGGTACAGGGTTCTTGAGTGTCACCCAAGTCAACTCTTCATAAATAAAGCTTTTATGCCAGGCTTATGCTGTTCTCAAATCCTCTTCATTGCAATCCCATTGACTGAGGCATAGGAGATGGATAGGAGAAGCATCACACAGAAGCAGAAGCTCCTCACTGTTGTGTTTGCTTAGAGCTAACCTCAGGGTTGTCATGAGGAAAGAGGCTATATGTAGCCTACAGTTTGAAGCTGAGAGACGAAACTCTCCTACCTCCTGAGTTAACTGTGATCCTGAAACCTAACTAAAGGGTAGGTACCCCAATGATAGTGTGACCCTAGTGTCCTCACCCAGTGTGGCAACTGACTCATAATAGTAAGTTCTAGGAATTTTACTCTCCAGGTAGCTTTGTGTCTGTGAGGTTCTTTAGGAATTTCTGGTGTTCCCAATTGGTTTTAAATGACACATTGTAATCATGAGTTTGACTTATGACTTATTGAGGAACCATAGCACTCATACTGGTTTGCTGGCTTTAACTTGTTTGTCCATAGCTTAGCATTTGGAATAATGAGATATATTAAATATTCTGATGAACTTATATCATATGAATCTGTCTTAATTTATTAGATTTAACATGAATCGTAATTATTGTAAATTTATTCATTTCCAAATATAGCTTAAATTTTTAAGGACTTTATAAAATGTACAGTTTGATAATAATCTACTCACAGTGACATATTTTAGGCTAATTTAAAATTTAAATATTAATGACCAAGTCTATCTAATGATGTACAACTTTCTGAATCACTTTTCCAGACAACTTACTATTGTATCTTTTTTACTTGTTTTAAAGACAACTTTTACTTTTGAAGGATGAATAACTACTTATAGAAGAACTTGAAAAAATTGTGTGAGCTTAAGTTGCTATAGAACACTATCTCTATAGAAGAGCTGTTTTCTTTAAAGGATTACCTTGTATCTTGTATGAATTTTAAAATTTAAGTGTATAATCTTCATAGCCATAACAATTTAGTATTCTAATTTCTTAAAGCCTTTGTGACAATATAAGCAGATTAATGATTTTATAAGGACCTGAAATGTTTGTATAATGAGGTCTAAAAATCTGTATTTATCTCAAATAAAATAATGATTAAAAGTGCTAATTGGAGATTTTGATGTACATGGAAATTTAGAGCAATATTGTTTCTTGAGTTGATGAGGAAAGTCAGCTACTGTTGTTCATATGCAGACTGTTCTTATGCTTTGACACTGGGTGGATTGGATGGAGATGGGCCAACATATGAGCAGTTAAGTGTTTTGAAATTTCTTATTTCTTTATTAGAGGACAGTTTAAAGAGAACCTGTGTGTCAGTGGTAGATACATTAAACTTTTATACTTTGTGTTTTTATTTGTATAAGATAAAATGTATTTATTTTGTTATATGTACTTTTAATATTTTTACAAAACCATTTTGCAGTTACCTAATCTACATTTCTTTGTGAAATTAAGTTAAAGTATGAACTAGTAAAATCTTTTTGAATAGTTTTTGGTAAATAACATTTTAAGGAAATACTTAGTTAAGACCCACTTTTATTGATCTTGGAGTGATCTAGAAAGGTATTTTTGGTTTAAATTACCTTATTTTATGCATGTGCTAGATACTGTAAATACCACAGTAGGTAAATATGAAATTTGAAGCACTGTATTCTACCTCTGACATAAAGTAATAATCCAAACAAGTCATTTATGTTACCATAAGACAAAGAGAAGATTGGTCAATGTCAGTTTTTTGGCTAGAGCAGTATTTGACTACAGTATTGTATTTGCATATAACCATTTTAATCGAGAATTTTTGTTTAGTGCATATTGATAATTTGAAAGGAAAATGGCATTGCACTTTTCACATATGCCAATTTTTTTTTAATGGATTAAGGGCCTAAAGGAATAGAGGAAGTGAATGGACACCGATGTTTCAAAATATCTCATTTTGCCTAAAAGCAAGTACTGGCAGATAAATGCCCATAAAGGGATTTCTTTCTTAAGCCCCGTGGATTTTTTCCCCCGCAACTTTTTGTGTGAGTTAGAAATGAAAACCATTCATCTAGTGCCCCAAAGAACGGCCTTATTGAATGGAATAACAGTGTAATGTACCATTGAAGGCAGGATTGAAAGTGATTATCTTGTTAACTCTTGACAGTTACCGCCAGCTTGAAATAGAACCGGCAGGCTTGATTTGCAAATGAATTAGAGCTTTTTCATTTTGTGCCAGGATCATCTTTTTATATTCTGATATGACAGATGCTATGTTCCAGGCTTTTGTTTTTCTTCGTTTTTATTCTTGCAAATAAAAAACAAAAGATTACTATAGTCATTTTATTTCCATCTTTTCTCTTGGAGTTTATTCTTTGTATAGAAGTTTTAATCCTATATTTTTCAAAAATTTGTTTAAGGCTGTTGTTGTTTCTATTAGAATTCAATTTGATAAGATTTAAGTACAGTAGTAATTGGATAAAAAGATTTTATTGACTTGTAAGAAATAGGAAATTTGTTACAAAAAACACGAGTTAGTAAAAATTCAAGATTTTAGCTACTTTTAATACAAGTAGTTCTTTTTCTTGGTAATTAGTTTGATAGGAGTTGGAAGTAGTAGACATGTTTCTCTAGGAAGATTGAAACTTGTGTGCACTCTATCATCTTCCTCAACTATTTATACTTGGCTCACATTAGCTTCATCCCCTTTCCTCTCACACCTATTTACACATGGTTTTTTTTTTAACAAAGATGTTAACTCATACCCTTTATTTTTCTGTAATATTTTAGTATAGACATTTTCTTTTTTTAATATTTTCTTTTTATTTATTTATTTGAGAGCTAGAGAGAGAGAGATACAGAAGTAGGCAGGTAGACGGGGAGAATGGGCGCACCAGGGCTTCCAGCCACTGCAAACAAACTCCAGACGCGTGCGCCCACTTGTGCATCTGGCTAACGTGGGTCCTGGGGAATCAAGCCTCGAACCGGGGTCCTTAGGCTTCACAGGCAAGTGCTTAACCGCTAAACCATCTCTCCAGCCTGACATTTTCTTTTTTTAAGATTTATTTATTTGTTTGTTTATTTATTTATTTATTTATTTATTTATTTGAGACAGCAAGAGGGGTGAGAGAGAGAGAATGGGCACACCAGGGCCTCTAGCCACTGCAAAAGAACTCTAGACACATGCACCACCATATGCATCTTGCTTACGTGGGACCTGGAGAATCACTAAGTCCTTAGATTTCACAGACATGTCATGCCTTAACCACTAAGCCATTTTTCCAGCCCACAAGTGGGTTTTTTATGAACCCAAGGAGAATATACTAGAAACATTGTTCTCCTGTTTAGATTCCTTAGTGTGTATATTACATGGACAAGGATAATTTTTTATATGACCATGAAAACACAGAGTTTAAAATAAAACATTTTTGTTTGTTTTTGTTCTCATAGTACAAAAGCAATGAATTGACTTCATTTTTCTTTCTGTTCTTTTCTTTCTTTAGTGTTAGAGAGAGAACCTTTATTCCTTCTGTGTATAAGTTAGGCAAGTGCTCCTCTCACTGAGCTTCAGTCCAGCTCTCAATTTAAAGGCTTTTATCCCCACTGACATAATATGGCCTTTTGTTTGTTCTATAACCATCTAAAATGCATATGGTGATTTTTAATATATTCTTAATTTATAACTTACTAACCTAGGACCATTTTTTACTATTCCAGATAGTTTTTTTATTTTTTGTTTATTTTTATTTATTTATTTGAGAGCGACAGACAGAGAAAGAAGCAGAGAGAGAGAGAATGGGTGCGGCAGGGCCTCCAGCCACTGCAAATGAACTCCATACGTGTTCGGCCCCTTGTGCATAACATGGGTCCTGGGGAAATCGAGCCTCGAACTTGGGTCCTTAGACTTCACAGGCAAGCACTTAACTGCTAAGCCATCTCTCCAGCCCCCAGATAGTTTTTATAGAAAACATTTAAAGTTTGAGCATTTTATTTACAATTAAATTTGCAAAGTAGCAAATATAACCTCCATCTCCCATCTAAAAAATACGTATTTTCTATCCAAAAGACTTCTTTTTGTATATATGTATTTTCCTAATTCTAGAGGGAGAGAAGGAGTTGTGGTGTGTGAGGGATGGTGGGGGATAGAGTATGCCTATTCCTCAATATGTGCTGAGGACTGGTTCCAGGACTTCAAGCTGTAGATGCCCAAGTCTCAAATATAAAATAACTTAATATTTTCATGAAACCTATATACATCTTCCCATATACTTTAAATCAGGTCCAAATTGCTTAACAATATCCAATACAACGTAAGTGGTATATAAGTAATTTTTATACTGTATTGTCTAGGGAATAATTAGAAAAAAATAACTGTATGTTCAGTATAGAATCATTTGTTTTTCCAAATATTTTTAAGGGCATTTAGGTTGCATCCACCTCTTGGTTATTGTGAATGGTGCTATAGTTGCTTCAACATATTGATCTCATTCATTTGGATAGATACCCTGTAGTGGGAGTGTTGGGTCATATGGTTAGTTCTGTTTTTTAATTTTTAGAAGAACCTCTATATGAGTTTCCATGATGGCGATACTAATTTACATTCCTAACTAACAATGTATAAATGTACCCATTTATTTGTATCCCTACCAGAACTTGTTACCTTTAGTCTTATTGATAACATCCATTCTTAGTTTCTGTATTTGTATTATTTTGTGTTCAAAGTTAAAATGATTTGAAATGGTCTAAGTTTATAAAAACATACAAAAGTATTGAAAGAAGAGTATGAGAGTGGAAAAAATGAATCAAGAATTTCTTGACCCAAACTAGATCTTATATTCCTATTACTTTAGTTCATAGGTCTCTGTGCTATTTTATTTAAACATTTTGTAATTAATACTAGTAGGTATTAATTAGGAACTAGTCATGCATTTGTGTACTGATTTCATATCTGGCTGTAAGCTCCCTGGGACACAAACCACTTTTTAATGAAATTGTATCTGTGTCTCAGAACACAGAATATAGCTTAGAATTTAAGCTTACTGATAAACTTGTTGAATTAATAATTTCATGAGGATTTTGCATCATGATGGTTACAGTGGAAAGGCATGGAAAAGTTTTCAGAATGAAAATGATGTGATTCATTTTTAGGAGATCAGATTTCTGTTTTTTGGTAGAATTGAAGGAAAATACAAGGGAATTAAGAAAGACTAGATACAATGTCAAGGTAATTGTATTAGGGCCCTGGAAATTAACATGATGGAGATAGATAGTTTTGTGGTTACTTAAAAGGCAGTGCTATAAGACTTGGTGACAGAATGTCTATAAGGTTAAAAGAGAAGAAATAAAGTTGTTGATTTCCACATTTTTACTTTAGACATCAGGATGACTGATGGGGTCCTCTTCTGAATTAGGAAATACCAAAAGGATCAGTTTGGAAGGAGAAACTCCTTAAGAATCCAGTTTTGGCCCTTTTGACTTTCAGGTTTTTAAAATATTTTATTTAGAGAGAGAGTGAGAACAGCACATCAGGGCCTTCAGCTGCTGCAACTGAACTCCAGATGCATGCACCACCTTGTGCATCTGGCTTATGTGGGTCCTGGGGAACTGAACCTGGGTCCTTTGGTTTTGCAGACAGATGCCTTAACTGCTAAGCCATTTCTCTAGCCCAGTATTTTTTTTTAAGACATCCAAATAGAGTTGTCAATTAGACAACTGAGTAAATGTATGTTGATTTTATGAATGATAGACTTTTTTCCACGTACATGAATTACTTCATGAAAGTATCCCATAGATTAATCCAGCACAAGAGTAGGACAAATAACCAGACTTGCTAAGCTCTAGCCTTTGGTGACTGAACAGAGAATATAAATATAAACAGGAGTCTGAGGCATCATTTATTTCATTTTTGATCTTTAAAAGTATAGAAAACCCTGAAAAGAGGGCTGGAGAGATGGCTCAGTTGTTAAAGGTGCTTGCCCCTGTGAAGCCTATGATCTAGATTTGATTTCCTAGTACAGTCATATAAAGCCAGATACACAAAGTGGCACATGCATCTGGAATTCACTTGCAGCAGAAAAAGGCCCTGGCATGCTCCCCCCAATAAGATAAATAAAAAATATTTTAAAAACTTAACAAAAATAAAACCATAATGTTGTAATGTCAGAGAGGACAAACAAGTAGAGGCATGAAAGAGGGACCACTGATGGAATTGATGCTGAGGAGAGAGAGTACTGGACATCATTGTGATGCTAAGAAGAGGTGGACAATGAAGTGTTTAGATTTGCTAATGTGGAGACATTCTGATAACTTTTGAAAGAGTAACTTTGGAAGTGGAAGAAGATAGGAATGTGTAGATAGTGTGCATTCCATTGACTCTTTTCCAAAAGTTTGATCAGAGAAAACTAGAAGTGAATAGGATGGTAGCTGAGGACTGCACTCAGGCCAACATACCATGGTCTTTTCTTCAAGAATGGCCGGTTTTGGACAGTTGTAATTTAACATTCAGTATGTGATCTTTTTTTTTTTTTTTTTTTTTTTTTTTTTTTTTTGTACTCTGGAGTAGTGTGAAAGCAATCAACAGAAGCCATATTTAAAATGGTCATCTTTTTCTGAGCTAACATATTGTACTACACCCGCTGATGATGCTGGGAAGTGGCTTCATGTTCAGCTTGCCACGCCATCACCAAGGAAAAGCAGTGTTATGTGTCACTAAGCCATGGTGATCAGCAGGTCAGGTGTATTAAATACACTTTTGACTCACAATTTGATAACTTTCAACTTATGATGGTCTTATTTGGATTACTTCCAACATCTGAAGGTTTGTTTGGAAACCTAGGTGGAAATCTATCCTTCGTGTACCAGACTTGGAAAAAAGGACTTTGCTTTTTTTTTTTTTTTTTTTTTTTTTTTTTTTTGGTGAGGAGCTGCAGTCTGTTTCTGCCCCAGTTCTAGCCCCTATTCAGCAGCATTCTTAGCCTCCTCTCATCAGACTCCTCCTCCTTTTAGGTCCAGATATTTTTCTCCACTTTGAGTTTGTCCCTTTCCATTCTTCACCTTCCCCTACACATACACCAAAAGAGGCAGGAATGTCCTAAATCCTCCCTTCTCCAGCCCTGCTCTCATTCTTCTGGCCCAGGTTATTCTATGAGGGTGATGGAGCAGGACAGACCAGGTTCTTCCTTTGCATCTTGTTGACACCACTGTAACTATATGAGTGTGTGATCTCACTTCCTATTTGGTGCTTATTGGCTCCTGCATGTTGGATTACATGAGTGTGCCACCATAGCAGTGCCAGTGTCAGGTTGGTTGGGGTAAAGAAACAGATGGCTGAAGGACTGAAGTCTTTGAGGAAGCCAGAGGTCTTGATCTACATCCCAGGAGCTGACCTTTGTCAGAAGGAACATCTCCTGCATCACCCTTGAAAGAATTTTCTAAAGTCTTTGCTCCCATGGCTCCTACTGCACCCTATTCTCAAAGTCCCTTCATTCCCATGCACTTAGAATTCTAACATAGAAATTTAAAAATTTTGTTGTGCCATTTGGTTTATCCACTTTGCCCAAGGAAAAACTAAATCACATTAGGGCAGCAATTATGTCACATTTATATTAGTCAGTCCTAGTCTCTGACATAATATATGTTTCATACTAGAAATGTAATAGATATATGATTTAATGGTAAAGTAATGAAGAAGTCAATTTTGGATTGTCGTTATAGGAGAACAGAAAATGCCACTGGAAAATATAAAAGGTTGCTGCACTGTTGGCCATTCAGAACCAGATATAGGAAAGTTTCCTTCCCGCCCTCTGCTTGCCTAAAAGTAGGACCTAGATTTACAAAGACCAAGGCTACCCTGCCTTCATTTCTGCTCTCCTAACAGGAAGAACATAGGTTCATCACTTACAACAGCTTTGGAATGCTGTGGGCCTGGGGATGGTACTCAGGAATCTACATTAACAGACTTTACTGACTACCTGTTCATTTGCCTTCCCATCAACTCGCCATACCTAGAACCTCAAAGTCATCCCTTGTCTTGTCACTCACTTCTCTAAGAACTTACTGTTATTTGTTGAGATGATTGATAAGCTGGAGTTCAAAGTCATGTCTTTGAGAACTACTCATTCTGATTATATCCCATGTAGATGAACTATATATGCTAGTAAACTTATGCATTTCTTTTGTTAATATGTCTTTGCTGTAGAGAGTTCATTCCTCATGGGGCACAGAGCCTACATGATACAACCCGCCTATTTGTAATCATTCTTTTTGCTGAACTAAGAGTGAATGACTTCTATTTCTGATTCATTGAGCAATAGATAATGCTAGTGATGCATAAGTAAAATTGTCCTAGCTAACTTTTGTATCTCATGTTGTAATGATGTTTATCTTTAATATGTATTTTGGGCAATGTTAGTCTGATTAATATTCCTGCCAAGAGGAGCTAGACTTACCCAAAAGCTGAATGTGGGTCATTGCATGATGCATACATGTATGGAAAATACAGTGAATCTCATTAGTATATACAGTTAATATGTGTGTATAATTATGACAAAAATAGTTTATGTGGTAGTCTTAGTTACACAAGAATAGACACATAGAAACCATATAAGATAAATTTTGAATGCTAGGCTGTGAGGATTTTTCATAAAAGCAGTTCAGTTGGCTTTGGGATCCACAGACTTCATATATTCTGTCTGTTCAAGTCTCTTATATGTTTCTTATATGTGTCATATGGCACAGCATTGCAGCTTATGTTCTGTGAGGATGACATGCAGGAGTGATATCCTTCTGCTGGTGAAGAAGGCCAGCTATGTCCTCAGCACCATATCTCTCTTAGCACTGTGTTTTTGTTTTCTTGCCTTCCTTCTTCTTACATTATTGAAGAGACTATTAGGGAAATCTGCATTGTAATGACAATGCTGATAATTAGTAATACTTAGTGGAAAGTACTAAAAAAAAAAGTCTACATATTATTGAATTCTCAGCCAGGAATACTTTTGAGGATCCCAGCATTTAACCATTAACTGCCAAGAAGTGACTTTAAGTTTGTAAGAAATTATCATGTACAAAGTAGGAATTTACTTAGTTCTTGTACAATAGATAGGAGCAGTTGATGTAAAGAGGAAGAAAAACTGTTTTAGGTAGCAATATTCTTGACCAATTATTGAGACAGAAATGAACTGGTATGAGAAGATGTGCATTTTGAGTGAGGGTAGAAAATCATGGTAGAAAGTTAGAACAAAGGCAGTGACTTGAACTTGGAATACTATAGCATTGATATTAATGAGATGAATGTTGGAGGAATTTTGGTGAATCTGTTGGAGACAAATCTAGTATAAATAAAGAAGGCAGTATACCTGTACACAAATAGTTTATGAGAAAGTTAGTAGTGATAAAGAAATCATGGAAAATGTGGGTTCAGTGTAAACTCAGCCTAATTTTACTAAACACACACTACTTTCCTATTCTGAATGGAGTATGTGTCTGCTGTTTGAACAAGCTGCTTGCTGTCTTCTGAGCTTTGAGATCATTATGTGTTACTCCTGGGATTATTATGAGGATTTTAAAAAGTATTTTAATTGGACTAACAGTACTATTTTTTTCAGACATTTTAGAAAACAATGCAAGCAAAGGCTTAGGATGAACATAGAAGATACTCAAGTCCTTTTGTTAAATACTGTTTACATTTTAATGCCTTTTAGATTCACACATGACCATAGTATACATTTCCATGCATCAAACTCTTTTGCAACTGCAGATATCTTACCATCTTGTAATATGCCTTTAAAAAAATTAGTACACCATGAAAACTACTTCCTGTAAATATAAATTACATCATCATTGTAATGGCTGTATACATTTTAATACTTGTGTATTGATCATATTTTACTTGATAGGGTGTCAGCAATGTTAATTTAGTTTATTTCCGGTTGTGTTTTGTTTTGTTGCATATGAGTGTTTGTGTTGTGTGTCTCTGTATGTTTGTAAGTGCATGGGTATACTTGTGTGTGTATGTGATTGGGCATGTAGAGGCCAAAGGTTCATGTCTTTCTCAACTTCTGTCTACCTTATTGAGACGGGAGCTCTCATTTGAACCTAGAGCTCATCAAATTGGCAAATCTAGCTAGCCCCCGAGCCCTGGGATTATAGGCAGGCCACCACACCCACTGGGCATTTATGTGGGTGCTGGGAAGCCACACACAGGTTCTTGCTTGCACAGGATGCACTTCTCCAAGTTGAGCCATCTCCCCAGTCCTGTTTTTTAAATTTTTTTAATTAACACAACAGAGTGATTAATATCTTACAATTCTTATCATTGAAGTAAAACTAGAGAAGTAGAAACTAGTCAAAAGTTTTATGTGCATAATTGATACTTTTGATATATTTTCCCAATTGCCTTCTAGAAAATTTGTATTATTTTGTACAGCATATAAGGGATCTGAATCCTTGCATATTTGCTCACAGTAGGATCTTTGCTTGTTTGCTAGGTACAAAGTTAACAGTTTCATTTTGTAGATACTTTCTGGGCACTATAATATTTCTTCATGCATAAGTTAGTAATTTCTTGAGATTTTTCCTTTTTGTGAAACTTGGCAAATTTAATGAGATTTTAAATTATAATTGACCAGGGTCAGCACCTGAAGCATGTAAGTCTATTACTAATCATTAGTTCTTATTTGTACGTAAACCCTTATCTCTTTGCAGCCCCTTTCTCCATCTTGATTCCAATTACACAGCAAAAGAATAAGCAGAATTTTGTTTCATTATTGAAGTCATTGGTTTTCAGGATCAACAGTATAAATTTTCCCTTAATTAAAACACAGCTATGAAGTCAGGCCAGCTGGATTCCAATCTTCTCATGTTCAGTAGAGGAATATGCTGTGCAATCTCTGTAATCTCTAAATTTCATGCATCTCATCTATAAAATAAAAATAATAACTGCATCTTTGGCTGATGAATTAAGGATTACATGACCTAATTCATGTAAAGTGCTTGTTACAGCTCTTGGCAAATACTGTTTTGCTTTCCCTCACAAGCAGACTTATGTGTTAGGAAGTAAGTGCAAAGAGGTCTTAAAATAAATGACCATTAATATGATTTGAATGAGAATCTTTAATTCTGGGCTGGAAAGTTCAGTTTGATTTACTAAGCAAGTAAGACATGCCAGTTGTTATTTGTTGGCACTATTAGGTGTATACCTGCTTAAACTCATACTTCAGTTTTGTTTCTACCAAAGTTTATCACTATGCTTAATAAGATAACATTAGAACTAAGAGAAAAGCAATGAAATACTTTAAAAATTGAAGAATTAGATAATAAATGTCTATATTATTTAAAGTTTTGAAATATACAAGTATTATATTTTCTGTCAGCTGAAGGCATTAATACAGTTTTTTTCATTTATTTGAGAGAGAAAGAGAGGGAGAGTAAATGTGAGTGTAATCCAGGGTCTCACTAACTTGTGCATCTGGCTTTACGTGGGAACTAGAGTATCAAACCTGCACCCTGAGGTTTTGCAAGATACCTCCCCAGGCCCATTAATACAGTTTTAAAGGATTCCTGATTCTGTTGGCAGATACTACTTTTATGAAGTTCTTAGAACATAATTCTATGTATTATATTGACCCTTTTTTTCGGGGGAGGGAGTTCAAGGTAGGTTCTTGCTCTAGTGCAGGCTGACCTGGAATTCACTATATAGTCTCAGGGTAGCCTCGAACTCACAGCAATCCTCCTACGTGCTGGGATTAAAGGCGTGCACCACCACGCCCGGCTGATACTGACCCCTTTGAAAGTACAGATTGTATTTAAATCACTTATAATAACTTATATAATATTTATATAAATATAATAAACATAAATTCAAATTATTTATGTTTAAGTAGTAGAGATGTTGATTTATTTTCTCCTTTAACAATTACCTGTGCTGAGGAGATTACTCTGTTGGTAAAGTGGTTGCCATGAAAGCGTGAACAGCTTAGTTTGGATCCCCAGTAATAATGAAATGTTAGGTTGATGGTATGTACCTATAATACCAGCACTGTGGAAGATCCCTGAGCCTTAGTCCATGAGATCTAGTAGGGTCATTGAGAGACCCTGTTTCAAAGACTTGGAGAGCAACTAAGGAGGACTCCTGACACCAACCTCTGGCTTCCACAGGCATGGCTACATACACATTCATGCACTCCTCCACACATGTGCCCATTCCACATACACAAAATTACTTAACATTAATCCTTCAAGTAAAATAAAAGCCCATAAAATTCATAAATCATTTGTGAATCTTATAATCATAATCATTTTTAGGCCCCAGCTTTATTTGTAGTAAGAATTGGAATTATCCTACTAAATATCCAACAATAAGGGATGTTACCTTATTGTATATCTATGATCAGAATAGTATATAAGCATCAAAATGCTATATGCAGGTATAATTTTGACACTTTGGATTTTTGCAATTATAATGAAGCAATAAAAAAACAAGCCACTACATAAGTCAGTCATAATCTCAGTTATATAAGACAAATCATTGTATTTGTGTGCTGCAACAGAATATTTGCCTACAACATATTGAAGCTATTATCATCGAACGGTGAGATTTCAGGTGAATTTTACTCTTCATTAGAACCATATGTGATTTTGAGTTTGTCTACAATAAGCATTTTTTGTTTGAAAGACCACTGCTAACCCTTTATAGTACCTTTGTGCATTTCAGGACATGGTGCTGCTCCTTGTATATGATGCTGCATTGTACCAGGACACTCAACTGGTCAGGAAACAGCTTTTATCTTCCATGTTTTCTTCTCTGTGCCCCCCCCCCCACCAATGGATAACACATGTTCATACATCATGGATCCAAAAACTTACATAAAAAGCCATTTTGAATGAAACAGTTAAAATTATATATATTTTTAATGCATCTTCTCTGGTTAGGCCACTCTTCATACTTGGCCTCTGTTTCATCATGCTGGACATGTGGGCTCACACTCCTTTCTCCTGTATTTGTTCAGTCTACTCAAATATAATCAGTCCTTCTGAATCCCGCTAAAATTACCCTTGTCTCTGAAATCTTTCCCAACCACTCTAACACATATGGCAATTTCTCCTTATCTGAACTCATAAAATAGGTTACTACATAGATTGGGAGGGGGCCAATAGTAAATGATCTGCATTTCACCTGCTAATACCAGATGACTGGCCATGGTTCCTAGAGCAATGTATTGAGAAAGATTGAATTTATCTGGGAAGGAGGGTTGTCATTGACAAGAAATGTTACTCTTGTATGTGGGAAACAGAAGAACAGGTCATATATAGCCATATATTTTCCTGCTTCAGTCAGCTATTAACTACTTTATGTATTGCCCTTGATTTGATAGTACAACTTTAAGTACTCAGGGCAGCCATACCACATCTCAGCACTCCTGGCTCCTTTCTTATGGTGCTTGTGTATGCTATTATTATGGGTGATCCCGAGGTTACACTTCTGTGGTACTTTTTTCACCTCAGCATTCCAATAGACTTCAGATCCTAATCTCTTGTGTTGGAAGAACTTCTTTATTGCTTCTTTTAGATCAAATCTACTTCTGATAAATTCTCATAGTGTTCACTTGAGACTGTTATCTAGACAATGACTTCAGAAATATTGAAGACTATTTCCTTGCCCCCATCTGTGAACTCCAGACCTCTTTACCTGTTGTAACTTTACTGATTCATGCTCTCTAAAGTGTTCAGCTTCCTTATGGAATGTGCTCATCATGTTTCATAAGCCCACTAGCCTTTCATATGTTTAATTAAACTTGTCCTGACATGGTGGATGCTCACCTAATATTTGTCTGTAAAGGGACAGTAGTTCATTAAAAAAAAAAAAATGTTTGTTTTTGTTTTTTGAGATAGGGTCTCACTGTAGCCCAGGCTGACCTGAAATTCACCATGTAGTCTCAGGGTGGCCTCAAACTCATGGTGATCCTTCTACCTCTTCCTCCTGAGTGCTGGGATTAAAGGCGTGCACCGCCACGCCTGGCTTGTCACTAGTACTTATTCAGTGATGTCGAATTTGTCCCTATATGCTCATTATCTTTTAATCTATAATTGAAATTTAAGGCATGAGACTGAGTGGAGATATATACCTTAACGAAATCATACTTTTACTAAATCATAGAAGTGAAGTTTGAACCCAGGTTTTTCTTAGATTTGAGTATCATCAATCTTTTCATTGATAACTTGATACAAAACAGAATTTGGTATAAATATAACAATTATTGTTTAATATCAATATAAATATTTTATAATTTGTATACTTCAAAATTTTTATAATTATTGACTATCATCATGTAAAGGAACAACTCATATAGGTGTTGCTTTATGAAAGAGAAAATACAAAATTAACTCTGATCTTTTAGCTCTTCTATCCATAGAAAACTATTGCTATTAATCTTTTAAAACTGAATCATATATTTAGTTCATGACAAAAAACCCAATGTTAATTCTTTGAAAATTGTGTATTATTAAATAATTAATATTATTCTGCTTTTCACAAGTACTGTTGGCATGCATTTTTTATGGAGGATAAAACATACATTATCAATTATAAGCATGCTACACATTTTTAAGGAGTTGGCCAATAAAATCATGTTAATGTTACTTTAATTAGTTTCATATGTTACAACTATTTTGTAATGAAACAATGGAATTTTGGTTTGCTCTATGAAGTGAATTTGGTTTATACTCATTTTGTTCTGCTTCTACTCATCAAAAGGTCACTTTCCTTTTGCTTATTAAATCTATTTTAAAATGTCACTTTCATAAGTAGATCAATAATAATTTTGGATTGATGTAATAGAGGATGATTAGAAAAATATCTACTTTTGCTGTGAGAAACAAGTAATTAAATTATTTTCTAAGAAATAATTGCTAAGGATAGGTACAGAATATTGAGAATCGGGCAGAATGTCCTCAGAAGAAAGAGTTGAAAATAAGACCTTATTAAGTGTAGTTTCCTAACCTGATTCCCTTAGACCATTTAGATCCCTAAATGGTCACTTTAGTATAACATTGTACTAATACTAATAAAAGAGAAATTGATCCTTTCCTATTAAGACTGGATCTTGAACCAATAACAGAACCCCTGGGCTTTTGAGAAATTTCCCAAGAGGGGATAAGCTTTATAGGAGAAATAGTTTTTGGACCTAGAGCATGTTGTGTTTGGCAAAATACTGAAATTTCTTTGCTAGAGAAGGAAAATAGTATCTTTGTTTCATTTCTTTGTCTTGCCTGCATAATTGGTACCTGGGCTCTTTTCCTTAGATGAGGGCATCAGGAGCACTGTGGTTTGTTAGGAAAGCTCAGCCTTCCAGGCAGTGTCACCATGACTGTCTCTTACATATTGAGGCCCTGCTTTTCCTGCTTTGAGCCTGTGTTGCCAGCATTGCTACCTGTGCTGCCTCAACTACAAATTGGATGAACAATCCGTGACACTTTTTCAATATTATTACATTAAACCAAGTGGATTTTGATTGATAACCTAATATTCAACTAATGCAGAACATCAATCATGGCAAGTATATTAATTATTTAATATTGCAGTCTAATTCAGAAATCGATGTGCTGCATGAGGGGAAGGGAAACTCATGGTTCCCAGAAGATTTAAGACAGGGAATGATTAAAAAAAGACCTGCTGTACTCCTGTGTGTTAGTTCGATACAAATCTTTATTCATTTGCCAATAATCTCTTCCCATTTTCCACTTCAGGACCATTTTATCAGTTTTGAGACCTATAATTGAATTAAGTCTGCTTTCAGCACAGGGCAAAGGGAGTTGCACAAATATTGATGAAGTCATGACAGGGACAACCCAAGAGACAGACCACTAAAGAGGACAGGCTTCATACCATTTGTTGCAAGATCCCTTTATCAGTGTCTTGGAGCCTACATTTCTATTTTTCAAATATCTTCAGACATTTGGCATCATTTTTAAGACTTTTGTACTTAAATGTCACTCCTTCCAGTTTACAGTGGGCTTCATAAACATCATCTTGCATCCTCTTTCCCAGTGTTAAATATCCTCGTATGATTTGCTGTGAATCTTTCTTAATTATCCTCAGTAATCTTCACCCCTGTGTGATATGGAGTCCTCTAGGTTAATTTAAGAAATAGAGAGAAAAGTCACTAGTGTTCTAGGGTAGCTTCAAGCTCTTTTCCCACTGTGCCCCAACTCCCTCAAAAACAGTACTTCAGTGTGTTTGCACTTGTGCACAGCACCCCCGTCCCAATCTCCTAATAGTCATATCTGGATGGTGATGAGTTTGGACTGGGTAGGACCAGTAGAGATGTTAGCTGATGTCTACTTACCTTTCACCCAACCTTGTTTCAAAATAGGCAGATATCCGACCTGTGTAATTGATTACATACTCTGATTCAGACTGGAATATGAAAATTAAAAAGAGGCTGTGAAGCTGGCTCAGTGGTTAAAGACACTTTCTGGCAAAGCCTGTAGACCCAGGTTCAAGTCTCCAATACCCACTTAAAGCCAGACACACAAAGTGGCACATGTCTGGATTTTGTGTGTGGAGGCAGGAGGTCCTGGAAATTCTATGTTCTGTTTCTCATGAATAAATAAATAAAAATATCTTAAAAATTAAAATGATGCAGTGGATTTTTCAAGCAGTTTTCACTTTAGTTATGTCAGTATGATGGGACATGCTCAGAGGACCATTGTGGGGAAAGATCTGCTTTGTGTAGAAAGGAGAAGGTCTCTTCAGGTCAACAGCCTTGTCCTTACGGATGTTTTTTTTCATTTTCCTGTTTGTTTTCTAATGAGGAGAGTCAGGGGAGACTGACAGAACAGAAGCATTTTAGGGAGAGGGAGCAAGTGGTTCAAGGGTGAATGAAATCAGATTAATAGTCTGCCCTGGCTACTGCTATCACTTTCCACGTAATGTAGCTTTGACAAGATAACGGAAGAAAAAGGGAAAATGGAGGTAATAGATTATGGGCTTGAAGTAAAGGATTCTTAGGAGCAAGCTTATATTTTAGAAAGGTTTTTTGTTTATTATGGAGACTGCCTTGACATGGAGCAAGGCAGGAGCTACTGAGGCTGATGTAATAGTTTGATGAGAAAAGAAGATGGCCCAACTAAAGTCAGAGCTGAGCACAAAGACAGAAGTGTTAGGTCGGATTGATCATTAATGGATGTTGGACTCTGCTTCATTACATTGACTACATGGTGAAGGAAAGGGAACATCAAGAATAATCCCCAGTTTTCTCCAGTGTACCCCTCAAAACACATGCTAAGAATAGATTTTACTTTCAAGTGTCATGTAGAAACAGCAAGACAGTGTCTTGCTTTTCTTTTTGTTTCAAAAAGCAGTTTCTTATTCTTCTAAAATCCAAATAACTCAGAAAGGTGAGAGATTTTCCCTAAAATTGTGACAGATTTAATAGACAGTGAATGCTACACAGAAATGAGGCTATGTATGGTCTTTTGTTTATCCCATTTGTGTCATGTTTCCTTCAGAACCATTCTTCATATGTGCAACGAAGAGAGGCTGCCTGCTTCAGACCACCATGGCAGTATTATACAATAAATCTTAAAAATCCAAAATACCCGATGAACTGTGTATAGTCCTGAAGGCTCCCATGAGTTATGGGATTGTACATTCAATGTTAGTAGTTTTGTGTTTGCATACTACAGCATTTATTTCTAGTAATGATCATGTGACAAGATAGCCATGAAGAAAGTGAAGTATGTACTATGTAGTACAAACTCCAAGTTAGATTGCCAAGTGAAACTATAAAACTGTGTGTATAATATGCTTCTGCTTGGGATTTACAGGACATAGAAGGGTAACAAAAGATACATCAAGACATGCATGTGCATACACACATGCATGTGTGTATGATATCTTCAGAAGAATAAACAAAAAATCCATATCTGTGATTGAGCACAGGGAGTTGGAACATAGAAGGATGACAGAAGATACACCAAGACATAACAAGATACATGCACACACACACGTGCGCGCACGCACACACACACACACACTCCGAAGGATACACAAAGAGCCCATATCTGTGACTAAGCACTGGGAATTGGCATGGGAGGAGACAGTTTATTGTGTGTGTTTTCAATTATGCATGTATACACATATATGTCATATTCAGATGCTTTACTATATAGTCGATTTTGCTTTAAACTCAAAGTTACATGAATAAACATAGGACATCCTTGTATTTTTGAGTTTCTCCTCAGTTAAGCACATTAATTTTATAATACTAAGTTTGAAATAATTCCTCACATAAGGAGTACACTTGTGTTAATTTAGTCTTGTCATGTTTCATTTAGGACTATGACATTAGAGAATAGAAAATGAAATTAGAAACTGTTTAACTAGCTTCACATTTCTACAGTGGCTATGTAGCTTCACTAAGGCTGCAAGAAGTGTGAGAAAAGAATGGGAAAAGATGAGTGCCAGGCAGTGGAAGTGAGGTATTAATCCTGGTTTGCTAGACTGGGCAGCTAGAGCAAAGGTGGAACCCTTCATTGTAGTTTTTTAAACAGCAAAACCAAAGGGATTAAAGACCAGGGGTATTTGGGAGGGTAGTATAGCAAGACAAAGAAATCAGATAACTGTGTTTTCATCAAGGGAAGAATAGAAGAGAGAAACAGAGAAAAGAAAATAATGCCTCACAGAAACAGAGATACTTGGAGAACGTCAAACATTATGAATGTGATACTCAGTTTCTTCTTGCAGTGTTATGTAGCTATTATATCATGTTGAAATCATAAGACCCTTAGTTATGTGGTAAGAAAGCATTCCTTAATCAGACTAGGAAATTTCAAGCCATTTTGTCATTAGTAAACTAGTACAGATTGGTATCTTAAAAAGATACCCTTGTTGGCCATACTTGATCATGTGTCTATTTAAATTACATTTGCCAATTAATGTACAGTTCCATCCACAGTTTCTTTTATAGTCAAAAGGAAGATTTTAAATACATGAAATATATTTGATAATTCTTTTCTTTGTTAATATTTTTCTCACTATTACAACAGTTATAGGTATTGATTTCTAGTGAAACTACCTTGATAAAATTACTGTCCATGAATAATTTGTTAGTACTTAAATGTTTAGCTGTGTGCTTGCAAGCACATTCTTATTGTGCACATTCTTCATGGAAAAGTACAACCATGGGTATCTGATAGAAAATATGACTTTTGGATCTAGGTGGATAGAATTTATATGTAAACATTTTCATAATAGTATTAGAAGCAATCATAATAAAAACCAAATCTAAATTGACCATTATTATATGACTGGTAAAATAATAACATACATGACTTTGTCTTTTTCTTTACTGACAGAAAACAATTTTTTTTTTTGGCTAGGTGAATACCACTTTTAAAGGTAATACTACTTACAAAAGTAATCTGTCCTCTTTTGGTGGAAACTTTTTCTCTTAAAAACAGTGTTACTATAAATATTAGAATAGATGGAAAAATTCTAAAGGTTTATAAAACATTTTGAGATAAACATAAATTGGAACAGACAAGAGTTTAACAACTATTTAGAACTTTTATTCTTCTATTTTTAGGGACTCTGGAAACATCAAAGCTGGATTAGAACATCTGGTAAGTTCTAATTTTCTCTTGAACATTTGCATCATCTTTGATATCTGCATTCTAGATGAACACTTTTGAATGAGCTTTGAATACCTTTTATTGAGAAAGTCAACCATTTCCCAAAGGGTCTGTTTACTGTTATTATGTGAAGATACTTGCATTTTCATTTATCTTATCATTTCAAGGGAATCTAAAAATTTTTAAATTACCTTTTTTGATGTAGAGATGAAATAAAATGAATGACAATCCTTGGATTGATGATCGCTTTAATTATAAGCAAAAATTGTTTGGTGTAGAATTTTTGGCATAGTTTGATCTGACAAAAACAAGCTTATGTTTTAAGAAAAACACAATCAAATATTGAACGCATAAATATGGCATGTTTTACCAATTTAACAGCTTTGAAAAACGTGAACAGCTTTGTTTTTCCTGTTGTCTCTGCTTTTATGAATAATGCATTGGTTTAAACTACTTTTAATTTCAGAATATAAAATAATTGAGATGAACATTTTTTGATTCAAGTAAATATTTTTTAAAGGAAAATTGGAATTCAGATTGATTTCACCTTAAAATTGTCCTGCTAATCAAAATATTGCAAAACCCATGGCATTGTAAGACATGAAATTCACTGAGCTCACTGTATCAAGTGTTCATTACAACATTAAGTAGTTCATTTAAACAGAGCATTATAAAGTTATGCTCTGGTTTCTGATTAAACTCAAATGTTGAATAATTAATGGTAGAGATTCTTTTATAAATCCAGTCTAAGTACTTTTCAATGAACACTTCATTTGGATATCATACTATAGCTTTGTTAACTATTAATGTGCTTTTGATCTGCTTCCACAAAAGGAAAACAGTAGCAATAAGTATCTTCGGTTTGACTTAAAGACATTTCAGAGTTGAAATAGTTTTCTTTTTAATAGCTATAAGAAATCAGGAAACCCAAGGTTTTCAAAAATACTTCTAAAAGCTATAGATGAATTTTTAAAAATCAGATCATAGGGCCGGAGGGATGGCTTAGTGGTTAAGGCGTTTGCCTGCAAAGCCAAAGGACCCAGGTTCAGTTCCCCAGGACCCACATTAGCCAGATGCACAAGGGGGTGCACGCGTCTGGAGTTGCCCTGGTGCGCCCATTTTATGTCTCTCTTTTTCTCTCTCCCCTCTTTCTCTGTCAAATAAATAAATAAAAATAAAAATATTTTTAAAATATCAGATGATATTTAGATACTTAAGGCCAGATCTCATAGGCCTGGCTGCCCTGGAACTCCTTATGTAACTGAGGATGACCTTGCACTTATGGTTTGATCCTCCTGTCTCCACTACCTGAGTGCTGGAGTTGCAAGCTTGTGCCACTATGCTCAGTTTATGTGATACTGGGATTGAACTAATGATTTCGTGCATTATAGACACATATTCTACCAAAATAAGGTACGTACCCAGTTCTGACTTAGAAATTTTAAACTATGTATTTGTTAGAAATAAGTAAATGAGCCGGGCATGGTGGCGCACACCTTTAATCCCAGCACTTGGGAGGCAGTGGTAGGAGGATTGTTGAGAGTTCGAGGCCACCCTGAGATTATATAGTTAATTCTAGGTCAACCTGGGCCAGAGTGAGACCCTACCTCGAAAAACCAAAAAACCAAAAAACCAAAAAAGAAAGAAAGAAAGAAAGAAAGAAATAAGTAAATGACATTGTTATTCTCATTATTAATAACTATTTCCAAAACCCTACTTATCACATTAAGGAAGGACATCAGAATAAAAATTTTAATTGAAACATCCCATTCCAATATTAACTTGTAGCTTATTCTAGGAATAAATGCTACCATGCCACCAATAAACTTGTGTACTTTTAAGTTATTTATTTAAAAACTTTAGTTTGTTCTTGCTTCTTAATAAATAATAATTTTATTTTTTAGTTTAAATTCTATATGTTCTGTCCTTACTGGTATAGTACCATATTGGTGATTACTTCATACACTGTCTTATGCCTCAGTGATATATATATTACTGTCTTCTGCTGCCTTGAAAGCACTCAGAGCAGGTGGTACTCTAGATGCACTCTGCCCATTTTAAGCCAAGAAGTCCACATGTAGTGATTGTAAACTTTTGAATAAGATTTCATCTGAATTTACCCACTGAAAACTTTGCTTACACATAGTTACGTATTAATGAAAAGAATTAGGTATTAATTATTCTTGTCTGTTCATGATTCTGTTTTCTCTGGATCAAGTATGCCAAATATTTTTCAAAGATAGGAATTTTACTTATGAAAGAGCCAGGTTAATATGCAGTTGTATATTGCATACAGTTATTTACCAGGAGGCAGATGATTTTAATACATTTAGGTATGTTCAAAGGCACTGTTACTGATCTGCTGTGATCTGTCATCTGTCTGTCCGTCGTCTGTCTATCCATCCATCCATCTTATGAATTTGGTAAGAGCCATGAAAGGCACTAGTATTGTTTATTACTTATAAAGGTTTATGTGTGCAGAAAGAGATAAACTCAAAATTTGTAGTCTGAGTGTTAATGAAAACTGTTCCTGTTATTGGGCTTTTGCTCTGGACTCCACTTAGCTCCCTGGTCCTTTTGATCTACTGCACACACAGTGTAATCTCAAAGATAGATTGTTTATTACACAGAAAAATACAGCACTCTCAAGACGAGAGTGGACAGTGGCCACATGGACCATTGTACCAACCTACATTTTTTTTGTTATTAATTATGGACATAGTATGGATACATCCTGTGTTGGTATCATCCTTTCCCTCATCCCTGCCCCCATTCTGCTGGGGGCCTACCTCAGTGGGGTTATAGGTTTTCCCATGGGGTTGTGGGTTATGTGTTGTGAGAGCAGCAGTCAGTTATTGGAGAGGTGTAGTGCCTCTGGGCATGATGTCCAAACTTATGGCTCTAACAATCTCTCCACCCCCTCTTCCACAAAATTTCCTTAGCCATGTTGGGTGTTTGTAATTATTATGAATTTTATTTGAAAGAGAGAGAGAGAATGAATAGGCGCACCAGGGCCTCCAGCCACCGCAAACGAACTCTAGACACATGTGCCACCTTGTGCATCTGGCTTATGTGGGTCCTAGGGAATTGAACCTGGGTCCTTTGGCTTTGCAGGCAAGCACCTTAACCACTAAACCATCTCTCCAGCCCCTGGGTGTGTTTTAAGTCTACTTCAGTGCTGGAGAGATGGCTTAGCGGTTAAGGCGCTTGCCTGCAAAATCTAAGGACCCAGGTTCAGTTCTCCAGGTTCCACATAAACCAGATGTACAAGGTGGCATATGTGTCTGTAGTTTGTGTTTGCTGGAGGCCCTGGCATGCCCATTCTCTCTCTCTCTCTCTCTCTCTCTCTCTCTCTCTCTCTCCCCCCTTCTCTTTCTCAAAAGAAAAAAAAGTCTACTTCAGTGATGGGCCCTTAGGAGCCTCTAGATCTCTGATTTGGTAGGTGTTCAGTGTCCTCAGTGTCTTTCTCCTTCACCCTGGTGCTGATTGTCAGGCTCACCATGGAAACTACATTCTTGCTCATCTCCCCAATTCCTCTGTGGCTTCAGCTGGGGCTTGGCAGAAGTGGGAGGGGTAGTTTATCTCCTCAGGTCTTGCAACTGTCTGAAAAAGAAAAGCAGATTATCCACCAGTGAGTGAAGTCAGCACAGGTTGGATGGGATAAGTCTTATTAATTTAGAGAGAATTTTATAGATGTAGTCCCTCTTTTAGCCCAAGATTAGTGGGAGCTTGACATTGAAGAGCATAATCATTGTATTCATAGATTCTGACCTGTTTCCCAGGTCCAGATATGGGTTCTTTTCCACTCACTGGATCTCTTAGCCAATCAGAAAGCTATTGGTTACCCACCAGGGCTGTGTGCCACTATTGCACTTGTGTGTACATCCTGCCAGGCTGTTTGCTTCTGCGTAGCTTAGACTTCTGGTTGCTCAGGAAATTGTTGGCCACCATCCCTCAGTGGCTCATGCAGCACTTTCCAACACAGATGGTCTAACCGTCTGGGGTATAGCTTTCTTCTGGATTCCAGCCAGGTCTCTGTTGTATGCCAGCAGCACACAGTATCTTTAGCAGTAGGGTCTTACCATTTACCTCCGGCAGGTAATCAAGTGCTTTGACAGAAGCCTGTCTTGTTTTGGGGACCTTGTAGGCCTCCCAGATCAATAGCTCATTGTAGATGTTAAACTCATTTTGGCACTGGGATTTACAGGTCAGAGCCCCCCCCCCCGCCCCCCCAAAAAATCAACAACAAATTAAGGTTAGGCTTTATCCTACACTCTCCAGAGCCCTTCTTTTCAGTGCTTCCCCCATGTTCCTGTTGAGGGTTCAACCTTTTAGCCTGTTTTCAAGGGTAAAGGTTTCTATGTAGCCAGTACATTTTGGATTTAGTTTTGTGTTCTCCCCCCGTCTTTTCCCCTCTCCACAAGTGCTACCCTCCCTGTTGTCTGGGCTTTCAGTTGCCTATCAGGTATGTCAGCAAGTATGCTGATCCAGATTAGGAACCACAGGTAAATGAGACCATGTGACAATTGTCTTTCTGTGATTGTGTGAGATTGCTGAGTGTGAAAGACTGCCCATTTTTGTATAAATCTCATTGTGTCATTTTTTTCTTGCTGCTGAGTAGAATTCCATCTTGTAAATGTACCACAACTTCATTATCCGTTCACTCATTGGTGGGTACCTGGGTTGATTCCAGTTCTTAACTATTATGAATTGAGCAGCTATAAATATCCATCCTACGTTTTCAGCAGATTTTACATATTTCTAAAGTCTGTAGCGCAGACAGTTTCTTCTCCTGTCCAGTTGATTGATAAACTCATTTGGATTAATTTGTGACAGTGAGCAATGCTATGTCCTTGTTCTTTACCAAAATTCTCTGCTTGATAGTATCTTACATGGTTTAGATACTTACTAGTAATGACCTTTCAGTCAGTTCAGAATGTTATATCTCCAGCCAAGGCCCGGCATATGACCTGATTCCATTCTTTTGACTAATAATCAGATTCTTGCTATTTCAGTTCCAGGTTTTCCAAACTGCTGACTGTGAGATACAGGTCTGTCTCAGTGACCTTCAAGCCTACTTGGAGCTTCTAGCACATGTAGCCATTGAACTGGCTATAGAACTAAATACAATTAAAAGTATAGATCATGGTGGCTTGGTTTTAAAGGTGTATGCTATAATTTTTTTTTTTGGTTTTTTGAGGTAGGGTCTCACTCTAGCCCAGGTTGACCTGGAATTCACTATGGAGTCTCAGGGTGGCCTCGAACTCACAGCAATCCTCCTACCTCTGCCTCCCGAGTGCTGGGATTAAAGGTATGGGCCACCACTCCCGGCTGATGTATGCTATAAATTTTTTAAAAAGAGCATACCAACATTTGGAATTAATTTCTGATTTAGTTTTGAGTCTTTAATGCTTCCATAGCATGTATTTGGATTATCAGAAAATGTACATTGTTTTGAGAGGATAAAAGCCCCCCACAAAAAAAAAAAATTGGAGTAGGTTAAGAAAAATTACATGTAGCTTTTCATACATCCTACTAGGAAACATGGTTGAACTGTCTTTGTATCATGAGCCTTTCTTATTATATGGTTATATGTAATCCTGGACAGGAGAAAGCAGGTGTAGGGCAGAAAGACTAGAGTAGTTAGACTTCTAGAGCCTCTTCTGCAATGTATTTCCTTCAAGTCTTTGATTAAGCCTGTGTTCTCCCTTTCTGTTCTTCCTGGTTCTCCTTCCTGCCTCCACCCTCATCCTCCTATCCTTTTCTCCTCTTTGTTCTTCCCTTCCCTGCTTCCCACCTCCTTCTTAACATACTTATTTTTTCACAGTACCTTCCAGGCTTTCCCTATACTTTCTCTGTCCTGCTATGGTCATGTCAAATGATTGTTTCATTTTAGGGAAATGATAGCTAGAGATGAGGATCTGGAGGTACTTTCTGTGTCTATGATTTCTTACTTTGGGAAGGTTCAGTGTACGTTGCGTATTGAGGAGATTCTTTTTATAGATAAAAACAGATCTTTTCTGAGTGTTTGAGACAATGTCTCATTATGTAGCCTAGGCTGACCTTGAACTCTATCTTTCTGCTTTCTCCTCATTATGGTAATTACAGACATTTACCACCATGTCAGGTACCAGGGCATGGATACATGCATACATACATACTTACAGACACATACATAAATATGTTTATTAACATGAGCCGTACTTAATCACCTATAATTCCAACCCAAACCATAGAATTCTTCCTTGCTAGCTCCCATTTCATGCTTGTAATTCCTTTCTCAAAGTGAGAGCCCCGATTCTTTACACTTTCAACACTCTTTTATTCATTTGCTTAATTATATATATTTATATGTAAAATAGTTTCAGAATTGCAGCCTCCTTGAAAAACAAAGCTGCTAAAGAAAATTCAGTTCATACAGTCCTCTGTTGAATGTGGTTATGCCATTCACTAAAACTATACCTGGACTCACTTGTTGTGGTTTGCATTCAACTTAAGTACATTTGTCCCTGTTCTTGTTGATTTAATTATATATCTGAATATGTATGAAGCTAACTAGTTTCCAGAAATCAAAATTATGTACCATTGTCATTCACAGAGATGAAGAGGCAGAGAGAAAGAATAGGTATGCCAGGGCCTCCAGCAGCTGCACACAAACTCCAGATGCATGAGCCATTTTGTGCATCTGGCTTACCTGGGTTCTGGGGAATCGAACCTGGATCCTTTGGCTTTGCAGGCACCTTTACTGCTAAGCCATTTCTCCAGCCCCCTATTTATTTTAAAATAAGTTATGTGTGTGCATATACATTCCAGTCCCCTCCTTCCCTCTCCCTTCTTCTTTCCTTCTATTTCCTCCCTTTCTGTCTTCTGTCCTCCTCTCTTCTTTATTTATTTTTTTAGAGCACATTCTTTTTTTTTATGAATTAGTTTTGTACTCAGCTTATACAGTGAATTTGATACCATTATTAGGCTCATCCATGACCTACCCCCTCCCTGTTGAGGTATATGGGTCATGCATTCTGGAGTTAGCCCACAGTTATGGGTAGGATAAATGTCTGTGCATATCAATCTCTCTTCTTCAATATAGAAGCCCCCAAATATTAAAGAAGACCAAATGTTGAGGTTGGTATCCATAACGTAAAATTCTTACCTAACGGTTCTCTCTATCATTTATAAAAATGAATAAACTCAACCCAGGAATGAAATTCTTATATAGTTGCTACATGTGAGTATAAATGAGCTAATCATTTAATCATAAGAAAAGAGAATTTTTATAGGGCAAAGCAAAAAATAGGCAAAACTTAATAAAAACACAATTGATTTAAATCTCAAATTTATTTTTAAAGGATGCAGAAAGCATTTGAAATGATTAAGTGGCTTAGGCTGACTTTTTTTTTTTATTTCAAACTCCGTTTCACATCAGCTTAATCCCCATGCAGAATACTCAAACATACCACAGCTTTTGAATTAGAAAGTTCACTTAAGTTACAATAAGGAGATCAGTTTTAAAAAGCTGGGTTTTATTTTAAAGGGATCAAGTACCAACATGTAGGGAGAAAGAACACTAGGTTTTGTTAAATTTTCTCTTTTACAGTTAAACATATAAACTATAATTCATTTCAAAATAAAGTACCTGCATAACTTTAACAAGAAATATTCAGATCAGAAATAAGAAAAACATTAAGCAAGAAATTTCCTGGGTCAATAATATCCTAATTTATGATTATCCAAACATTTTATTGTGTATCTTTTCTTGCAAAGCCCACCTTCTCTACCTGTTGATCTACACAGTTAGGAAACATTAGGACTGGGCTACAGCTTAATGTTAGAGCACCTGCCTAACATAAGCAAGGTGGTCCTAGGTTTACTCTCCAGTACCTAAGACAACCTGTAAAAATTTCAGTTAGAGTAATAGTAACTTGCAGTGCTCTCCAGCCACAAAGCAAGAGAAGGCTGCTGCTGTATTAAGAACTTAAATGAGAAAAACACTGACTTGCCAGTTAAAAAGATCCTTCTCCCTCTCCCCTGAAAGAGTGCTGCCTGAGTCATGTAGGGTTATAAATCCAGGTTAAAGACATTGAGGTATACTCCTCACCATGAATAGATTCAGCTGCACTTGACATGTCGGAGTCCTGTGAACCTGCCTGTGTGCTGGGTGTTTCCATAATGTAAATCAAGCAAGTTTGAATCTGTTTGTAAAGTGACTAGTTTTATTGTTTTTTAAATATCCAATGTTGCCAGTAAAGCACCAAGAAAAAGATCCCCTCCAAAGTGTTTTCTAATGAGACCTGCAGAATGACAGCAGTGTCCTGCCCTATCCTACTTGTATCTTAGGGATAAGAAGTACTACTATGCTGCTGTACACAGGTGCTATATGTATGACAATAGTAAGAGTTCCTGACACAGTAGCAAAAAGGTAAAATAGGCACAATTTCACAGAGAAAAACTGTAGTTATACACTTTAAGAAACACAGTACAAAAAATTTGTGAAATATGATTTCTGGTCAAGATGGCAGCATAGGGACCACACCAAAGCAGCCTAGGGGAGAAAAAGCCAAAGAAAACCTAGCAAAATACACACCTTTACTAAAAAGGGAGGTGTATAAGAGATTAAAATGGCAGCAGAGAAGTAGGAGAGATCCAGAGCCCACACGGGCAGGCCGAAGCAGCTCTGGCAGCGGCGGCTTGGACTCCAGCAGCGGAAGCAGCGGTGGAAGCTGTGACTCTGGCTCCAACACCAACATCAGTGGCTCCGGCACTGGGTACAGCGGCTTCAGCGGCGGCAGATCCAGCAGCAGCAGCTCCAGTGGCAGCAGCTACGGATCCAGCAGTGGCAGCTTCAGCGGCAGCAGCAGCAGATCCAGCAGCAGCGGTGCCGATCTGCAGGGCCACAGTTGCCAGGCTCGGTTTGCCCCGCAGGAAAAGCCAGTGCCCAGTTCCAGAAAACAGAACAGCGGCCCAACGACCTAGCCAGCAACTTGACTTGAGACCAAAAGCATCCAAAAACGTAACTGGGATTGAACCAGGGAAGGGTCTCACTTGGTCACAAGCTGACTTGGATCCATCAACAGAACAGAAATCTTAACCTAGAGTGATAATTTTTTGCTTCGTGATAGCAACCTGCCCTGAAACATTAAAAAATGGGAATTCTCAAAGTCATGAAAACTCTGATCAGACTATATCCACTTTCTTATAGAAAGCAGTGTATTGTTGTACCCCTCTCTTTTTTTCTTCTTTCCTTCCTTCCTTTGTTTACTCCTTCCTGTGTATCCTAACAATCACTCCATAGTTGAAGTAACAGTACATTTATCACATCTCATTGTATATTTGGCTGTGCTTTCATTATTAAGTGTCTGAGATTTTACTTGTATGCCTGCCACTGTTTTTTATAGACAGTGGCAGCAGTGAGATTCCTTGGTCAGATATGAAGTGCTGTTTTTCATGTTTGTATAGTTTCCTCTGAACCTTCACATCCCATGGAGTGATACTGCATACTCAGTGGTTTATATGATAGCTAAGAATTCCAAGTATGTTTTGCCTAGAAGAAAGACAAATTTGTTATACTACTCAAGTAACAAAACTGCCCTGTAGTCTAGAGGACTCCTCTTTGACTGTCTTTCAAAACTGCTATAAAAACATGTTTGTAAAGGAACTTCAGAATAAAAACTGAAGTAGGATACCAAACTGCTATGGAGAATTGTGTGTTTAGAGTTGTTGGTTTGGGGCTGAAGAAATGGCTTAGTGGTTAAGTGTACTTCTCACAGAAGCATGAGGGCCCAGGGGCCTGAAATCATCAGAATCTCCAGATCCCACATAAACAACTGGGTATTGTCACCCAGACCTGTAACCCCAATCCTGGAAAGTGGGACAGAGTTCAATGACTTGACTGTGGTCCTGATAAAAACAGCAAGCTCAGGTACCAGTAAGAGACTGTGGCTCAAAATGAGAATGTGATAGAGTAGGACACTGGGGCTCCAGTCCACAAAGGCAACCACTCCCACCCCACCTCTGGTGAGAACATAGGACACTGCAGGGGCACATACATGTGCATATACTACCCCGACACTCACCGCATTACATACATAAACACACAAGAAAAAGAGTTATTGGTTTTATTATTTTAGTTAATATTAGGTTTGTAGTTTTGTTATAGTGGATTTCTAGCTATATTAAATATTTGCTGATATTCTTATTTCTAATTTATTTACTTATTTTGGAGACAGTCTCTCACACTATAGGTCAGACTGATCTGAAACTCTCTGTGTATCCCAGGCTGTCTTTTGACTTGGGGCAGTGCTACCTCACTGTTATAAGCTACCACACCACATTGAGATTTATTAATATGTAACCAACATAATTCTGAATACAAGTCAGCCAAGTGTTTAATCTATTTCTGACATTAGACACAAAATTAAAGCTTGAAGATAATCATTGTAAAAGGATTTTTGGCCATGTCACAATTATGAGTCTATTCTTAGTTAAAAGAGAGCTAAGCTGTGGCAGCTACTCAAAAAGCTAAGACTGGGGATGCTGGAGCCTTTTGATATCTCAATTAGTATAGTGCTTACCCAGCATGCACCAGGTTCTGGGTTCATTGCCCAACACTTCATAAAATAGGTATGGTGATATATGACTGTTATTGAAATTCTTGGGAGGTAGAGGCAGGAAGATCAAAAGCTGAAGGTCATCTTTAGCTACATAGCAAGTTTGGGGCCAGCCTGGGCTACATGAGATTGTTTCCCAAAGAAAAATGTGGTCAACTTACTCTTGTTTTGATGAAGGTCATCTCCTGGGATATTTGTCAGGTATGGCTCCTGTCATAACATTTCCTGCGTTGTGCTCAGGCTTGTTTTTCTAGCCTTATGGCTTGAATGACAATTTAGTTGGATTTATAATCTTGCTTTGCATTTTATTATTTTGACTCTCCTAAAATATAATTTGAATTGAGGAAGTAGCTCAGGTGATAAAGTACTTACCACACATAGCATGAGGAGTAGAGCTCAGATCCCCAACACCTATTTAATGTTGAATGGGCACGGTGGCTACTTGTCATCCCAGCTGAGGCAGAGATAGCATCCCTGAGGCAAACTGTCTAGCTAAACTAACCAGTCTGCAATTGCTGGGTTTAACCTCAGTAAATAAAGGGAACAGAGATCAAGGAAATCAACCGATATCAACCTATGTCCTCCATAGTTACATGCACACACATGCATGCATAACTGCACAATTGTGTCCAATGCATACACACATGCACAAGCAAAAAATATGATTCCTGTTGGGTGTGGTGGCCCACACCTGTAATGTTAGCACTCAGGAGGCTGAGTTAGGAGGCTTGCCATGAGTTTGAGACCAGCCTGGGCTTGAATGAGACCCTACTTCAAAAAGATATATATGATTCTGTTCATACCTTGCTTTCTGTATTTTCTCTTGATGTCATGTCTCCTACCTTTATTTTCATGCCTTTTTAAATGATTTCATTTTATTCTTTTTTTGCCTTGAGATATAACCATTTTGTCAGGAAGTCTAGTTTTATAAAGGTAAGGCTGACATTCCTGTATAATTGTTGCTTTATGATTTATCTATTTGCTTGTGACATTATAAGTGCACACTGACCTTTTGCATGTATGGCTATAAGTTTCCTCATCTTCTGATATAGTTTTTTGGATAATACTATTGGATACAAGCTCTGTTCCACTGTTTGTTTTCTTCTTGGATTCTAATTGTGTGTTGGGGGTTATATAATTTTCTTTGTTTTAAGTTTCAATTGCTTTACTCAATATTTATTACATTTTTCACATTTATTCTTCCTTGAACACATAATAATTTATCCTTTATTGATGAAATCTTTTTTCTTCCATTTTAGTTTTTAAATTTTGTTGGTATGTATGTGTATGTGTGCATGTTCTTGTGTGTGAATGCAGGCATATGAGTGCCACGACACATTGTGTAGCTGTCAGAGAACAACTGTAGTTGTTGGTCATTGCCTTCCAGTTTGTTTAAGATATGGTCTTTTCTTTGTTTATATAGCTGTTTTCTTCATGGTAGCTGGTCTGCAAGCTTGCAGGCAATTCTGCCTCTGCCTTCGTGTTGGCCTTCTATGTGATGGGATTACAGACACTAGCATTATAGGCTCCAGCCTTTAAGTGGGTCTTGGGGTTCTCAACTAACTTGGCAGTAAGCAATACATCCCCCTAGGCTGTCTTCCCAGCCCTACTTTTGAATTTTTGGTTAAAGTTTTCTTTTATTATTTGTCCAAATGACTATTGTACTTTGGGGTTATTTTCTGAGATAGAATTTTTAATCTGTGAAATTGTATTACTTCTTATATATAGTAGCTTTGTGTGGGTTTTGCATTTTAAAAAATTCTAGGCATTTTGTGGGCATGTTTTCTGGTTAACAGATGTCCACTTATATAATATAGTGATGCACAATTTCACTAATAAATGATGGTGGATAAGGGATGGAATAGAGGAGATTGGTAGATTTATCCCTTAACTCAGATAGTTTCTTGTTACTTTCCTCTTCTCATCACTACCAACCTGCTTCATTAGCTGTACTGGGAAAATACCAAATCATAAACCTGTTTTCTGTGGATTATTTTTTATTATGCTTCTGGTTATAGTTTAAGCTTACTATTTTTAATGTGGAAAATGATCTGTGAAAATTTTTACCTCAAAAGATAATAATTCGTAACAGAAAATGTCAGAAACCACTTTCTCTGTGGTTCAGATCAAGTGCCTTGCACATGCTAAGTACATGTTCTACTACTGAGCTACAACTCCCTGCACCCTGAAACTGTTTTCAATAGCTTTTAAATCCTGTAGTTATCCTACTAGAATCATCAGTAAAACTGAACATACAGCATCTCAAAGCCAGTGCTAATATTATATAGAGAGACTTAAATGAAAATGAGTGAAAAAACTACTTTTTGTGTTTAATTAGATTTTATGATGAACTTAAGGAAATGATACTTTTTATTTGATGAAGCCTCACCCACAGATGTAAGGCCTTTTAACAGTGGCCCCAGTGTTTTGCCTCGTAACACATTCTTCTTAAGGAGTGGAGATGGCTGGTTATTAGTGCTGATGTTGCTTTTACCTGCTTTGATTTTAATTAATGATGTTCTAAAGTTGTAGAAAATTGACTTACATTATTGTTACATCAAGGACTTTCTTTTTCTTTTGTTTTTCCTCCCAGTTTATGTTTCAAAATTCTGGAGCATGTAGTGAGCCCCTTAGGGAACTACTGAGTTCAAATGCCTCACATTGTACAGAGTTTTCAATGCAACCCAGTATTATTGATGAATTTAACACACATTTTTATTTGTACACCTATGAAAAAGTCCAGGTGATAAAGCCTGCCATTTGATCACAGTACAGCCATTGTAACAAACTATATATATATATATATAATGCTATCCATTCTTCTTGGTAGAGGGATTGAAATCAAAAAACATCAGTTGGAGCTACAAGAAGAACTGTTGCTTTTTTTTAAAAAAAATTTTATTTATTGCAAGCAAAGAGAAAGACAGAGAGGCAGAAAGAGAATATGAGTGCTCCAGGGCCACCAACCACTGCAGATGAACTCCAGGTGCATGCACCACTTTGTACTTCTGACTTTATGTGGGTACTGGGGAATCAAACATGCATGGGTCATTAGGTTTTGTCAGCAAATATGTTAACTGATGAGCCATTCCTTTACCCAGAACTGTTGTTTGTTGCTTTTTAAGAGCTTCTAGAGCTGCCCTTGTTTTCTTTTCTGAAAAGTCAGATGAATAAGTAGAGGTAGGCTGCAGTGGGAGGACATGGCAATTCAGGTGGATACCTGTCACCTGGGAATCGTATGCAGATGTAGAGTCTGCAGACAGATATGGTGACACATACCTTTAATTTCAGCACTCAGGAGGCTGAGGTAAGAGGATCACTGCGAGTTTGAGTCTAGCCTGTAGCTGTGGTCAGCCTGAGCTAGAGTGAGATCCCTGCCTGGACAAATAAAGAAAGTAAAACACAAATGTAGAGAATGATTCTCTGTGTCTGGAGTGGCACATGAGATACTGAATTTCAGGAACCTTCCAAGTAAAGTGGGTGTTGCTGGTTGAAGGGCCACTAGGAAACAAAGAGCCACTAAAAAGCATTGTGTTAAAAGGCCAGTGAAAAGGGACCTAATAAAAAGAGCCTGGAGTCAGCTTCTCCGACCTGTGAGCTTAGTGGGGTCTGTAAAACCTTGGGAGAAGGGTACTCCACAGATTCACAGGAGGACCAAAAAATTAAAAAAGTCATCGTTTTGCTCTGTAAGGGATCTGAGGGCTTGAAGTATTGTTACTGTTTGTTTTTGCCTTTTCCCTTTACTTGGTTTTCAGCTGTTGCATGTCAAGATGGAGGCTGCAGACTTATACTAATCATACCTTGTTCAATCTTAAGTGTACAATTCAATAAGTGATAATAAATCTGTCCATAAAACGGTTCCAAGTGTTGGTAGCTTTAAGTGGGATTTGCTTCAAAAGAACTGTGGAGCCATAAGTGTGGCTTTTATCTCCCCACAGAGGGCTTATTTGTGTTTCTTATATTGTGTAACATCTGAGAGTGATGGCCTGCTTGTATTTGTGGTCAGAGAACATTCTCTGTTTTGATAGGTAAAGCAGCTATCATTAATAGCTTATTTAGCCCATCAGTGGTTTGCAAGAATATAGTTGCTGCATGGCAGAAATATACATCAATAATGGTATCAAGTTCTTATAAAAAGCCCTTACCTCTGTTCTAGATTACTTTACATAGAACTTACAAATCCACTGATATGTTTTTTGTTTTCAGAGCAATAGTTTCATTTAACACAAACATAACCAATTAGTATGTTATCATCATGTATTTGAGTATTCAGTCAACATGAACTAAAAACTGTGAGATGGGAGAAGGAGCTGAGAATCTCATTCTAAACTTCCTTGACAGTTGCTTTTTTTTTTTTTTTTTTTTTTTTTGGTTTCTCAAGGTAGGGTCTCACTGTAGCCCAGGCTGACCTGGAATTCACTATGGAGTCTCAGGGTGGCCTTGAACTCACAGCAATCCTCCTACCTCTGCCTCCCGAGTGCTGGGATTCAAGGCATGCGCCACCACGCCCAGCTTGACAGTTGCATTTTTATTTTTATTTATTTATTCATTTATTTTTTGCTTTTTCAAGGTAGGGTCTCACTCTAGCTCAGGCTGACCTAGAGATCACTCTGTAGTCTCAGGGTGGCCTCGAACTCATGGCAATCCTCCTACCTCTGCCTCCCAAGTGCTGGGATTAAAGGCGTGCACCACCATGCCTGGCTGACAGTTCTATTTTAAAAATCTCAGCTATAGTTTTATATTTCTTACTATATTCTGAAAATATTTTTGATAATTGTCCAAATGAGTTTGAAAATATTGTCTCAACATGTACTAATCATATACTCCACAACTGTATTAACAATTACTTAAAATAACGGCTATCACATTTCACTCTTCAGAGTTTTCACCATGATGGTTCACTTGATGTTTTATATTTTCACCTAAGCCAGTATATTTTAGAGGGTTAGGGTCAAACTGAATATTGAAATGGGCACTTCCTCAAAGTATGATCATGAAATAAAATTGCATTCAGTTTTGCTTCTTCATAGAAAACTAGTACCACAAGCCATTCTCTTCTTTTAACAGAAAAATTTGTTTCACAAATATGTACATGTAAATGCACACTTAATATGATTAATTGTTACTATGTTTCTGAAGCTGTTTGTAGTACTTAAACCCTAGGCAGCATAAATTCCAGTCAGGAATGGTGCTATTATCAGTGGTTCATTTTTCTGATCCATTTGATCTGTTAGGTTTGTTCCAAACAGTTATAAACAATGAATATTATCCAGTCATCCATATAGCATAAGCTCAGTTCATTTCTCTGCCATCATCAGTCCCTCTCTCCACCTTCCAGAGAGATCTATGGTCATGTGTGGTGAAATATTGTAAGCTAATGTTGAAAATAAAAAGATATCATGCAGTTTTTAGGATGTAATTCATAGTCTCAGATTTATGTTTAAATAAATGACATTGTTTTGACTACACACAGGTGCTTATTAAAGCCTGTTAAATTGGACATTCATGCTCTCTGTACACTGATGTAACCTGCATTTCCCGTTATAGGTTTGTAAGTCAGATCTTGAAACTACCACAGTGACCAAGCATCATCCATTTAGTCTTCTTCATTATGGTCCAGACTGTGGGTTCTGCTTCGTCGTAGGGAATCCCAGGAGGCACCTAGTGGTTATTTCAGGGTTTCTTAGCAACTTATTTGTTTGTAGGTGGGAGAACACACAGTACAGGTAAGAAGGTTGTGAGTTAGTGTAGAAAATACATCTGCCAGGCTGGTATCATTAGCCACA
>CM070781.1:66653333-66778333 GCA_036346955.1 Dipus sagitta
ATATATTTATTCTTGTATTCTTTCCTTTCTTCCTTCCTTCCTTCATTCATTCAATCTGCCTGTACTATGGTTTACAAAACGTTTTCAGTAGTCTAGTTCCTTAGTTTACAATAGAAACAGTACATAACAAAATACAAATGTTTGCCTCTTTGTCATTTATTATGTGTGTATGAATATATGTATATATGTATGTATGTATGTGTATGCATGTATGTGTGTATGTGTATGTATGTATCAATGCATGCATGTATTTATGGGTGCATGTATATATAGGTGTGTGTGTATGTATGCATGCATGTGTAAATGTATGTATGTATGTATTGGTAGGAGCCAGCAAAGTACTGAAATTATTTGAAGGCTAAAATTTAGCCCAGTTCAGAACACATAAGTAGTTAATCTGGTAAGAGTACGAATTGTTAACCACATTTCCATTTATGGCGCTATAACTATTCTGACTTTTGACATGTTTTTATATTAAACCTCAGTTTGTATGTCTGCCTTATATCATATATCTTGTAAGTGATTAGGGATCTCTTTGTAATGCACACTTTGTTCTTGAAAAATATACCTATATATTCAATCTTGGCATAACTTCACACTATCCATTTCTCTTTAAAGGGCAGTTTAAATTCTCCTCTGAGCAGATATCTTTTATGTCTAACCTTTCCCTACACTGAACTTCCATCTCCATTTATAATACCTCTCTTAACAGTATTATTACTTAGAACATTTTATCAATATTACTATATGTATCTTACCACCTGTATTAAGCTGTAAATCTTTAAAGGTAAGTCTTTCTTCATATTCTTTCTGTAGTGCCCAAAATATAATTTTTGCAACATATGTATGTGTTTGTCTATCAACATTTTAAAATCTATTAAGTGAGTTTTTCTAAATCTCCAAAGAGTTTATTTAAATAAAGTATATTCTGAGTAAAATGTAATCTAATTTTTGAATCCAATCTATATCTAGGTTTATTAAGCATTTTTATTTTTTGTAGCCAATTCAGTTTTTCATTTGAAAATTGATTTTTTTCCTTGACATTCTGAGAATATTATCATAGAGGAAATTAATCATTAACCTAGGTATGATTTTAGCATGTAGACCTCTAGTCCACCCTCTACACATATCCTGTAAGGGTACGAAGTTTCTTCCATGTGGTTGAACAAATTCTGGAGTCCTAGCATATATCATTGTGACTATATTTAGAAGTCTTATCATATACCTGAAAATTCTCTACTGTGGTTCTTGAATGCTCTACCACAGACGCATTTACAATAGATATAAATTAGGTGAGGTGATGCAGAGGTTAGCTTGTGGAAATTATTGTATAACATTCATATATTGTCACATCTAATACCTTAAATATAAATAATTTGTGTCAATTATAGCTCACTACATCTGGAGAAAAGGGAAATGTGAGTGGGAGAAAGTTTTGTGTATCAGATAGTGAAACTTCAGAGTTAAGTACAGTACACTTTACGGTAGGCTTAAAGGAAAAAGAATATACCATACATGGAAATCAGTGTCCCCTAAGAAACAAGAAAAGAAACCCTGGCAAGACTCAGCAGGTAAAAGTGCTTATAAGTTGCTTTACTTTTGTAAAGTGTTATTTCAATAGTTGTTCCTGATGGAGAAAGCTGATGTGATCCAAGTCCGCATACGCTAAAGTTACTTCTAACTTGACATGTGCAAAGAGCTCATTGCTGCTCTGTTAAGAAATACTGTCACTGACAAAGCTAATATACTTAAGTATTTAATGAATAAGCATTCTCTTGTGGCTATTAGCAGATGTGGCCTGAAGTGGTATTTATAGGTTGTTTTTTTTTTTTTTTTTTTTTTTTGAGAGCGATAGAGAGAGAAAGAGGCAGCAAGAGAGAGAGAATGGGTGCGCCAGGGCCTCCAGTCACTGCAAACGAACTCCAGACGCGTGTACCCCCTTGTGCATCTGGCTAACGTGGGTCCTGGGGAATCAAGCCTCAAACTGGGGTCCTTAGGCTTCATAGGCAAGCACTTAACCACCAAGTCATCTCTCCAGCCTGGTATTTGTAGTTTTTAAAAATACGTTTATATTTGAGAGAGAGAAAAGAGAGAATATGGATGTGTCAGGGCCTCCTGCCACCACAAATGAACTCCAGATGCATGCAGCACTTTGTGGTTACTGGGGAATTAAACTTTTGCCATCAAGGTTTTTTCAAGCAAGCACCTTTAACTTTTGAGCCATCTGTTCAGCCCACGTCATTAGTTTTAATGGAACAGGCAGGTAGTATGTAAATACCTGTTGGAACTTCAGACAGGTGTAGGTGTCTCTTCAACAGATATTTGTTGAACATCAGCAACCTACTAGACTATGTGCAAATGAACCAGATAAGGAGGATCAGTCTATATAGAGTGTAATCTAAAGGATAGAAGAGACAGATATTAAAACCATACAGAAAATAAACTTTATTGTAATTCTTATAAATTATGTTTTTGGAAGAAAACATGCAGGATGCTATGAAAGAATAAAGATAGAATAAATGAAAGGACAGCAACTTGTACTTTATATAATCACAATTAAAAGGATGATTGCTCAGCAAAAAGTTGTTCCTGGCATTTCAGAAGGATTTTGCATGGTCTTGACTGTCAGCGTTATTTTGTCATCAGTCCCCTCTGATAACCATTTTAGTGCCTATTCTGCTAACATCCCCTATTTCTCCAAACTGTGTTCCTCTACTCTTTATTGCCACTGTTCTGGTTCAAACTTTCTTGCTTGTTTCCTGGACAGCCTGCAACAACCTTGGTAGGATTCACACCTTTGGGATTTAAATCCATGGACCCTCAGACCTTCCAGTTTTGAATGTATGGTTTTTTCCTTTGTACCTGTCTTCACAAAAGAAAGAATTCAACCAAAATTCATTTACAGTTTAAGCCAAAGTTTATTTAGTAAAGTATACATTCCAAAGTGATACCAGAGTGAGCAGGAGTAGCAGCACACCTAGTTCTGTCTTGTGGGTTTTAAAGAAGTTTTTAAGAATATACATGAGGCAGGTGCCGTATTCATGTAGTAAAAGTAACCCTCTCCCCCACCTCATATCATGGGGGGCCAGGTTTTCCTTTAAGGGCATTTCTTTCATGATCCTCTAGAAAAGTCCATAAGGAGGGGTGGGTGAGTGTGTATTTGTGTGTGAAAAAACACAATGCAAATTATAATGAAGCTGAGAGTTTTGAGGATGCAGACCCTTCATTATGTGCTTGTGTTGCAATTGAAAAAAAATGCCCTCTGCTATATTAAAATGTTTCTGCTATAGTAGGAAGAGTCTAACTCTCTGAGCCTCAAGGGTGTTGAACCACAAAGGACACTCTGGATGGTAGGAGGCATAGCTACCATATTCAGCTGCAGTTTCCTTGGTTGTTTTTGCTAACTCACTGCCCAATCAAGACACACAACTATCAAGATACAGCTAAGTTTTCCTTTGTTACTTTATGTCTGACTAACTCCTGGCCACTGCTGTGATTAAAGTTTTGTGCCTATTACTTGGATTATATGGAACAACCATTGTGCAGGATTCTAATCTCTAGCCTTAGTACATTTAAATTCATGGTCACTTGGCCCTGCGGTGATCTTTTCAAAATATAAATCTGATCATGCAACTCCTGTTACACCCTTAATGGAAACTTCTCTTTCTTCTAAGAAAGAAAATTCCAGTTTCTTAAAGACAGCAGACCTCTGAGTGCTCTGTACCCTTCATTTCAGGTTTATGTCTTTCCACATTTAGAAAAATACTTCCTACATTGTATTATCATACTATTCCTTACACGCTTGTCCTTGCTAATTGTTTTCTCTTTGTTTAAAATAATGAGGTACCAGTAACCCCTCTCTCCCCACTTTTGACTAGTGCAGGTACCATCACATTGAAGCAGCTTTCACTAATCCATCTCATTCTCAGAATGAGCTTCTGTTCATCTCTGTTTATATACTCATTAATAATTTCACTTATAACATGACTGTACAATTATTTGAAACTAGAAAATACCTTTTCATGTGTATATTACTAGTGCCTAAGTGATAGTAATCACTTAAATGTTTTGGAGGGAATAAATAAATGGTTTGGCTTGATTTGGTCTGTTGTATTGTATTTATACTAAGTATATTTTTTAATTTTAATATATTTAATATATGTACCCCCAACAGGAAAATTTCAGATTTGCTGATTTGAGCACGTACTTGGTCTGAATAATTTGTGCCCTGTGAGTCCTTATGAGGTCTTTGCTACCTAGTGGGAACAGTGCCATCTATTGGCTATTATCCAAATTGTTTTCACTGTCAGGTAGAATTCAGTATTGTTAGGAAGGCACATGTATTAAAAATTTTATCACCAGTTTGCACAAAATAACCAGCATACACCTGGTTAAAAAATTAATCTAGTACTTTTGCAAAGGAGAGTGATATTGTATACTTAATATTTACAGAAAATGTATCTCATCAGGTTTTGGTTTTTATTTATATCCTAGCTTATTGCTAAAGAAATTAGAATAACTGGGGCCTGGAGAGATGGCTTAGCGGTTAAGGCACTTGCCTGCAAAGCCAAAGGACCCAGGTTCTACTCCCCAGGACCCACATAAGCCAGACACACAAGGGGGGGTGCATGCATCTGGAGTTCGTTTGCAGTGGCTGGAGGCCCTGGCATGCCCATTCTCTCTCTACCTGCCTATTTCTGTCTCTCAAATAAATAATAAAAAATTAGAATAACTAATATTGTTTTATAGAAAAGAAGATCTAAACATTTTCTCCTATTTTTCTTTATAAATAATTGATACTTTGTGATGTAGATATCATTTTTATTTCTGAATACTATTAAAGTTTTCAAGGAACCATAAAGGTTGAAAGAAAAACAAATAGTACCTAAGTCAAAAATATTTCTAAACCATGGGAAATTGTCTTTTAATTGGAATTCATAGCAGATATTAAAGGGGTTGTTTTTTTCTGAGCAAAATATGGTACATTACTGAAAATATGTCATTTATTTCTTAACTTTACTCATTAAGAATATTTCTTCTAAATGAGATTTTTTATATGTTAAATGTACATACAGCAGGTAAATTTAATCAGAGGAAGTAAACCCTAACTAAACATGGCCAATGTCAAGCCTAATAGCTGCCAGTTCGTGGGCATGGATAGTTATTACAGTGTTTTGTAGTTAAAGAATATTTGAAATGAAGATAGGTCACCAAAATGCTAGTAAATCTTTCTGTGCTCCCAGATTGTTACTGATTTCATGAGTTTCAGAAGTGGCTTAAGTAAAGTAAAATAAGCATAAATATTAAAAGCGTAAATAAAGCTAAAAGCAACATAATTTAAGATATGTAGGATAGTAAGGACATAATTTTACAAAACTGTTACTTATATTTTAGTCTTTATAGTTACATGTTTTAGTGCATTCTTTTTAAAGAGGAAAAAAATCTTGTTACCTCATTACTACGCAGAATCTTAAACTTTCCCATAATGTTGTTTAATGTGTATCTGTGAAACTACATACAAATTCCTACAGTTAATAGTGCCAATACAACTGTACTACTATAAATAACAATAAAATTAGAGTAATAACCATAATATTAAATTTTACATAGATGACTCTTGTGGTGTGCTAGGCACTTGAGATGGATATGGTTCTTGTTTCTATGTTTCATATATTGCTTGATTTTAATTATGTACTCACACTCATGAATAACACTATAAGGTATTCATAGTAAAACCTGTGGTATAATACCACTCAAGAAGGAAAATTCAGGCATAAAACCCATGAATTATGACTCCAGATAAAGCTCAGACTCCTAATGTTTTGGATCTCAATTATAATAATAGTGAAGGATTTTCCATGCTGCTATTATCTTGATTTTATAGACAAGGAAATTGAGGTGCACATAGAATTAATGACCTGCTCAACATTGTGCAGCTAATAAATGTCAGCTCTGTAATGTAAAGCTAGGCGCTCTAGATTCCAGAGCCTATACTTTCAGTTATTGTTTAAACAAACTAAATACAAAATAAAGGAAAGTATGATTTAACAAATATAGTATAATGAACAATCTTAACAAAGATTTACATGTAATTGAATTTCCAATGTTTGGATTAGTACATAGAATTTTTACTTGTTTGCATGTATATGTGTAGTGTATGTATATACACATGAATGTGTATGTAAATGGAAGATAAAGGACAACTTCATGTGTGTTTTCTCAGACACTGTCGTTTTTTTTTTTTTTTTTTTTGAGACAGAGTCTCTCACTGACCTGAAACTCAGCAGTTAGGCTAGACTGGCTAGTCAGCATACCCCAGGAATTCTGTCTCTCCCTAACAGCACTGGGATTACAAGTGGGTGCCACCATGCCCAAGTTTTTTTTTTGTTTTGTTTTGTTTTGTTATTTTGTTTTTGGTTTTTCGAGGTTAGGGTCTCACTGTAACTCAGGGTGACTTGGAATTCACTATGTAGACTCAGGGTAGCCTTGAACTCATAGTGATCCTCCTTCCTCTGCCGGGATTAAAGGCATGTGCCACCACGCCCAGCCCCCAATTTTTTTAAAATGAGTTTTAGGAGTCAAATTCAGTTCTTCATGCATGCAAGATAAGCACTTTACTAACTGGCTAACTCCCCGCCCCCCATTCTTTACCCGCTTTTTCAATGTAGGGTCTCACTCTAGCCCAGGGTGGCCTTGAACTCACAGCAATCTTCCTAATTCTGCCTCCCAAGTGCTGGTATTAAAGACGTGTGCCACCATATCTGGCTTTTTTTTTCCCTAGCCCTTGTTTGTATATTTCATTTATTGCTTCATTTTTATATTTGTTATTAAATCTTTAGTTATGAAATTTATATCATCATGTAATTTTTTCTGCTTTTGCAATAAGCTTATGTAACCAAAAAATGCTGAAAATGACAAAAATTAACAAGTAATCCTTTTAGTATTACTTTATTTATTTGTGTGAAACAGAGTTTTATCATGTAGCCCACACTGGTTGCAAACTCATGGTCCTCTTGCCTTGCCTCCTGAGTGCAGCTGTGCCCCACTCACAAATAATTCCTAGGGAATTTCCTGTATTCCTATATTCTCACTAATCCTGCAGCCATGGCAGGTGGCCCTGCGCAAAGGCTAGCACAGCATCACATCAATGTGAATAGAAAAGGGCAGCTATAGCTCTGGTGCTGTACTGTCCCACACTATTTGACGTGCTCTGCATCATTCTCCTATCAGTTGTTTCCTCTTTAGTCTGTTGAAGAATACCCCTTTTTGAATAAGAGTACCATGGCATTGCATGGACAGATCTTAGTCTTGGTACAAGCAAAGCTTTCACAAATAAACCTGGCCTTTTCTCATGTCTGGTCCTATGTCAAATTATGTGTTCACTTCATAAAATAGTCACATACAAATTCATAATTTTACAAAGATTATGTTTTGAAAATGTCTAAACTGTTAGTTTTGTCTTTATAACTGCCACAAATTTTAACAAGAGTACAGCAGCAGTAGACCCCAGCATAGTCATTTCATGTTTGAACAACCTATCTTGCAGCTCTTAGTCATGCTTTCTGATACATTAAAAGCAAACACCAGCAGTTGGGTAGATCACATGACATCAAACCTGATTATGAGCCATTATGATACTAAAATTGCACTACATTACTTGTTAATAACCAAGAATTTATTGGCTTATGTCAGAATTTGATTTTTAGAGTCATACTACAAATGTATTTAAATGATTCTCATAAATTTGTGAGTCCCCCTAGAACATATGCCAGTACACTCAGGCATCTATGACTCCAAGTGGAAATATTTTACATTAGAAGTTATGACAGAGTTTGCCTTGTGACTATCTCCTGGAAACACATAAAGACACAGGTAATATGTGGGCATTTGTAGTACATGTCTAGATTCCAGAGTTTTTTTCCTATTTCTTTAATTTGAACCACCCTAAAAGACTTGTTAAAATAGAACTAAACTTTGTTGCAGAAAGTTTTTTCTGACTTTGGCCCTGCTAAAGTGAATGTCAATTCCCCTAATTTCTGTAGCAGTTTCAAAGAGACTTGCCTCATATATGTTTTCAAATAGGAGCCCTTATATTTAAAAACTACAAAATAAAAACCTTCACATTACTGCTCCTTTTTAAGTATTCCTCTGCCACATACTCGTACCATAACCACTAGGTGCTATCAGATGTGCAAGCTGCTTCCTTATTCTCTAGCTGTGTACCTAATCTACAGCCCAGACTTCTGTCAGAGCTTTGGGATGTGCTTGTGCTCTCGCTCTCTCTCTCTCTCTCACACACACACACACACACATATACACACACACTCTTTTTCTTTCTCTCCTCTCTCTCTCTTCCCCTTTTCCCTCCCTCCTCTTTTTTCCTTTCCTTCCTTTATGTTCCCCCTCACCTCTCTTCTCTATTCTTTACATTCTTTTTTTTTCAAATTTATCAGTTGTTTAATTAGGTTCTTAGCAAGAAATTTAGAACACCAATTTGTGAGGATAAACTCCATTTGTTAGAGCAAAAACCTGCCACAGGTAGACCTGGAGCTGAGGAACAGCTTTGATCTTTGGCAAAATTGGCGAGTCCCCGGCTTTCTGACCCACTTTGCCCGGCTTTGTGATCCCATATTTCTCCTGCTGTGTCAAAGACCTCACCTTCCTTCCCAGTGCCTGGGCTTCCACAGCTGCTGCTTCTTGAAGCAAGCATCAGTGAGGTGTTTAGGAACTTTGACTTTGCTGATAGCAATTTTTGTGGAGGCGGCAACAACAAACTTTTGGTATGTTCTACTCAGAGGAACTCGATTAGAGAACAAGGTCCCCTCACAGGTAGTCAGCCACTTTGCAGCTGTTGCAGGACCACCACTCTCTTGCCTCTGTGGCCTCCTGTGATGATGATCAGGATGGTCCTGGGAGTGACACTGGCACGCAGCTTTCTCAAGTGCTGACTGAAGGGTTTCTTGCCTTGGCTCAGTGGCACGTCTTCAGTAGGATAATACCTAGGCATTTTGCGAAGCTTAACCACCTGGGTACCTCCATTCTTGTCACCACCAACTGGTTTTATGACTGTAGCAAGAACTTCTCCATTTTTCTCTTTTCAACCTTGGGTTGGGCAGTTGAGTACTTCCTCTTGTACAGAGCCTTTCTAGAATACACTGCTGATCGGGAGTACCTGCCAAGTCCTCTCACCAGGCCTGTGTCCGGCTGCAGTGAGGCTTCCTCTTGTTTGGCTTTGTAACCTTAGGGTCACCCTTGTTAACCTTGCCTACAGCATCAGCCTTCTTGACTGCAGGTGTTTTCTCCTTAGTGTCTGCTTTCTCCCCCTTTTCACCTGCCATCTTGTAAGATGGGAAGGAGCTTAGCGTTACATTCTTTTACAAAGCTTTTTATTGATAGTTTCCATAAATATAGATAATATGCCATAAGCATAATCCCCACCTACCAACCTTTTCCTTCCTTTCATCCCACCCCTCACCTAATTCCTTCTTTCCAACTAGTCTCACTTCTATTTTGATGTCATCATTTTTCCCTCTAATTATTCAGGTCTTGTGTAGGTAGAATCAGCTGCTATGAGATCATGAATATCAATATCAAGGCCACTTTATTTCTGGAAAACAGTATTGTATGCTCTCTGCCTCTTCCTTTGGCTCCTACATTCTTATAAAGCTCTTCTTCTGCAGTAGTCCCTGAGTCCTGGAGGGTGTGATAGAAATGTTTGTCTTAATGCTAAACACTGCACTGTCACTTCTCAGCACTTGGGTGAGTTTTGAGTCACCCCAGTGGTCATCTGAAAAGAGGTGCTTCTCTAACCAAAAGTGAGAGCAGCATTAATATTTAGCAGCATAAATATTTAGAGGGCACTTTGGTGGGCATAATATATGCATTTAACCAGACAACAATAGTACTTCCCCGCTAGGTCTTCTGTCTTTCCCAGCCATAAGTTTTTCACTAGGTTTTCAGTACCAGACAGAAATTCCCTCCCTTGGAGCCAGCCTCAAGTCTAATCAGATTGCGGTTGGTTTCTTCCATGTTGCAGTCAGGTTCACATTGCTGGTAGAAATCACCCAACCGTGGGTGGGAAAGGTGTGGCCCTCCCTATTGTATAATAATAAAGCCTGAAGTTCAATGTCAAAAAAAAAAAAAAATCACCCAACCAAGTGCAGCTTGTGGGGGGAAAAAATAAAAAAGGTTTATTTTGGCTTATAGGCTCCAGGGGTAAGCTCCATGATGGCAGGGAAAACAATGGCATGAGCAGAGGGTGGACATCAACACCTGGCCAACATGAGGTGGACCATAGCAACAGGAGAGTGTGCCAAACACTGCAAAGGGGAAACCAGCTATAAAACCCATAAGCCCGCCCCCCAAATACATTGCCTCCAGGAGGCATTAGTTCCCAAATCTCCATCAGCTGGGGACCTAACATTCAGAACACCTAAGTTTATGGGGGGGTACCTGAATCAAACCACCACATTCTACCCCCAGCCCCCATAAAGTGGTATCCATACATGATGTAAAGTACAGTTAATTCAGTCCAACTGTAAAAGTCCCTATAATTTTTATCAATCCCAATGATGTTCTACTGTCTCCATAGTCCAAGGTCTTTTAAATGAGCCATAATACCAAAAAACAAACAAACAAACAAACTCCCTCAAACCCATAATGGCATAGAATAAGCATTCACACTGCAAAGGATGGCATTAGGCATAGCAAAGAAATACTCAAGCAATAAACAGGGCAAACATCAAACTCTGTAGCTCCAAGTCCAACAACTCTACCCAGTGACAAGTCTTCAAGTCCGATAGTTCTAACCAGCATCAAGTCTCTAGAGTTTCAGTTCTGTCCCTCCAGCTAGGCTACTCACAGTCCTGGAAACCATCATCAGGACTGGCAGGTTTCCTTAGCAGCCATTTCATGGTCCCAGCATCTCCACTGGGTCTCCACTGCAACCCACAGTTCATCCTCATGGCCCCATGGGGTCTCCATGCAGGCATCCAGCAAACCTGCTTCACACTGCCCATGGCCATTTCTAAAACACAAGACCACGTTGCAAACTCAATGACCCGTTCTTTCCTGCATTTCTTATACTCCACAATACCAGGTAGGGTTCCAATTTGTTAATCCAGGGGGGAATAAAGCAGAGTTTGAATAATAGGACATTCCTTGAGCACTCAGTCCCCTTCAAAAGAGTCTAAATAAAGTAGACTAAAGAATAGGACACTTCTTGAGCACTCAGGTAGTCTACATTCTTCCTGTTGCCCCAGTGCAGGTTAGCAGGCCCAATCTCCAAGGTTGTAATCTCTCAATTGCAGCTGAACAGGCAGCAGTTCACCCAAAGATTTCTTTTTTTGTGTGCCATATCCTTCTGCTCACACCAGTTTATTTCTACGCAAAGCAACCCTGCACAACTTCTCAGGACATGGGCATAACGGCAAGCTTCTCACAGAATCTGCTAGCCCAGTCCAAGCAAAGCTCTTTCGCACCCTCATAAGCCAAACCTCACAGTCCATAGTTCTTACTGCATTTAGGTCTTTCAACTGTGACCAGAATAGTCCATCAAGCTGTACTTACAGCACTGCAAGGCATCACTTAGGCCAAGGTTTCAAATCCTTCCACATTCCTCTTGAAAGTCAGCTCCAAAAGGCCAAAGCCACACAGTCAGGTGTCTAGCAATAATTCCACTCCTTGGTACCACTTTACTGTTGCAGTCCGATTTGCATTGCTGGTAGAAATCACCCAACCAAGAACATCTTGTGGGAAGAAAGAGGTGTATTTTGGTGTACAGGCTCAAGGGGGAAGCTCCATGATGGCAGGGAAAACAATGGCATGAGCAGAGGGTGCACATCACCCCCTGGCCAACATAAGGTGGACCATACCAACAGGAAAGTGTGCCAAACACTGGCAAGGGGAAACTGGCTAATAATACCCATAAGCCTGCCCCCAACAATACACTGCCTCCAGGAGGCATTAATTCCCAAATCTCCATCAGCTGGGAACCTAACATTCAGACCACCTAAGTTTTGTTTTGTTTTTAAATTAGTTTTGTACTCAGTGAATACAGTCAAGTTGGTATCATTGTTAGCCCCCTCCCTTACTGTCCCCAACCGCAGGGGCCCTCCTTGTTGTGGAATATAGGTCATGCTTTGTGGGGTTAGCCATCAGTTATGAGTAGGAGGCAATGTCTCTGTATATCATGACCCAACATGTGGCTCTGACATTCTTTCAGTGCCCTCTTAACGCAAATTTCCCTGAGCCATGTTGGGTTCATTTTAGGTCTGCTTCATCTAAGTTTTAGGGGGACATCTGAATCACACCACCACACTCCATAACCGACATACCACTATTGAATCAGATGGAACATTTGGCATGACTGGCCAGCCATAAATCTTGAAGAGTCCACTTCTTATTAAGACCATTGATGACTTTTCTCTCCCAACAGGCTACATACGACTTTTAAGCATCCTAACAGCTAGTCAATTGGGAAGAGGTTTCCAATTCAGTTCCAGCTTAATTTTTTAGTGTGCTGCTGCCCAAACATATGGACTCTTCAGCAATAGGCTCTTATCATCTAGTTATAGTAGGCATCTAAGAGCCTTGGCAGTAGTATGTAATGTTTTGGGGGCATGAGGGTTATCTGTGGCCAACAACTCATTGGAAAGGTATCCCACAACTGTCACTGAAAATTTTCTAATAACCATCTATGGCTTCAGGGCACAACATTGCCCACCTCCACAGGATATTTCTGCCCAGTCTCTTCATTACATATATATTAATAGCTAGCAAAGAATTAGGCTTCCATATGGCTTATTCATAACATTATCCCTTCCTTTCTTCCATGCCCTACCCTGACTCCACTTACTTAGACCATTTAGTACATTCTGTTAAGGGGAAAGAGAGCACCTAAACATGAATGCTCAGTAACCCCAAATGTCTTTTAATAAGATTATATTAAAAGTTCTTATTTCTACCCCTCTCTTTTCCTAGAATGGATAACAGACCTGAGGTGGAGGAGCTTGTGGGGTAGAAGCTTTGAGCAGAGCAAACTTGGAATGATGGATACATATCAGAATTTGGAAAACACACATTTGACAAATAAAACATTGTTATGAGGCTCAGGTTACCTACTTTAACTTGAACTTCCATAAGTGATGACTTCTTTTTCAGGCTAATTCTCCATGAGTCCCACACCAGGTTTATGATAGACTTACTAAGGTTGACCAGGCTAATTTGAGCTGCCTTTATAATGTGGGATGGTGAATAGAATATTGAGTGAAGCCAACCATCTCATGCTCTAATTTTACTCAGAATAGGATTCTGCTCGACCTAGCCATTAAATTGTTTTTCTCAGTTTTTTTCTATGCAGTTAGATTTTTGTGCATAATTATTAACAATCCTAAATTTTCAAATTAATTTTATAATAAAATGGCTGTACTAATTAGGTGCACTGCTTATATGCCTATTCCTTTAAACTCCTTTTCTTTGGATTGGGACCCCTTGCATGTTCAGACAGAATTGGGTCAGAGATTTTCTACTTTTTGAAGGAAAGGTTTCTCTAATGTGTGGATTATGTGGTCAAACAACGCTATCTGAATACCATGCTAACTGTACTTTTATACATCTAATCTATGATTATCATAGGCCATAAGTTTGTACTTTCAAATGACTACCATTGTGCTAAGAATTTTAACACTAAGAACCCATATGGGAAGATTTTGGAAATAGTTTTAAATAACATTGTGGTTAGAAATAATGATTTCTTTCTCTTGTTTAGAGAGAATCAATTATAAGAATTCTCGTGTTTCCATTTTGCAGTTATTCAGTAACTCAAGAAATTTTCCTCACTCAAAATGAAACGTGTTTAAGAAGTTAGGTAAATGAAATTTATTCTTATTTTCACCAATGAGAACAGAAACGATATCACAGATAGCTATACTAATAACCTCAACACACATTTTCTGACATAACTGGGAACTCATTACCTAAGAGATAAAAACATTTTCTTTCATGCTAGTTGTTGTATATTTTGATTTAAGTATTATACATATGCTATTAAAGAGATATTCAACAAATTGTTTGGTTAGAATTTCTGCATTCTAAGCAAGGCTTTGGGATATAGAGAGATTTAAATAACCTTGGCTTCAGGATACTTTTGCTGTTCAGAGTAGTAATGTTCAACCTGACTCATTGGCACAACCACATAGGAAGTATTTTACAAATCACAAAATCGGGGCTCTAGAGATAGCTTAGCAGTTAAGGCTCTTACCTGCAAAGCCCAAGGACCCAGGTTTGACTCCCCAGGACCCATGTAAGCCAGATGCACAAGGTGGTGCATACATCTGGAGTTCATTTGCAGTGGCTGGAGGCCCTGGTACACCCATATTCTCATTTTCATTCTCATTCTCTCTCTCTCTCCTCTCTCTCTCTTTCTCAAATAAGTAAATAAAAATAAAATATTAAAAGATCACAGTGGGTATATTTGCACACACCTGCAGATTGCTACTGGGGGTACTGAGGCAGCAGGATCACTTTAGCCCAGGAGCCCCAGATCACACTGAGCAACATAGTGAGACTCCATTTTGAAAGCAAGACAAAATTCAAACCCTCAGCTTAGCTCCTCAAATCAACAAGTGGATAGCTTAGTATCTTGTGTCAGGAGCCTAGGATTTCCTACCTGCATCCTCATATGCTTTTGCTTCTTGATTTCTTTTTTTATTGGTTTTTGTAGACCTGGATTCTTTCTTCTGACATTTCAGGTCTACTAGTGAGTTCATCTTATGTTCTGTTTTATTTACATTTTAGTGTTGTACTTGCCAACTAGAGAATTTTTGCTTTGTTCTTCATAGTTTCAGGGTTTTCATTGCTTTCCAGCCAGTGGATAAGAAAGTATACTTTAAAAATTTAACATCATCATTTTCAAATAGCTACTACTAAATCTCATTGACTAGAGTCTCTATTCCTTTTTTATTAGCATAGAGAATTGGCTTTCATTATATTGTATTTCAAACAAATTTTATTTTTTGTTTCCCTTCCCTCCCATGCAAGTTCCACCTTGAACCCTCCCCCACTGCAGCATTATTAACACTTTCATACTACTTTCCTTTTGTCCCCCATGTTGTTATCACCTCTTGTTCCACTCATTGTTGCTTGTCTTGATTTAGTCTATACTCACTCTCCCATCCCTTATTTACTTATACATAAACCTTAAAAGCACATGAGAGAAGATGCCAACTGGATAATGAAAATGTGGTACATATACACAATGGAATTTTATTCAGCTATTTAGAAAAGTGAAATTATACAAATTGTAGGAAAGTACATCAAATTGGAAAAGATCATACCATGCCTGTAGATGCAGGTTTATATAACTAGTCTTCACTCTTCTAAACAATATTTCTGAAATATCTATATGATCATAGCTGATTTATATTTTAAATATTTTCTTTTAGGTCCCAAAATTGGAAATCTTTTCTTAGAACATGAGTACTTTTGAGGATTCTTTCATATGTTCCACATTTCCTCCTAGATGTGTAGTGTCACTTTATGATGCCACCAGTGAAGTATGGGAATTTGCTTTGTTGCCTAGTGTTAGCTAGCCTGTACATTGTCATTATAATATTGATGGAAATTGCAGAATTCTGTAGAGAAATCTAAAAGGAGAACTTAACTAGATGTCTTTTTTCTTTTTTAAAAAATTTTATTTATTTATAAAGAGAGAGAGAGAGAGAGAGAAGAGAGGCAGACAGAAAGAGAATGGGCATGCCAGGGCATTTAGCCATTGCAAACGAACTCCAGATGCATACACCCCCTTGTGCATCTGGCTTTCGTGGGTCCTGGAGAATCGAGCCTGGCTCCTTTGGCTTCACAGGCAAGTGCCTTAACCGCTAAGCCATTTCTCCAGCCCAGATGTCTTTTTTCTATGTGAGTTGCTATGTAGTCTTTGTTCCTTAATGTTTTGTGAACTAGTGGTTTTGTCATCCATTTACTGGCACCTTTTTTTTTTGAATGAAGCTATTAACTATGAATTAGATTTGCTAGTAATGTTACTATCTCTATGTTTTATTTTTATTCTGTCTTATTAGAATCTTTTTATATAAGAGTGAATATTGTATATAGTCAAATCTGTCATTTTCTTCTATGACTTATTTTTTTAATTCAATCTTACTTTTAAAATGGCTATACTCTTTGATCCCCATTCCCCACCCCCACTCCAGTGAGGGCCTCCCTAGTAGGGTTATTGATTCACTGGTGTCATGCAGGCCTTGGTTGGTCTTTTTTTTGGGGGGGGTGCATGTCTCAGGGTAATCCTACGTACTCTGTAGCTCTTACAATCTTTCTACCCACCTTCCATGGCTTCTTGTTTTTAAGCCTAGAAGGTCACCCATTTCCCATGTGAATTCTTTCTGTTATACTGTGCCAAATGAATTACTACTTCTATTATTTAGAATCAGTGAGTATCAGCATTTCACATGATTTTAACCTTAAAATTTTTTTGATTGGTAAGTTTTATTCCACATGACCAAACAAAGTGAAGTACAAAATATATACAAAAATAATTATATTTGGAAAGTTTGCTGCCATTGTGATAGGATGGTAACTTGTAAAAAGTAGAGGATTAATCACATGGTGAAGAAGTTGAGGTTATCACCCCCAACGTACCATGAAAATTTATTTCTTAATTACCTTTTATATTAAATATAATAGAAAAGATATGGAATAGTAATTTTATGTGATTTTAGTAGTGGGGCAATTTAAGTAAATGAAAATGACGAAATTGATTTCAGTTTTTATTTCTACAAGGAAGGATCACAAGACTATCAAGAGATGTTTTGACATCTAACTGTTGTAGAACAAAATCTTCATTATATATATTACTTTTTGCATTGAAATTTTAGAAGAAACATAGCAGTATATATTAACAATCAAGCTTCAGGCCCAGGGATACTGCTCAGTGGTAGAGTGCTTTCCTAGCATGTACTCTTAAAACTACTTATAGGAAAAAGATATCTTAAAGGTAAGTAGAGAAAAAGAAAATACCCATTATATATCTGCAGGAATAAAAATGAGTATGAAAGTAGGTAGCTACTTAGAAGCAATGTAAAAACTATAAGAAAACAATAACTTATAATTCATAGCCTTGGAGAATGTCTTCTAAAAATGGAGACCAAATTAATATTTTTAAGTGTTTTTTTTAGGAGTTCCATAAAAGTGAAAAAAATTTATTAAGACAATAATGCAGAAAATCCAATGAAAGTCAGAAACCTGAGAGATCACCACCAAGGATGCCTAGTCCTACTACAGAAGCCTCCAATGGAATCATAGAGAAATTAACACAAATTCATTCCCAACAACCACTGAGACCCACAACAACCAATGAAACCCAGATTTTTAAAAAATCACGGAACTTGAAGCAAACTATCAAAGAACCAACAATTGTATCAATGAAATTGAATAGAATCATCTCCTAGAGCATTTAGCCTTTGACAATAGGCTTATCATGATTAAGAAAATGTTAGAACCCTCCAAAGAGATATGAATAAATTGAAGGTAAGTCAAGAAGTGGAAGACCTCAACAACAGTTGATTAAGCTTAATGAAGATGATCAAATGCAAGAATGAACAACAGGAAACATCAAGAAAGTCAGGAAAATTGAAGTAACTTCCTGCATCATGTCAGATCACAATGCTTTAGAGCTTGAAATTAACAAGAGACACATCAAGAACTCCTCCAACTCCTGGAGACTAAACAACACACTTTTAAACAATGAATAGGTTGTGGAAAAAATCAAAAAAGAAATTGTAAAATTCCTAGATTTGGTAAATAATAAAAACCCAACCTACCAAAACTTATACAACTCAATGAAGGCAGTCATAAGGAGAAAATTCATAGCCCTAAATATCTCCATTACAAAGACAGAGAGGTCACAAATCAATAACCTGAATGTCCACCTAAAGGCGCTGGAAAAACAAGAAGTATCGAACCCAAAGAACACCAGATGGAAAGAAATAATCAAGATTAGAGCAGAAATGAATGAATTGGAAACTAACAATTAAAAAAATCAATGAAAGGAAGAGCTGGTTCTTTGAAAAAATAAACAAAATTGAAAAACCCTTGGGCAAAGTGATCAAGCAAATAAAAGAGAAGTCTCAACAAAATCAGAAATGAAAAAGGAGAGATCACTACAGACATCATTGAAATTGGAAGAATCATCAAGGGATACTAAGAAAACCTCTACTCCACAAAATTAAATAATCTGGAAGAAATGGATGAATTCCTAGACACATACCACCTACCAAAACTAAATTCACAGCAGATTAATCTCCTAAACAAATCTGTCACATCCATGGAGATTAAAAAGTTAATCAAAAACCTCCCAAAAAAGAAAAGTCCAGGACTCTATAGGTTCTCAGCTGAATTTCTATCAAACCTTCATAGAAGAACTGAAACCAATTTTTCTCAAACTATTCTGCATAATCAGAGACCATGGAATTCTCCCTAACTCCTTTTATGAAGCTAGCATCACCCTAATACCAAAACCAGACAGAGATGCAACAAGGAAAGAAATTTATAGGCCTATATCCCTAATGAACTTAGATGCAAAGATCCTGAACAAAATCCTTGCAAACCGAATTTAGCAACACATCAAAAGCATTATCCACCTTAGTCAAGTAGGCTTCATCCTAGAGATGGTATAATATACAGAAATCAGCCAATGTAATATACCACATAAATAAACTGAACCATAAGAACCACATGATTGTCTCAATTGATGCATAGGAGGCCTTTGACGAACTACAACACCACTTCATGATCGAAACACTGGAAAGAATAAGCATGGAAGGGTTATATCTCAACACAATAAAAGGCTATATATAAAACTCCTATAAGACCTGAAACCTTCAGCTACTGGAAGAAGAAATAGGAAGCACTCTCCACGATATAGGACCGGGAAAAGACTTCCTGAACAAAACCCCAAGTAGTCAAGGAAATTAAACAAGCACTCAACCAATGGAATCTCAGGAAGCTAAAAATCTTTTCCACAGACAAACATACCATAAGCAGAGCCAATAGATTATCCACTGAATGGGAAAAAAATCTTTGCCAGCTATACCACTGACAGATGCCTAATATTTAATATCTACAAAGAACTCAAAAGACCAAACAATAAAGAAACCAAACACCCCATTCCAAAAGTGGGCCAGAGAACTAAGTAGGGAGTTCTCAGAGGAAGAATTACAAATGGCTAATACACACTTAAGAAAATGTTCAACATTCCTAACCATTAAGGAAATGCAAATTGAAACAACTATGAGATTCCACTTTACCCCGTAAGGATAGCAAACATTTTAAAAATCAAATGAAAACAAATGTTGGTGAGGCTGTGGAGAAATAGGAACACTCTTTCACTGTTGCTGGGAATATAAGCTGGTATAACCACTGTGAAAATCAATTTGGAGACTCCTGAAAAGGTTGATTATTGAGTTACCAGCAGACCCTGTTATTCCATTATTGGGCATTTACCCTAAATGCTCCACATCTCAATTCAACATATTTGTGCAACCATGTTTATAGCTGCTCAATTCATAATAGCTAAAAACTGGAATCAACCAAGCTGCCCATCATTGGATGAATGAATAACCAAGATGTGATATATCTAAATGATGGAATTCTACTCAGCAGTAAGAAAAAATGACATACTGATTCATAGAAAAATGGTCGAACTTGGAAGAGATCAGTCTAAGTGAACTCACACAATCACAGAAAGACAACTGTCACATGATCTCACTGATCTGTAGTTTCTAACCTGGATCAGCCCAGGTTGCTGACATGACTGAGTAGCATCTTGAGGCTTGGACAATAGGGAGGGTAGGGCTTGGGGGAAGAGAAAGGGTGGGGGTGCACACAAAATCTGAGCCCAAATTGAACTTCTACCATAGAATCTTATGTCCTGGAAATCAGACTAAAAGGTGGAACCACCAAGTGGACCTTGGGGGAGCACCCTAATCAAAGGGACCTGGAGAAAGTGAGGCGAAACCTAACCTCAAATTTCTCCTGTTTCTCTTTCTTCTCTGGCTTTTTCTTTTTTCTTTTCCCTTGCCACTGGCATGTAATTCCCTATACCAAGATGTGGCCAATATCCACAATGAGATGTTGAATAGAGAGACCTACTAGATCTCCCAAAACAAACAAGACAGACTTTTGTCAGAGCACTTGATTACCCACCAGAGGTAAATGGTAAAACCCCACTGCTGAAGACACCAAATGCTGTTGGCACAGACCATGAAGAGACATGGTTGGAATCCAGAGGAGAGCCAGTCCTTAGACAACTATCCCATCCAGTGCTGGAAGGCACTACATGAACTACCAGGGGAAAGTGGCCAACATCTGTCCAAGCAACTCAAATCTAAGCAACTCAGAAGCAAGCAACTTGACGTGATGCTCACACAAGTGCAATAGTGGCACACAGCCATGGTGGGTAACCAACTGCTCTTGGATTGGTTAACAGATTTGCTCAGTGGAAAGGAAGCCATATCTGGAACTGGGGAACAAGTCACAATCATATCCAGATAATGATTCTGCTTTCCTTTGTCAAGTTCCCACTAACCTTATACTATAAGAGTGTCTAACCCCTTGTAATTCTCTCTAAATGAATAATCGTTATCCCATTTAACTGGTGCTGACTTCACTGTCCTTTGGAGAATCTGCTTCTCTTTTACAGATGGGAACAGCACTTGAGGAGATACACAAACCAGCACACTCCACCCAGGCCCAAGCTGAAACCACGGAGGAATTGGGGAAATGAACAAGAATGCTGCTCTGTTAGTTAAGCTGATATTAGCACGAGGGTGATGGAAAAAGATACCAAGGATACTCAACACCTACCAAACCAGAGATACAGGTGCTCCTAAGTGCCTATCACTGAAGTAGACTTCAAATGCTTCCAGTGTGGCTCAGGGAATTTTGCGGAAGAGGGGGCAGAAAGATTGGTAGGGCCACTATTTGGCACATTTTGCACAGAAACTTTGCCTTTCCTCCATAACTGACTGCTGCCCACATAATGTATGACCCACAATCCCCATGGGGTTGACCTGCATCCCTAATGAGGAAGGCCTCTTCAGAAAAGGGGCAGAGAGGAGGGAAAGGATGTGATGTTTACATACAAAATATGTCCATATCTAATAATAAAAAAGGAAAGAAAAAAGATTGACAAATAGGTCAATTGACCTAAATTTATAGTGATTTGTGCATGTGTGTGACACACACACACCTGGAAAATCAGTGTTTAGTAAAAAGCCAGATGCAGTTGAGTAAGGAAATGCTATTTCCACACATGGTGCTGAAACAATTAGATTTCAATGCATAGCTTGCGTGTATACAGAAAAATAAATAATAAATAAATAAAACATTCCATACAATTAATGTAAAACATTGAACTACAAAACTTTTGGTATAAATATATAATCATATCTTTGTGAATTGGAAATAGAGATAGATTTCTAAGATACAACACCAATGACTTAGAAGAAACTAATAATTTGGATTTCCTCAAAATTCCGGTTGTATGTTGCATATGAAATTTGCAGAACCCATGTGGGAAAAATTAATTTTCTTGCAATAGAGATCCTGGAAACTCAATAATAAACAATCCAATAAAATACTGGCAGATGATTTGAGTATCCATATTTCCAAAGAAATGTATTTATCACAATTCCCATGCACACAAATAGATGTGCAGCTCCATGAGTCATTAGAGAAAAAAAGCATGACTGTACAGCACTATTATATTAGTTCTTTCAAACTGAAAAGGCTGACTGTAGAAGGTGGTAACTAGTAGTGGGAACCAGTAGAACTCCCACGCATTACTGGTTGAAACTACAATCACTACAGAAACTGTTTTTGTTTGTTTGTTTGTTTGTTTGTTTTGTTTTTGGGGTGGGGTCTGGCTCTAGCACAGGGTGATCTGAAATTTACCTATATAGTCTCAGGGCAGCCTCATACTAACAGCAATCCTCTTACCTCTGCCTCCTGAGTGCTTGGATTAAAGGCATGGTTTTTTTTGTTTGTTTTTTTGGTTTTTTTTTGTTTGTTTGTTTTTGGTTTTTTGGGGGTTTTTTTTGGAGGTAAGCCTAATGGACTGCCTTTTTTTATGAGAGAAAGAGAGGGAAAATCGGCATGTCAAGGCCTACAGCCACTGCCATCTCCAGATATGTGCGCCCCCTTGTGCACATGTGCAACCCAGTGCACTTGCATCACTGTGTGTCTGGCTTACATGGGACCTGAAGAGTCGAACATGAGTCCTTAGGCTTCACAGGCAAGTGCCTTAAGTGGTAAGCCATCTCTCCAGCCCACTTGGGTATTTTTTTATACTTATCAATATATTTACCATATAGCCAAACCATTCAAATCATACATATTTACCCAAGTGATATTAATACACATTTGTATTGGAGAATTTATTTGTAGCAAGAAAAGTGAAAATAATTTGAATGATTTTTGATGTTAACACAGAAGGAAATTATGCTATGTCCTTGTAGTAGAATACTAAACATCATGAAATATTGATAGGATCAGTGTGGATGAGTTGTTACATAGTTAGGCTGAGATGAAAAGTTAGAAACTTTAAATATGTGCAACTTATTATAGTTCCATTACATGTTAGTAAAGTCCAGAAATTTTTAAGACAGAATAATGCACATGCTCAGCACACTGTAAATATACATACCAGTTTCTATATTATTTTGATTAGCTCTATCATTGAAACATAAGATCTATGAAGTCAGAAACTATGGTAATGTTTTTTTATCTTCAATTTACATTATACATGCCTTGTACTTGAGCACAATGATATATCAAACTTAGTTTATAACATTTTTGAACAGACAGAAGTTATACATCTTGAGTAAGAAAATAGAATACCAAGAATCAAAGTTGTGTTAGGTGTGATAGTGCATACCTACAGTCCCAGCACTTGAGAGGTAGAAATTGGAGGATCATGAGTTCTAGCCAGATTGGGCTGCATAATGAGTTCTAGGCAAATCCCATAGCTAGATCCTATCTCAAAAACCAAAAACATGGAGCTGGAGAGATGGATTAGCAGTTAATGCTCTTGCCTGCAAAGCCAATGGTGAAAGGTTCAGTTCCCCAAGACCCATGTAAGCCAGATGTACAAGGTGGCACATGCATCTGAAGTTCTTTGCAATGACTGGAGGCCCTGGTGTACCCATTTTCTATCTGCTTCTTCCTCTCTCCCTCCATCTCTCTCTCACATAAATAAATAAATTAATTAATTTAATTAAATAAAATAAACTCAGAGCTGGAGATATAGCCCCTCAGTTTAGGCACTTGGCTGCAAAGCCTAATGACCCAAGATTGATTTTCCAGTGCCCACATAAAGCCAGATCTACAAAGTGGCACATGCATCTAGAGTTCATTATCAGCAGCTAGAGGCCCTACTGCTGCACCCATTCATATAGTCTCTCATTTTCATTCATCATTCACCCCCCCCCCTGCAAATAAACTTTTTTTTGTTTTTGTTTTTGTTTTTGTTTTTGTTTTTCAAGGGAAAGTTTCACTGTGGCTCAGGCTGACCTGGAATTCACTGTGTAGTCTCAGGGTGGCCTCGAACTCACAGCAATCCTCCTACCTCTGCCTCCCCAGTGCTGGGATTAAAGGCATGCGCCACCATGCCTAGCAAAGATTTTTTTTTTTATGAACCAAAAGACTCTGTATGGCCCAGTAGTACCCCAATTCCTATAATACACTATTCAGTTTTTCTATTATGAGTGTGTTAAAGAGTACTGTATTTCTTTTGTATAAAAAGTTATGATGATAATATAGAATTGAAGGTAATAAACGCAAACTATCTTGTCTAATCCGATTGATTTTATAAGATGTTGCTAGCATTTTTTTCAAGCTTGAGTTCTCTGTACCTTGTTACAACCTTTCATTCAGACTTTCTACTTTCCCCTTTTCTTTGTTTTTATTTTTATTTATTTATTTGAGAGCAACAGACAGAAAAAGAGGCAGAGAGAGAGAGAAAGAGAAAGAGAATGGGCGCTCCAGGGCTTCTGGCCAAATGAACTCCAGATGCATGCTCCCACTTGTGCATCTGGCTAACATGGGTCCTGGGGAATCAAGCCTCAAACTGGGGTCCTTAGGGTTCACAAGCAAGTGCTGTCTCTACCTTTAAGAAATGGCTTCAGGGCTGGAGAGATGGGTTAGCGGTTAAGCGCTTGCCTGTGAAGCCTAAGGACCCCGGTTCGAGGCTCGACTCCCCAGGACCCACGTTAGCCAGATGCACAAGGGGGCGCACATGTCTGGAGTTCGTTTGCAGTGGCTGGAGGCCCTGGTGTGCCCATTCTCTCTCTATCTGCCTCTCTCTCTCTCTCTCTCTCTCTCTGTCACTCTGTCACTCTCAAATAAGTAAAAATGAACAAAAAAAAAAAAAAAAAAGAAAAAAAAGAAATGGCTTCAGCTTAATCAACTTCCAGAATTTCCTTAATGGTAGCCAGGGGTAGTTCAGGAAGCTAAAACAAGTGTGGACATGAGAAGGATGAGTGTGTCAGTGGTTTATATAAGGATAAAATTATCTGCATTTCTTTTTACATGGCAATAGCTCAAAAGATTGTGCTGGTTTTGAAGTTAATTTCCACAGAATTTTTAGTATATTTATGAGGAGCACTGGAGGAAAGTCTAAATAAAAGAAAGTCCAGAGTCAGATCCAGTCATTTCCATAAGGCATCATGAAACTGATGCATATTTTGGCTTAATATTAGAAGCTTTTTTTTTCCTTTGAAAGTAGATCCACTTAGTTAAACTTAGGGCACACAAATGGAAATTTATAGTTGGCTGCTATGGGAAGGAAGGGAGCAGGGTGGGTTTGGAATTCCACAGGCATAGAAAGACTACCAGCCTTTTCTTCTAGCAGAAAGGGTTACTATTCTAGCAAGGTTAAACTCCTTGTAATTAGAATTTCTAGGAGCACAGCTTTTTGAAGTTAAAATTATATTTTAGTATCTGTGCTAATTATTTTATGCCATAGCACAGTAAAGCTTTAACTTTAATAATGCTTTTAAATGTGTAGAGTGAAAGTTCATATTATTTTACTGTCCTGTTAATGTCAAAACTAAAATTTATGAGGAAACTATTTCCTTCTTCATACAGCATAATTGTGATATGCTCTTAAATATGTTCTTGATTAAAAATTCCTTGAAGTTGGGCATGGTGGCGCACGCCTTTAATCCCAGCACTTGGAAGGCAGAGGTATGTGGATCGCCGTGAGTTCGAGGCCACCCTGAGATTACATAGTGAATTCTAGGTCAGCCTGGGCTAGAGTGAGACTCTACCTCGAAAAACCAAAAACTTTTTTTCCTTCAAAAATTACTTTATTCTTTGCATTTGTATTTGGTATTGTTGTCTTATTGAATAAGGTGGAAGTTCTGGTTCTAAAAAATATCGTTAGTGCTATTTACCAATACTGAATAGATTTGTACTGATTATGGTGCTATTATGTGTTGTGATAGGTGACAGTTAGGTATTCAAGCCTCAATGGTATTTTCAATCTAATCCAGGTAGTATGATGATATTTAACTAAAAGAATCTGTGTATTTATCTCCATAATTGGAGGATATCTAAATATTTACTAAATAATATTTGGTTATATCTGCATAGACAAATGTACTTAAAATGAAATCTTATTTCATTTACTGGGTCAAGTGTATTATTCTAGGAAAACCTTTCTTCTGAACAGATTCAAACTGTTCATATTTTTGTATCTATATATTATTTATTTTGAATTCATAAATATAAATTCACTAGAAGGATCCTGAAATTATAGTTAGTCTTAATTTTAGCCCATCATTGGCTAGAAGGTACCAAACTACTTTTATTTTCAGATTTGATATTTAAGTTAAATATTATATTGGACTAACTAATGAAAAAACTAACAGGTTTTAAAATAAACTGTAACCATCAGGAAGTCACTATACTTTCAAAGATAGTGGTTATGAATGGGGGAGCAGCTGCTTTGAATAGGAACTTCATGAGGTAGAAGATATTAACAGTACTGTTAATTTTATACTGGATACACAATAATTTGTATATTTACTACAATGTAATTAGGGCTTTTGTTTGTTTTGATTTTTGTTAGGGTCTCACTCTAACCCAGGCTGACCTGGAATTCACTAGGTAGTCTCAAGATGGTCTTGAACTCACAGCGGTCCTCTTACCACTACCTCCCAAATGCTGGGATTAAAGGCTGTGCCACTACACCAGGCTAAATACAATTAGTTTTAATGGTTAAACATCACTCTGAAATGAAAAAAAAAAATAATAAAGGCTCACACTATATCATAACCAAGAAGGTCTTCCAAGATTTTTCTGTCAAAGAACTCTTCAGAACATACGAGGACATTCTGATGTTTATGCTTTCAAATTCTTAGTTTTCTAAGGATCTTACAGTCAGAGTGCCATTTACTTCTGTACATTCTAGTTATGTACTGCTTCACAAAGTTTCACATTTCTACTCGATGTGGCATGTAGATGGTAGAAAACACAAACTGTCTTGGCTCTGAGAAATACTTTGTTCTTTGCAGTATTGGTCTTCATGATAACTTAAATTGTTGTAAAAAATCACAAATTTTGTTAGACTAGACTTGTTTCTCTGCATCACCATAATTACTTGGTCAATTGCTTCCTTTAGTCAGAGTACATAAACCCAGTGTTCCACATACTCTTTCCTCCATCATCCTGATGGGAAAATTCATTTCCCATTTATCATCACAAATGTAGAACTTCCTTACCTTAAGAAACACTAGCGGAGGGCTGGAGAGATGGCTTGGCTGTTAAGGCACTTGCCTGGGAAGCCGAAGGACCTAAGTTTGGTTCTCCAGAACCCACATAAGTCAGATGCATATGGTGACACATGTGTCTGAAGTTCGTTTGCAGTGGCTAGAGGCCCTGGTATGTCCATGCTCTGCCCCCACACCCCCACATCTGTCTCTCTTTCTCATAAATAAATGAATACATAAAATTCAAAAACAATTAATTAAAAAACAAAATGTCACAATCTTCTGTTAACATTTTACTTTAATATTTCAATTTGATATTATATATAAATTTTATAAATCATGCTTATATACATGGCTTGAAGCATGATTTTTGTCAACTACTTTTCTTATAGCCAATTTTCATGTAGCCAATTAAATATTTTTAAAATGTGACTCTTCCTGTTGTGCCCCTCTGCTTAGGCCCCCATTATCTCGCCTGAACCAGTTTAATTCCCACCTTACTGAATTCCTTGCCACCACTTAAATTTTTTAGTTGTGTGTATGTTTGATTGTGCAAGTGCAGGTGTGTGGTGTCATAACACACATTTGGAAGTCAGAGAATTACCTGAAGGTTGGCCTTTGCCTCTCCACCTCATTTGAGGCAGGGTTCTCTCTGCACTTTCACTCTGCTGTTGTGTGCTGCACTGTCCACATGCTTCTGGGAAATTCTCCTATCCCTGCCTCCTATCTCATGGTCAACGTGGTGGGATTGCAGAAACCCGCCATGGCTTCTGGCTTGTTAGATGGATTTATGGAGGATCAAACTCAGATATTCCAGCTTGAGTAATGAGCACTTTATCCACTGAGCCATTTTCCCAGCCTTGCTAGGGTGATCCATTAAAGTGCAGTTCTGATCACATCATCCTTTTATTTAAATTCTTTTGAGTATTTCCATCTTCCATGGCTCGGGGCAACATTCCTCCTGAAAGGTTCAGATACTAGTTTAGGCTTTGCTGATCATGAGGTTCCTGCCACATGGAGTTGAGCTCAAAAGCTATCATAGACAATTGGCATGACATTGTTTTAACTTTTCTTAGGGCAACACAAATATCTGTTCACCCCAGATAGATCATGGATGACAGAATAGCAATTCTACCAAAGTCCAACTTGGGGAACTAGTGAGTTAACTGGTTAACTTACAGAGCATGGGTGAGGGTTTACTCACAGGAACTTGGGTGACTCAAAGGCAGCTGCATCCTGAGAAAGCCCACCCCAACAAAGGTAATGACTTACGAACAATGCATCCCAGTTGAGTGGCTTCTCCTCAGCAGTTATTACTGCTTATGAATCTTCAGGAACTTCCTGATACTTGTAACTTCTTTACTTCCTGCATCTTAATGAGCCTCCCTCTAGAATGAAATATTTCAGTTCTGAAAGTGCCATACAACAAAAACACATATCATTCTCCAGTAAAAGTACCAGGTCTCTGGTTCAGGGCTATGGCTTATGATTCCCAGTTCTGTGATAGAAAAATGTTCTCACCACCTTCACATCATGTTGCCTAAGTTTTTGTTTCTTTCTTGGAAGCAACATTCACATTCTTAACCTTTTCTCAGTATAGCATATTCTTATCACATAGTTACTGAATCCAAGACATGTTGTTTACCAATATTAAAATAATCAAACATATCATGTTAATTTCTTTTTTATTAGATTAGAGAATAGGTCCTTATTCATTTATTTATTTATTTATTTATTTATTTATTTATTTATTTAAATAAACAGGTTGTACTCTTACCCTCTCAGCCCCCCACCCTGAATCTGCTGAGGGTCTTCTTTCATAGAGACAGAGAGGCTTCAGTCAGTTTCTGTGCTGGGGGGGGGTATACAGGGCCTCAGGCTATTCCTACCCACCCTGAGGCTATTGAAATCTTTCTGTCCCCTCTTCCACAATATTCCCTGAGGCTTGGCTACTTTCTCTGTAGTCTTTGAATCTCTGTGTTGATGTGGTTTGAGTGACCACAGTGTCTGTTGTCATCTCCATGGAACTAGCTTTTAGGCTAGCTGTGCATATTGTGTCCACACTTCCTGTAATGACTTCTGGATCCTGGTAGATGAGATGGAAGTGACCCATCTCATGGTAGACAGTAGGCCCTCTCTTCTTGCTGTATATGTTGTATCCTTTTTCCCCAGTATTCTCCACCATCTGTAAGAACAAGTGAGAGCAGAGTGAATTAAAGGGGATAAGCCTAGTTATTAGGGGGATTTGTAATGTGATATCCACTCTTCTTAAAGAGCAGTGGAGGTTCTTTCTGGAGCTTATTGCTTTCCTATCCTAGGAAATCTGGCTTGGTTCCCAGAACAAGATATGAGTTCTCCCCCTCTGAACAAGTCTCATGTTCAATCCACCAGCAGTTGGTTACCTGCATCAGCTGTGTGTCACTATTGCACAAGTATATAATTCTTGCTCAGCTTGTTGATTTAGTAACTGGAAGGATCTTCTGGTTCTTCCATCTGTTGGCAACTGTTATTCTCCAGCCACTCTCATAGCACTTTCCAGCACTATGAGGGCTAGCCAGGAGGGAACAGGATCCCCTCTCAGTTCCAGCATGGTCACTTGATGTCCTGTTGCCACAGGGTGTGGAGTCTTCAGCAGTAGGGACTTACCTGTTAGCTCTTGCAGGTAACTAAGTGTTTTGTCAATGGCCTATATTATTTTGGGAACCTTGTGTTTTCCTGACCAATAATTCACTGTGTGGGGGAACCCAATTCTGGTCCTGGGATTGACCAGCCAAAGCCCATGGTTTTAGGGTTATGCTTTCTCCACCTTTTTATAGGGCTCTTCTCTTTGGGCCTGCCCTCCACATTATGGAGGATAATAACTTGTAGAATTAATTCCAGGAAGATGGTTCCCATGGAGTTGATTGATGTTGCAGTAATCCACCTCCCCCTGTACCTTCCTCTACCCCCAGGCCTTTCTATCCCTCCCTCACCCCTCCTTCCCTCCCCCCTTCCTTCATCCCTCCCTCCCTCACTCCTCCCTCCCTTCTTTCTCTCTCTTTCTTTCTTTCTCCCTTCCTTTCCCTATCTTCATTTTAGTATCGCATCCATATTGTTGATATATTTTTTTTTTTTTTTTGGTTTTTCGAGATAGGGTCTCACTCTAGCCCAGGCTGACCTGGAATTCACTATGGAGTCTCAGGGTGGCCTCGAACTCACGGCGATCCTCCTACCTCTGCCTCCCGAGTGCTGGGATTAAAGGCGTGTGCCACCACGCCCGGCTCATATTGTTGATATTTATGATGGCTTTCAATTAACTAATGCTGGTCCAGGTTAGGAACCACATATGAAAGAGGTCATGCAGCATTTGGTTTTCTAACCCTGTGTGACCTCACTTAGCATGATTTTTTTCCAGGCCCCTCCATTATCCTGCAAATTTGATTTCTTCATTGTTCCTTATTGCTGAGTATAATTCTGTTGATTATATGTTCCATATCTTAATTATCGACTCATTTGTTGATAGGTATCTGTGCTGATTCTAGGTCCTTGCTATTGTGAATAGAGAAATAATAGAAATAGTTAAGCACATGTCTCTGTGACATATAGTAGAGTTTTTAGGGTGTGTGCCCAAAAGAGGTATGGGTGTATCTAATGATAGTTCTATTTTCAGCCTTTGAGAACTCTACATACTGATTTCCATAGTGGCTGTACAAGTGTGCACTCCCACCAGCAGTGGATGAGGGTTCCTCTTTATCCACACCCCTGCCAGCATGTGCTGTCATTTGAATTTTTGATAGTTGCCATTCTGACTAGAGCGAGATAGAATCTTGTAGTCATTTTAATTTGCTTTTCCCTGATGAGTACAGATGTTCAACATCTCTTTAGGTGTTTAATGGCGATTTGTATTTCTTCCTTTGAACACTCTCTGTTCAGATCCTTGTCCCATTTTTTTGAGTGGGGTGCTTGGTTTTTAAAAAATGTTTTTATTTTTATTTATTTATTTGACAGAGAAAGGAGAGAGAGAGAGAGAGAGAGAGAGAATGCGCTAGGGCCTCCAGCCACTGCAAATGAACTCCAGACATTTGCTCCCCCTTGTACATCTGGCTAATGTGGGCCCCGGGGAATCAAACCTGGGTCCTTTGGCTTTGCAGGCAAATGCCTTAACCGCTAAGCCATTGCTCCAGCCCGGTGCTTGATTTTTTTTTACTGTTTAGGCCTTTGTGCTCTTTTTAGATGCTAGGTATTAAACCTCTGTCAGAGGTATAGCTGGTAAAGATTTTCTCCCTTTCAGTAGGTTGTCTATTGACTCTGTTGATGGTTTGTTTGTTTGTTTGTTTGTTTTTAATCTGTACAATACCTTTTTTATTTTCATGAGGTCCCAGTTGTTGAATGTTTGCCTAATTCCCTGGGCTACTAGAGTCTTATTCAGAAAGTCTTTCCCTACTCCAATATCTTGAAGTGTTCTTCCTACTTTTTCTTCTAGTTCATGTAGAGTTCCAGGTCTTATATTGAGGTCCCTGATCCTTTTGGAGTTGATTTTTGGCAAGGTGTGAGGAGAGGGTCAAATTCAATCTTCTACATGGGGCTTTCCAGGTTTTCCAGCACCATCTGACTGTTGTCTTTGCCCCAGTGAGGGTTTTTGGTTTCTCTGTAAAAGATCAGGTAGATGGAGTTACTCAAACTCATACCTAGATCATTAATTCTATTCCATTGATCTGTGTGCCTGTTTTATGCCAGTACCATACTGTTTTTTATTACTATGGCCTATAGTAGAAATTGAAATCAGGTATGGTGATACCACCAAAGGTCAGTTCATATTAATTCTGAAATGGTACTTTTTATATTATTTAGGTTGTTTAGTTTATTGATAACATTTGTGTAAATGTATATGGCATAGTGAACCCTTAAGTTCTAAGAATACTATTAAATGATCTTTCATCAGCCAAACTTTCATATGATCCATGTTTGTATTCTGTCAATACATCATGCAAAACATCTCAGAGAAAAGGTAGTTCTTGCCTCATCTATCATCCTGTATCAAATCAAGGATCACTTTTTAAAAAAAAAAAAACTTAAGTAAAACCTTTGTATGGACACACCATATGTTGGCACCATTATTTCCTTCCTCCCTGAACCACTCCTCTAAGGGCCCTTCTTAGTGGGATTGCTGATGTTCACCATGGAGTTGTGGGGTATGAGTTCTGAGAGCAGCAGTCAGTCATTACTGGGGGTCAATGCTTGTGGATATTGCCTCCTACCCTGTGACTCCTACATTCTTTCTGGCCCCTCTTCCTCAAAATTCCCTAAGCCTTGGTGGGTGTGCTTTAAGTCTACCTTAGTGTTGAACTAAGCTGCTTCTGGACTTCTTCTTTGGTGCATTTTGTATGTCCTCAGTGTCTATGTCCGTCACCCCATCCCAGATTGTCAGGCTCACCTTGAAAGCAGCACTCCTTGTTCACCTCGCAGTTCCTCTGTGGTTTTACCTGGGCCCTATCTACTGTGTGAGGTGTGGTTCATCTCCTACCAGGGAGTCAGCTATCCTTGTCTTGTTGATAGATTTTGGTTGCCCTTGGTTCTCACTGAAAAAGAAAAACAAAACTAGGTTCTGCAATGGAGAGTGAGATCAGGATAGGTTAAAAGGGATAAGCATTGTTAATTTAGAGAAATTTTTCATAGGTTTAGCCTCACATTTAGATAAAATTGGTGGGCGCTTCTCATTGGAGTCCATAATCTTGATCTCCATAGGATTCTGACTTAGTTCCCAGTTTCAGTTATGGGTTCCTTTCCACTGAGTGGATCTCATAGCCAATCAGAGAGCCACCAGTTACCTGCCTATACTGTGTGCCACTATTGCACAGGTGTGTACCTCCAAGTTCAGCCAAGTCTCTTGATGTTCTGCATCAGCAGCATGTGGTATCTTCAGCAATAGGGTCTTATCTTTCACCTCAGGCAGGTAATCAAGTGCTTTGACAGAAGCCAGTCCTGATTTTATAGTTTTAGGACAATCAGTGGGAACTGAAAGTGTGTAAGGTACATTACATCTTATCTGCTTCATAATTGTTCATGTGTAGTTTTAGGGTCTTATTTGTCTGAGGTACATAATTTCAAGTTGCCTTATTGAAATTCATATAGGTCACTCACATGTTTCCATATGGAAAGAAGTAAAACAACTTTTGAATCTTGCTAATTGTGTCCAGTTTACCTCAATATTCAATTTGCATTACTTGTTAATTGTTACTGCTTATTGGTATAGTATTGGATGTTAGAAAATAGATGTGATCACTGTAGGAGTCCCCTTGCTACCTGAGACTTTAGGCTAGGCAAGAATATCATTCGTCCTGCTGTCTGGGGTGTCAAGGCCATGTCGGTTATGGCCTTAGGAACTAACTACTGCCTTCATTGCTCCTAGCACACAGGTTGGGTCATGTGGCAGGAGACTTTCCCTTTTTCTCCAACACCCATAAAAAGGGTGTTGTTTCCTCAGAAGTTGAAGTCCCTCTGGCTTCAGTGACTCTGTCATACTCTTCCACCACATACTAACCCTCTCTAATAAACCTTTTCCCTAAAAAGGAAATCTGTCTGTGAGGTTCTCTTGATGTAACCTGTGTTTTGGTACCTTAACATTGGGTAGTAACCAAATCTCTTCCACTAAGAAAAAAAGAACTCTGTCATTTTGTCATCATCTTATTGAAGAATGTTATTTGATAGGAAAGATTAAAGACTGCATGAAGAAGAACTGCTGTAGTGGAATATTTAAGCATTTAGATACATATTCTTATCAATTCTGATAAAGTTTTCTCTATTATCCATTCATCCATCTATCTATATAATACATAATATATCTACTAATTTAAAGCTCCATTTATTATAACCTCTAAAAATCTTTTATGGTTGATTTTTAGCCTCCAGCTGAGCAGGCCAAAGCCAGACTACAGTTGGTCCTTGAAGCTGCTGGTAAGTGTTGATCAATAACTTACATTAATGAAAAAATAAACCCCAGGCTGTTAGCTTGCTTACACCTAAGATAACACTAGTTCTTACCAGTTCTTACCGACTTACCCAATCTAGATCATATGTTTGGCTATGTATTACCTGAACTGTTTTTTAATATTTTATATTTATTATTATTATTATTATTATTATTAGCAACATATTTTGTATGGATACATCACGTGTTGGTACCTTCTTTTCCCTCATCCCTGCCCCCATTCTGTTGGGGACCCTTCTCAATGGGGTTGTGGTTTATGTGTCGTGGAGCAGCAGTCATTTATTTTTGAGGGGAGCAAATGCCTCTGGGCATGATGTCTCAACCTGTGGCTCTTGCAATCTTTCTGCCCACCTCTCCTGCAAAATTTCCTGAGCCACAGTGAGTGAGTTTTAAGTTTCCTTTAGTGATGAGGCCTTAGGAGCCTCTGGATCTCTGCTTTGGCACGTGTTAAGTATCCTCAGGGTCTGTCTACTTCACCCTGGAACTGATTATCAGGAACAGCATGGAAGCAGAACTCATACTCTTGTCCCCAATTCCTCTTGTGGTTTCAACTGTGGCTTGACTGAAGTACAAGGGGTAGTTTATCTCCTCGTGTTTCACTACCTTCTGAAAAAGAACAGATTTGTGCACCCTCCAGAGCAGAGTATCCAGGAATTGGGTACCCACGGGCCTTTCAATCAGGAAGGTGGAACAAGGGCCGCACTGTTTTTCTTTACCTGTTTATTGATAATATTGACATGAACTTTAACATTTCAGTTTGTGACATCCAAATTATTGATTTTATCTTTTATAGAATGTGCTTTTGGTGGTATGTAAAAAGTATACCCCAAATCATGGTTTATCTTCTAAAACTTTTATAATTGGATTTTGTATTTATGGCTAAAATTCACCTTTATTTCATTGTTGTAGAGGGTAAATTTGTTAAGATTTTCATTGTTTTAAAGAAGCGAAATCAGTGTCATTTAATAATGTTTCCAATGATATTAAACTAACTCATCAGGTACCATTTAATCTAAAAATTTTTATTTCTCAATAGTACAATAATGTCATGATGTTGATTTTAGATAGCATTTTTACCCCTTAAGGATCCATGTTTTGTTTTCTACATGCAAATATTTTAACTTTGAATCTTAATATACTCTTCAAAAATGTATATAAGTTATTTACTTCAGTATATAATTCCCAATGGAACAAATTGGGGGTTCGTTTTAACCTCAAAGATAATTTCAAATGGCCAAATGACAGTCATTTTATTTTTAGTATTCATTGAGAAAATACACACACACACACGCACACACACACATATATACACACAAATATATACACACACAAACATATGTGTGTATGTATGTATATATACTTATGTATGTATATATATGTATGTATGTATATATATATATTATATATATATTGATTCAAGGATCATTAGCTGTTTGCAAAGTAGATTCTTTTCTGAGGTTGATAACTTTAGCAATGAATTTGTGGGGTTAGAGGGTATTGATATTTAGAATGGCTTTTTATGTCATGCTGAATTGTTTTACATGAATATTGTAATATTTTTTATTGCTTGTAGTTCAATGATCATTTGTACCAGCTTTAGTTTTTTGATGATAGTTCCATAAATACATCACTTTCTATGATGTAATGTATTATACTTCTTTGAAAACCATCTATTGTTGCTTTTAATGAGACCTTATTGCATCAAAGAGAGAAAGTAGATGGATAAATGTGTGGAATATAGTCAAATATAGAACTCATTTTCAAGGTTTCAAGATCTTTGCTTCATGATGAATTCAGATGTTCAGTATTACAAAAAATAAGCATACTGTTGGAGGGATAAGAGCTTGAGTTTAGTCTTCTAAAGCATGCATTGGAGAGTGTTACCTAATCCTTATTTATAATGAACTGTTTATTGGCATTGAATACATTTAAAACTTGGTGTAATTACCATCTAGTTTTACAAATATATCTAAAGTGAAAGCCTCTTACCTATTAGCAGTTTCTTCCTGTCTATTTTATCCCTAAGATTTTGACTAGTTGGGCTTAATGGCACATGCCTTTAGTCCTAGCACTAAAAAGGCAGACGTGGAAGGATCACTGTGAGTTTGAGGCAAAATTCTTAAGTTTCAGGTCAGCCTGGACTAGAGTAAGCCCTGTCACAAGGGGGGAAAAAAAGACTTGGATAACCATCTGTCTGCCTTTTATCTGGATATTTCATGTGAATGGAATCCCGTATAATATTTGGAGGTTTTGTTTTGTTTTGGTTTGGTTTGGTTTGGTTTGGTTTGTTTTGTTTTGTTTTGTTTTGTTTTTCCAAGGTAGGGTCTCACTCTACTCCAGGCTGACCTAGAATTCACTATGTAGTCTCAAGGTGGCCTCAAACTCACAGCAGCCCTCCTACTTCTGCTTCTTTGTGGTGGGATTAAAGGCATACGCCACCTCACCTGGCTTTTGGATCCCCCCCCCCCCCCGAGGTAAGGTGTCACTCTAGCACAGGCTGACCCGAAATTCACTGTGTAGTCTCAGGGTGGCCTTGAACTCACATCAGTCCTTCTACATCTGCCTCCCGAATGCTGGGATTAAAGGCATGTGCCACCACACCTGGCTCTGGGTTGTTTTTTTTTCTTTCATTATATTCTGTTTTGGAGATACAACCATGTAATACCATGTTAGTATTTTATTCCTTTTTGAAAGTATTTTTTATTCACTTATTTGTGTATACACACGTGTTTATGGCACGCTAGAGTCTCTTGCATCTGCTTTATGTGAGTTCTAGGTTTATTTTCTCAATGAGATGAAATTCTGCCCCAGGCATATTGGTGCGCACCTTTAAACCTAGCACTCAGGAGGCTGAAATAGGAGTTTGAGGCCACTCTAGGGCTACAGAGTGAGTTACGGTCCAGGCTAGAATAAAACCTTACCTAGCAAGCAACTAGCAAGGATATCATGAGTGGGGAAAGAGCTTAATGGGGCAGAGGGCAATGGAATACATGTGACATCAAATTAGAGGGAGGGAACCAGCCACAGGTGGCAGACAGAATAGGAGAGGGCATTGTTGGAGGAGAGTAATTGAGAACAAAGTTTAATGATTTCAATGTATCAAAATGATATTATTGAATCCATTGCTCTGTATACTCCCTAAAATATTAATAAGTTGCAACTCTCCAGATCCCACATAAGCCAGTCACAGAAAGGTGAGGCAAGCACAAGATCACATATGCCCACCAGGTGGCACAAGCATCTGGAGTTTGATTGCAGTGGTTGAGGTCCTGGCACACCAACACGCTCTCTCTGTCTCTCTAAAATATAAAATTATTTTAAAAAATTTAAGAATAAGGCTGGAGATATGGCCTAATGGTTAATGGTCTGTAAAGCCAAAGAACGCAGGTTTGATTCCCCACAACCCAGGGAAGCCAGATGCTCAAGGTGGCACATGGGTCTGGAGTTCATTTGCAGTGGCTGGCTGCTCTGGCGTGCCCATTCCCTCTCTCTCCCTCTTTCTCTCTCTGTCTTAAATAAAATAAAAATTTAAAAAATACATGTGGTATAATTTCAACAAGTTAAATGGATTGTATAAGTATATTAATAATTTCCTTTGCATATATGACATAAACTGGCTTTTAAAACTTAAACTTTAAGCTGGACATGATGGCTCACATCTTTAATTCCAGCACCTGGGAGGTAGAGGTAGGAGGATCACTGTAAATTTAAGGCCATCGTGAAACTACATAGTGAATTCCAGGTCAGCCTGGGCTAGAGAGAGACCCTACCTCAAAAAAAAATTATATTTCTATTGTCATGAGAAAACTAGGAATTCCCTTTAATTTATATGTGGTAAGACAACTCTCTTAACATATTTGCTTAACAGCATTTATTGCACTATCTAATTAATATCTCTTACCCTTTTTATCATGCCTAAAGTTTTCAAAGTACCTTCACAAGTCTTTTTTCCTATTCCTCACATCATTACAAGGTGAGGTAATTAAGTTCACTTTACAAGTATAGTGAAAACATAAATGAACTTCTCAGTTATTACATAGCTGATCACTACCAGACCAGAAAGGAAATTAGGTTACTTCTGACTCTTGAGCTCATCAGTTAAATCTTTGAGTTATGTTAGTGATAAAGGAGGGTAATAGAAAACATTACAAAATTCATACTTTATTCTATTGGGCTTAACCTATAATTACCTTACAATAGAATAATTTCTAGTCTTAAATAAGCCTTTGATTCTCAAGTGTTTTTATTTTCTTTTTTATTAATATTATTATTAATGACATTTTATATGGATACATCATGTGTTGGCACCCACTTTTCCCTTGTCTCTGCCCCCATTCTGTTGGGGATCCACCTTAGTGGGATTGTAGGTATTCCCTACGATGTTGTGGTTTATGTGTTGGGGGAGCAGCAGTAGTTATTTTGGGGGGAGAGGGAATGCATCTGGGCATGATGTATTAACCTGTGGCTCTTACAATCTTTCCGGCCCCTCTTCTGCAAAGTTCCCTGAGCTATGGTGGGTGAGTTTTAAGTCTACTTCAGTGATGAGCTCTTAGGAGAGACTGGCTCACTGCTGTAGTATGTGTTGAGTATCCTCAGGGACTGTCTCCTACATACTGACACTGATTGTCAGTCAGGAATAGCTTGGAAGCAGCACTCATTGTCATTTCCCCAATTCTTCTGTGATTCCACCTGGGACTTGGCTAAAGTGCAAGGGGTAATTTATCTCCTTGGGTCTTACTACCTTCTGAAAAAAAGAACAGATTCTCCAACAGAGAGTAAAGTCAGTGTGGCTTAAATGGGATAAGCATTATTAATTTAGGGAGAATTTGATGAATGTGACCCCTCTTTTAGCCAAAGACTAGTGAGAACTTGACACTGGATAGCTTACACTTTGTCTCCGTAGGATTCTGATCTGGTTCCCAATTCCAGATACGGGATCCTTACTAGAAAGCTATTGGTTACCCACCAAGCCTGTGTGCCACTATTGTGCTGGTGTGTACATCCTGTCAGGGTGTTTGCTTCTGAGTAGCTTAGACCTCTGGTTGCTTAGACCATTGTTGGCCACTTCCCCTCTGTAGCTCGTGTAGCACTTTCCAGCGCTAGGCAGGCTACCTATCTGGGGATTGGCTTTCTTCTGTATTCCAGCTACATCTCTCCATGCTCTGTGTCAACAGGATATGGTGTCTTCAGCAATAGGGTCTTAGTGCCTCAGGTGAGTAATAAAGTGCTTTGACAGAAAGCTGTTTTGATTTGGGTTCCTCATAGGTCTCTCTTATCAACAGGTCAATGTGGACAGCATCCAGTTTCTGGTACTGGGAGTTATAAGCCGGAGGCAGAAAAATTTTCTTTTAAGCTTATGCTTCATCCCACCCTCTCCAGGGCCCTACTTTTCAGGTGATCCCCCTTATTCCTTTTGAGTGTTATATCTTTTAGGCTATCTCCAAGGACAAAGGTTTCTATGGTACCAGCTCATTTTGGATTTAGTTTTGTGTTTGTCCCCACCCACTACCCCTTCCCCTCTCCCCAAACCCGTAGACTATCCCTATGGTCTGAGTCTCAAGTTGCCTATCAGGTATGTCAGCAACTCAAGCTGATCCAGGTTAGGAACCACAAATAAGTAAAACCATGCGTCATTTGTCTTTCTGTGATTGTGTAAGTTCGTTGAGTATGATCTGTTTCAAGTCTGTCCATTTTTTAGGTCTTATATTGAGGTCTTTAATCCATTTGGACTTAATTTTTGTGTATGGTTAGATGAGTGGGTCTAGTTTCATTTTTCTACATATGGTTAATCCAATTTGTCCAACACCATTTGTTGAAGATGCTATCTTTTCTCCAGTCTGTGTTATTGGCACCTTTGTCAAAGGTCAAGTAGCTATAGTTACTTGACCTAAGGTCTGGGTCTGCAATTCTTTTCCACTGCTCTCTGTCTATTTTTATGCCATTATCATGCTGTTTTTGTTACTATGGCTTTGTAATACAATTTTAGATGGGGTCCCTCCAGAGGTGTTTTTGTTGTTGTTGTTTGCTTGTTTGTTTTTCCTGAGACTATGTTTGGATATCCAAGGCCTGCTGCAATTCCATGTGAACTCATTTTTCTCTATCTCTGTGAAGAATGATGCTAGAATTTTTATTAGTATTGCATTAAATCTGTATATTGCTTTTGTTAGAATTGTCATTTTCACAATATTAATTCTACCTATCTAGGAGCATGGAAAGTCTTTCCATCTTCTTAAGTCCTCCTCGATTTCTTTCTGGAGTTTTAAAATGTTTTCACTATGTAGGTCTTTCACATGATTTACTCATGAACCAATAGCAAAGTTGATAATGTCTATTAAACTTCAGTTGTTCACTTACAAAATGAAAATAAGAGTAATAACATGTGCTCAGAGGTTTTATGAGAACTAAATAAATTACTATAACAGTCTGTAGCATTCAAAATATGAGCGAGCATTATATAAATGTTAGCTGGCAGGAGTAGGAATAGTTTTTAATGGCATCTCCAGAGAGGTTTTATGAGGTTACTAAAGAAAGTTGAGTCATATGTTCTCATACTAGCATGCATGAATTCAGAATATTCCCTTCACAAGGAAACAAATGAGTAAGATATTAAATAGTTGAATTGCACACTGGTTAAACCTTTCATCAAGTGTGGGTTTTGTCAACTTTGGATGTTCTATATAAAACTGAATAAATTCAACGTAAAATCAAATGGATAACATTTATTTAACTTTGTTTTCAATAATTAACTTGATTTTTGGCATTGTGCTGTACCAAAAAGATACAGTTACTATTTTGTAAAGATTTAGTAACCTGCTTGTGAAAAGTGTCTATTTATTTTAGCATTCATTACACATGTTTATATTTGAATGGCTGTTATTTACACCTAGTAATATTTAATCAGAGGAAAGCTCTCTGTGAGAGTCTATAACAATATCACAGCAATTGCCATCCTTGAGCAGATGTTAAGCAGACAGTAGCTGAATGTTAATTTTGAAGAAGGTGCTATGTTTAAGCCTAGCTGAAGTATGTTGCATGTGGGCTTTCTAGACTCGAGTACAATGCTAGACCTCTGGGGAGAATTTTAAAGCTAAACCTCTTTCTTTGGGGTCCTCTATATGGACTCTCTCAAGTCAGTATAAAGCAGATCATCCCTAGGCTAAAGCCCTTCAGCTTTTGTTATTGGGCTCTGTAGACCTGTAATTAGGCCTCCTGGCAGGCTTTGCAGGCCAGTTAATGGTCATATGGAGTTTCTGCGAGGCAGACTGGCTTTGTATAAATCCTGGATAGGAATATGTTTATGGGTCACTTCCTACCAGGACCATGCTTTGTCCTTATGCCCTGCGGGCTGACAGGGAGCAGGTTCCCTTGACCATGGACTGTTCACTGTGCAACTCAAAATCTACTCCACTAATCCCCAGTGTAAACAGAGGATTTAGAAGGGCTTCTGTCACTTACAGTTGCCAATTCACTTGGGTGTCTGTGAATTTATTTTCCCTGACTTCATTATCGAAAGACTGACAAATGTGTGAGATTTAGATACTTGTTTATGTATCAAATATACAGGTCTTTTTTTCCCAGTGGATTTAGAGTCATTACAAATAATTTATCTAGTATGAAATTATGTAATGAGTTTCTTAACAATTAATTCCTCTTTAATTTTTTAAACTTTTAGCCATTAGAACATTTGGACTGATAGCTCACCTTTTCTTATGCAAAGAATTATAGTCCTTTTTTTATAAGAGTAAAATAATATTATGCATAGAAATACACCAAAAGTGATCATGAAGATTTCAAGTAAGTATGTAATAAATTAAAACTAATTCAGTATATTTCTTTACTAGGCATTTTATACTAAAGAAAAATTCCATTTTACTGTAACAGATCTTTTGAAAGGATCATCAAATAATTTTATAAAATGCCTAGTAAACTGATTCACGAAGTGCTGAAGATGACTGGAGCCATTCATTGAGCAAGTGCTGTGTGGGAAGTATTTTGTGCATTTGATTCATGCTTCGTATCCATGTCTCCTAGTCAAGTACATTCTAAGAAAAGCATTAATTGAAATTTCATTTTTCCATTTTATTTAACCTGGCTTTGCTAAAATTTTCTCTTTCTTACTTGGATTATATTGGGATTAGATTCCAAAGTCATAAAATTCCTAGGTCACACTGCAAAAAACACTGTCACTTATCACCCTGTGAGCCAGCTTTTCTTGTAAGGGAAAATGAAATGATGAATTCGTTCTCAAGTCTGTTTTAGTAAATCAGTACTCAGGATTTTGCATTTTGTGTTATAAAAATGGTTCATGACAGATGTGGCTGAAAAGACCACATACATAGACTGTATGATTTTAGTCTGGTGGAACTAATAGGATCACTCATTACATTTTAGACCCTGGGGTCTCTTTTTTTTCTTTCATAATCATCATAATAATAAAAAACTGTTTAAAAAGAGTGGCCCTTTTGGTGAATGAGTACATCATCTTTCCTTAAATTTAGAAAAAGTTGATGGCAACAAATGACCCTTCCTTTTTCCCAAATAATGCTTTGATTCATGTTTATTTAGTGTTAATTCTTTTTAGTTTTTTGTTGTCCTTGATCCCATAGAAGTTAAAATTTTATTTTTATGTTTAATTTTAGTTAACAAAAATTTTTAAAGTTCTTTAGAGAATATAAACCTATGAAATAGGTTGAGTTTTTAAGAAAAACAAATTTTATTAGTGCTCATATAATTTGTGACAACAAGAAAAATATAGAAAGAAATTTTGTTTTTCACTGGTAACACTATGGTGTTTATAACTTGTCTTTACCACTACTTAAAAATGTACATAGTTTACGGAAACTTTAATATATTTGTGGTATTTAATTTTTTTTAAAAAAGCTCCTGAACATTGTGGATAACATCATTCTACTTTAGTATTTGCCAAAAGATAATATTTTTGTAGAAAAGTGTCTAAGATGATGTATTTCAGCCTAATAGTGGCTATTGTCTCTGAGCAGTAGGATGTAAGAGCTCCAGAAACATTACTTTTGGTTTGTGGTTATGAAGAAATCTACGATTTAATTTAAACAAGATGAAAGTTCCCTAATATTTAGTGTGAAATACAATGAATGTTGACAAATGTGTATAATATTGTAAATACCACCAAAATTTTTGATAAAGAATGTTTACATTACTCCAGAAGTCTCTTGGCACTCCTTTGAAGTCTGTTCTGTCACCCATTTCAAAGACCTTAGCAACTACTAATCTGTGTTGTGCCACTAGTGTGACCAGTTGTGTAACGCATTGCAGGAGGAATTGAGGCTGCAGCCTTTTGATTGTCTAGTTGGGCACTCAGCATAATGGGAATGGGATTGCTAAGGAATGGGAATGGATTTGGAGTGCCTGAATTATATGGTAAGTACAGTTTTAACTTTTTAAGAAATTCCCAAGCTATTTTCCAACGTGGGTGTACCACTTTGTATTATCCCATGCAATGAATGAAAATGTATTTACTGACCAACAGATGTTTAAAAAATATTCAACACCCTTAGCCATCAGGGAAATGAAAATTAAAACAACTTTGAAATTCCATCCTACCACAGTCTAAATTAGTCAAGAAAACTACTGACAACAAATGCTGTCAAGGTTGTGGGGAGAGGTGAACAATTATTCACTGGTGGAGGACTATAAAAACTTGTGTAGCCACTGTAGAAATCTGTGTGTTTTCTCAAAAAGCTAAAAATAAAATTACCATCTGACACAGCTATACCACTCCTTCACATATACCCAAGGGATGCTATATCCTACCACAGAGGGGATATCTGCACATCCATGTTCATTGCTGTTCTGTTCACAATTGCAAGGGAATGGAATCAACCTAGATGTCCAACAACTGATGACTGGGTAGAGAAAATTTGGTAGATATGAACAGTGGACTTTTAGTCAGCTATATAGAAAAAGTTATTAAATTTACAGGAAAATTAATAGAACTGAAAAAAATTATACTGAGATAATTCAGGCCCAGAAATTGCATGTCTTCTGTCACATGGATCCTAACTTTAATGTTTGTTTGTATGTAGATAAGCAGATTTAAGATTGAGTATGGGACGTGATTCAGGTAGGTGACGTACTATGAAAGCAGAGAAAGCTATGTTAGAGAGATGACAACAGGGGAAGGATGAATGGGAAAAAGAGGGAGGAAGCAAAACAAAATTTGCTTGAAAACACCCTAATGAAATCTAATTTTTGTGTGCTAAAAAAAAAAGTATACACTCAGGAGGCAGAGGTAGGAGCATCACTGAGTTCAAAGCCAGCCTGAGACTACGTAGTGAATTCCAGGTCAGCCTGGGCTAGAATACCTATCTCAAAAAGATATATATATATATATATATATATATATATATATATATATATATATACATACATATATATACGTATATATATATGTATATATACACACATATATATATATATGGAGAGAGAGAATATATACAAAATTATAGAGAGAGAGCTGGAGAGATGGCTTAGCGGTTAAGCGCTTGCCTGTGAAGCCTAAGGACCCCGGTTTGAGGCTCAATTCCCCAGGACCCACGTTAGCCAGATGCACAAGGGGGCGCAAGCATCTGGAGTTCTTTTTCAGTGGCTGGAGGCCCTGGTGCACCCATTCTCTCTCACTGTCTCTCTCTGCCTCTTTCTCCCTCTGTCTGTCGCTCTCAAGTAAATAAAAATAAACAAAAATTTAAAAAATTATATATATATGTATATATTATATGTATGTGTGTATACATATATACATATATACACACATACATACACACACATGGAGAGTGGGAGGAGGGGAGAAAATTTTATTTGCATTATGCCTTTGACATCATTTAGTGTTACTGGGTTTTATTGTATAATTTTAACCATATTATTATGCTGCATTTTACTTGAATTTTATGTTCCTTTTATTGATAACTTAAGATGTTGAGCATATTCATACTCTGTAATTCTGTGAGGTTCATATTATTGCAGTTTTTAAAAGAAATTCTTTTTTAATATTTTAATTTTTATTTGTTTATTAGAGAGAGAGAGAGAGAGAGAATGGTGTACCAAGGCCTTTAGCCACTGCAAGTAAACTCCAGACATATGCACTATCATGTACATCTGGTACATGTGGGTTCTGGGGAATTGAACCTGGATCCTTAGGCTTGGTGGGGAAGCTCCTTAACTGCTAAGCCATCTCTCTAGCCCCAAGAAATTCTTTTTCAATAAGTATATTTTTATTTATTTATTTGTGAGCAGGGAGAGAGAGAGAGAGAATGAAAGGGTGTTCCCAGGCCTCTTGCCCCTGCAATGAAATCCAGATGGATGAACCACTTTGTGCATCTAGCTTTATGTGGGTACTGGAGAATTGAATCCTGGACCTACTCAGGCTGGTAGGCTTTGCAAGCAAGTTCCTTTAGCTGCTGAGCCATCTCCATAGCCCTTCAAAGAAATTCTTTATTGGTTATAATTATTTCTATATTCAAAAAAATAAGGTATATATGTACCTGATATTTTATTCTTGACTGCTTTGACTTGTTTTCTTTATGATATCTTTGTTTTTAACAATGATGTACAACAGAATGCTCCTTGTAGGTAGGTGGGAGTACTTTCTACAAATGCATGTAGGCAGGTAGCAACATTAAGAATGATGACATCTTATTCCAAGTACTCCTGCCCCTTGTGCGAATCCTACTGAACATGCTAAGTCCTGAAAACTATTGATCTTTCTGTCCCTGAAGTTTGACTTACATGTCATTTAAGTGAAATTATATAATATTGACTTTCTGAGTCTGGCTGCTTAGCCATTGCATAATGCTTTTCAAATTTTTTCACGTTACTTCATGTATCACTAGTTTTTTGCTTCTTTATTGCTCAGTAGTATTTTAGCCTGTGGGTTGTGTAACTAAAGAATACCGTTGTTTGCAGATAGAGCTGATTGTGATTTAGAACATTATAACATTATTAAATGGGATTTTATGTGAACATAAGTTTTTGTTCCTTTTGAGTAAATACCAGTCATTGGGATTGCTGAGTCAAATAATAATTTTATATTTAGCATGAGAAAATGCAAATTCTACAGTTTTAGAAACATTGTGAACTTGAATTGGAAGATATAAAATGTGTTACACACACTGTCATTGTTCTGTATATTGTTATCTTTGCTTTGTTTGGACTAGGTATATAGGAATTGTCTTGTGGTTTTAATCTGCACTTCCCTCATAGAGAGTGTTGGGCACTCAGTTGTGCTTCATTTACCATCTTAGGTCTTTATCCACTTAATAAACTTTGGCTGGTTGTTTTCATTTGCTGACTTTTAAGACTTAAGTATGTTTTGTGTGTAGTTCTTTTAAAAAATATTTTTATTAATTTATTTATGAGAGATAGAAAGAATGTAGGCATACCTGGGTCTCCTGCTGCTGCAAACAAACTTCAGATACATATGCCATTTTGTGCATCATCTTTGACTGTACATGGGTACTGGGAAATTGAACCCAAGACAGCAGGTTTTGCAAGCAAGTGCCTTTAACCACTGAGCAATCTCCCAAGCTCTAGATCTTTCTCATGTATATAATTTGAATATTTTTCAGTGTAATAGCTCTCCAGAGAACACAATAAAAGCTACACATTTTAGTCTAGAAGTTTTCTAGCTCAATTTTTATATTTATTTATGTTGATTGATGTTTTGTGACACTGGAGATTGTACTCAGGTCTTTCAAATGCTAAGCAATGGTTGTAGCACTCAGCTACATCCTCAGGTCCTTTAAACTTTTCGTCTTGAAGCAGGGTATTACATTGACCAGATTGGCCTTGTATTTACCATGTACCCCAGGTAAGCCTCAAACGTAATGACCCTCCTGCCTTAGCCTCCTGGGTAGCTGGAATTACAGATGTACACTTCCATGCCCAGCTTCAGTTTTGCATTTATGTGTATGACCCAATTTTATTTAAGGGGGAGGAGGAAAGCCAAAGGACCTAGGTTTGATTCCCCAGTACTGACATAAACCAAATGCACAAGGTATGCATCTGGAGTTTGTTTGCAGTGGCTAGAAGCCCTGGCGTGCCCATTCTCTCCCTCTCTCTACCTTTCCTCTTCCCCCTTAAATAAATAAAATACTTTAGAAAGATCTACTTTTCACCATTTATTTATGTAATTTATTTCTATCTACATATTCTGGGGTGTAATTTTAACTATATAGGTTCTTGTTTAAGCTTCAATTCCTAGTTGTTCATTGTTAATCTGTAAAAATGTAATTATTTTAATAGTTAATTTATTTTCTTTACCTTTTAGTTTTTGATATGAACAAATTTATTTTCTCACAAAGTAAATATCTGCAAAACTTCATTCGAGTGTATGACAGCATTTAATTGAACCATTAATTTATATTTTGTATCAGATAGGCCTGAGTTCAGATATCATTAGATTTTTGAAAAATTACTTGATTTTCTATGTAGAGGCAGTCTTTCACCATTATGACATTAAGTATAGCTGTTTCATAGCTGCCTTTCTCAAGTTTAAGATTTTTTTTTTATGTTTGTGGTTTGCTTCAAGTTTTGTTTAATTTTATTTTATTTGGGAGAGAGAAAGAGGCAGAGATAGATAGAGAGATAGATAAAGGGATTGAGTGAATGGGCACACCAGGGCCTCTGGCAACTGTAAATGAACTCCAGATGCACATGCCACATTGTGCATTTGGATTTATTTGGGTTCTGGGGAATCGAACCTGGGTCCTTTTGGCTTTGAAGGCAAGTGCCTTAACCGCCAAGCCATCTCTCCAGCCCTGCTTCAAGTTTTCATCAGGAATAAATATTGCACTATGTCATATGCCTTTTGTGTATCTATAAAATGATACGTATTTTTTTCTTTTTTTCTGTTGCATTTTATTGATTGATAGTCTACATTCTTAGGAGTACCACCACTTGAACTTACTCTATTTCTTTTGATATATTGCTATATTCAGTTTTCTAAAATCGTATATATGTTATATCCACTGAAATTATAAATTCACTATAAGAAACATTTCTGTGCATGGTTCCATCTAAGAAATAGCTGTAAATTTTGTATTCCCTAGTAACATGCACAGCAGAAGCTTTTGCTTATTTATAATTGGTTTTGTGTGTGAATGAATGGACAGGTAAATAGTACTGGTAGCCTATTTAAATTTATATTAATACCTCATTGAAGCTTAGTTCTTACCTGGGGTTAAAAGTAGTTATGCAATTTTTTTCTTACATGAAAGATGAATATCTTATTCCACAATAATTTCTCAAAAATTTTCAATAAGCATTCCTTGTTTTATTCTTTGTAATTGCTTTAAGAGTAATAGCAGAAGCTATCTGTCTAGCACCTATGCTTGCTAATTCTCTGTTCTTATAAAGTTGAAAACAGTAAACTAATTTTATTATGGGCACATTAATAATTACCCTCCAGTGAATGCAAAGAAATAAATTGGATACCTTTCTTTTGTTGTGAGTGGGGACATGTATTATCTAAACCCAACATTATAGCTCATCACAATTATACCCATTTATATGTAATATGGCCCACAGAATATCCTAAATCAATGAGGTTAATTTTTCATATAAGACCACCATTTATTTTAGAATTTATAGCTATATAGATTCACATAAAAACAAAGGTAGGTTGACAAAAAAGAAAATGAGGTAGGTGAGATGCAAGGAAGATGTTCCTCTGTGTTTCCTCCTCATCCTTCATCCATAAATTGGGAAGGAAAGCTCATTCATCCCCAGACATTTAGACTTGTGGCTTCTTAATTTTCCTCATAACAGACACTGATATAGAAAGAACTCAATGAACTTTACGATGGAATATTTATAGATGCAAAAGAATACAGCTGTCTTTCCTTACCTTTATACAGTTCACTTAATATATTCAGTACTTTTAAACCAACTGTAATCAAATGCTATCTTTTTTAAAAATATATTTATTTGTTTGAGAGAGAGAGAAAAAGAGAGAGGGGGAGGCAGATAGAAAGAGAGAATTTGCAAGCCAGGGCCTCCAGCCACTGCAAACGAACTCCAGACACATGTACCCCCTTGTGTATCGCTGGCTTACATGGGTCCTGGGAATTGAACCTGAGTCCTTTGGCTTTTCAGGCAAGTGCCTTAACCACTAAGCCATCTCTCCAGCCCTCAAATGCTATCTTTTGTGTAACTTTACATGTCTGTTTTTAGAATGTCAGTGATATGTTATATTTGGTCATAAAAAGTAAATTTCAGTTCTGCATTTAAAAATATTTTAATATTAATACTTCTTTCAAGTTGTTATTAACATATATTAATTGTATATAATAATGGGTTTCATTATGACATTTTAATACATGAATATAATGTATTTTGATCATATTCGTCCCCTATTGCCTCCTCTGATTCCCACTGATCCCCTTTCTCTTTCTAAGCAGCCATTTTTCTACTTTCATGTCTTTTCTTTTTCACCCAATGACTTTAATTAGGGTTGCTTATAGGATTGTAAGATATGGGTTAGGGGTATTTACATACTGGGGCATGGGTAACTTACTAGTGGTTACGAAACTGAAGAAAATGTTTCTCTGTTCCCTAGAAAACATGTCAAACTGCCTATAAATCCTCAGAGAGGAGTGGAGCCTCATGAGTTCTTTCCCACTCCATTACAGAATGTTGACAGGCTCAGTCTTCTACAAGTCCTATGTAGGTAGCCACAGCTGCTGAGAGTTTAAGAGTGCAGTGGCCCTGTCATGCCTGAAGTTCAGAGTTCCACAACACTCCACCCATTCCTCCAGCTCTTACATTCTTTCCACCCCCTCTTCTGCAGTGTTTCCAAATGTTGAATAACATTTCTTAGATGGAACCATGCACAGAAATGTTTCCTAATGTTGTATATGTTACGCATAGTAGTTTCTATTTACATCTCCTCAAAGGAATATGTTAACCCCACAAATCTCTTATATTTCTTCATGTAACAGTATTAGGTTTCACCGAATATACCTTTAAATTTTTTTTTCCAAAAATGGGTTATTTTGGGGACAGGGTCTCAGGCTGGCCTGGAACTCAGTGTGTATTCCAAGATGGCCTTGAATTCATAGCAATTATTTTGCCTTAGCCTCCCAAGTGCATATGCTACAATGCCCAATTCCATGTAAGTGCACATACATACACATACATACATACATACATACTTACATACATATATTAGTTATAGACATACTCAGTATGTAAACAGCACATATTGGTAGCATCCTTACCCTCATCCCTGCCCCCTCCAAAGCGACCCTCCTCATTGGGGATGCTGGTTATCCCCATGGGGGTTGGGGTTCATGTATTGGGTTAGCCATAAGTTATGGGGAAGAGGCAATGTCTCTGTGCATAATGTCCCAACTTGTGGCTCTAACAATCTTTCACAAAATTCTCTGAGCCATGTTGGGTTCATTTTAGGTGTACTTCAGTGATGGGCTCTTAGGAGCCTCTGGGTCTCTGCTTTGGTAGGTGTTGAGTGCCCTCGGTGTCTATCTTCTTTGCCCTTGTGCTGATTATCAGGTTCACTGAGAAAGCAGTACTCTTACTCATTTCCCCAGTTCCTCTGTGATTTCACCTGGGGCCCTGGTGAAGTGCAATGGGCTGTTTCTCTCAGGTCCTGCTTCCATCTGAAAAAGAGAAGCAGATTTTACAATGGAGAGTGAAATCAGCACAGGTTAAATGGGATAACCGTTGTTAGTTTAGAGAGAATGTAATGGGTGTAGACCCTCTTGTAGCCCAAGATTGGTGGGCGCTTGATGTTGTAGAGCAAACTCATTATCTGGATATGATTCTGACTTTTTTCCCAGTTCCAGATATTGGTTCCTTTCCACTGAGCAGATCTGTTAGCCAATCCAAGAGCAGTTGGTTACCCACCATGGCTGCGTGCCACTATTGCACTTGTGTGAGCATCACATCAGGATGTTTGCTTTTGGTTAGCTTAGACCTCGAGTTGCTCAGACAGATGTTGGCTACTTTTCCCCAATAACTCATGTAGAACCTTCTAGCACTAGACGAGATGTCTGGGGACTGGCTGTGTTCTGGATTCCAGCTAAGTCTCTCTATGTTCCATACCTACAGCATATAGTGTCTTCAGCAGTAAGGTCTTAACATTAACATCTGGTGGGTAATCAAGTGCTCTGACAGAAGTCTGACTTCTTTTGAGAAACTTTGTGGGTCTCTGATCAACAGCTCATTGTGTGTGCTAACCGCATACTGGTACTGGGAATTGCAGGCCAGTACTAAGGGAAAAGAAAGAAGAAAAAGAAAGAAAATATAAGGCTGGAGATACGGCCTAGCAGGTTAGTGCTTGGCTGTGAAGCCTAAGAACCCCAGTTCAAGGCTCGATTCCCCAGTACACACATAAGTCAGATGCACAAGGTCTCACGCATCTGGAGTTCATTTGCAGTGGCTGGAGGACCTGATGCGACCATTCTCTCTCTCTCTTTCTCTCTTTCTCTCTTTCTCTCTCTCTCTCTCGCTGCCTCTTTTTGTGTCTGACACTCTCAAATGAATAAATAAATAATAAAAGTTTAAAAAATGAAAGGAAATATAAAAAGAAAGAAAGAAAAGAAACACCTTGGTTAGTGTTATTCCAAGGTATTGTATTTTATTTATTTTATTGCTATTGAAAATCAGACAGTGTCACTAATTTCTTTCTCTGTATCTTTGTCCTTTGCATATAGAAAGGCTAATGATTTTTGTGCATTGGTTTTGTATCCTGATACTTTGCTGAAGCAATAAATCACCTTTAAGAATTTTGAGATGGAGGCTGTCAGTTCACTTATATATAGAATCATGTTGTCTGTGAATAGGACTAACTTCTTCCTTTCCAATTTGTATCCCCCACCCCCCGTCTTATTGCTTGGGCTAGGACTTCTAGTAATATGTTGAAGAGCACAGGAGAGAGTGGACACCCCTGTCTTGTTCCTGATCTCAATGGGAATCCCTTGAGTCTTTCCCAATTAAGTATTATTTGGGCCCTAGGTGCTTTATATATAGCCTTTATCATGTAGAGGTATAAACCATCCATGCCTGTTCCCTTCAGTGATTTGATCATGAAGTAATGTTGTATTTTGTTGAAGGCCTTTTTTGCATCTATTGAAATGTTAATGTGGTTTTTGTGATTAAGCTTATTTATGTGGTATATTACATTGACAGATTTCTATATAAAGAACCAGCCCTGCATTCCTGGGATGAAGCCTACTTGATCAAGATGGATAATGCTTTTGATGTGTTGATGAATTCCATTTGCAAGAATTTTATTCAGGAACTTTGCATCTAAGTTCATCAGGGATATTAGGCCCATAGTTTTGTTTTCTTGTTTTATCTCTCTCTGGTTTGGGTATTAGGGTAACACTAGCTTCATAAAAGGAATTGGGGAGCTTTCCCTGTTGTCCAATTATGTGGAACAGTTTGAGAAAAATTGGTTTCAGTTGTTCCATGAAGGTCTGATAGGGTTTGGCTGAGAAGCTATCTGTTCCTGGACTTTTGTTGGGGGGGGGGTTGATCACACCTCCATGGGTGTGATAGGTTTGTTTAGGAGATTGGTCTGCTCTGAGTTTAGTTTAGGTAGGTAGTATGTATCCAGAAATTTATCCAATTCTTCAAGATTTTCCAGTTTTGTGGAGTAGAGGTTTTAGAAGTAAATCCTAAATATTCTTCCAATTTCACTTATGTCTGTTGTGGTCTGTCCTTTTTCATTTCTGATTTTGGTAATTTGAAGCATCTTTTTTGTTGTTGTTGTTGATCAAATTGGCCAGGGGTTTATCAATCTTGCTTATTTTTTCAAAGCACCAACTCTTTTTTTTCATGAATTTTCTTAAATTAATTTTTTCTTAGTTTCCAATTCATAAATTTCTGCTTTGATTTTTTTTTTTTTTTTTTTTTTTTGGTTTTTGGTTTTTGGTTTTTGGTTTTTGGTTTTTGGTTTTTCAAGGTAGAGTCTCACTTTAGCTCAGGCTGACCTGGAATTCTCTATATAGTCTCAGGGTGGCCTCGAACTCACCGTGATCCTCTTACCTCTACCTCCCAAGTGCTGGGATTAAAGGCGTGCACCACCACGCCCGGCTCTGCTTTGATCTTGATTACTTCTTTCCATCTGGAGCTTTTGGGTTTGGATTCTTCTTGTTCTTCCAATGGCATTAGATGGATGGTTAGGTTATTGATTTGTGATCTCTCTGTCTATGTTATGAAGGCATTTAGTGCTATGAATTTTTCCCCTAAGGACTGCTTTCATTGTGTCCCATAAGTTTTGGTACGATGTGTTTTCACTGTCATTCAGTTCTAGAAATTTTGCAATTTCATTATTTCTTTCATCCACTACCCATTTATTGTTTAAAAGTGTGTTGTTTAGTCTCCAGGACTTGATAGAGTTCTTGGTGCATATCTTGTTCTTAATTTTCTAGCTTTACAGCATTGTGGTCTGATACCATGCAGGAAATTATGTCAGTTTTCCTAAATATATGGAGACAGGCTTTATGGCCCACTATATGGTCTGTTTTGGAGAAGGTTCCTTGGGCTGCTGAGGAGAATGTATGTTCTGTAGATTTGGGGTAGAATGTTCTGTCGATGTCCATTAGGTCTAGGTGATCTGTGGTGTTGTTGAGCTCTATTATTTGCCTGTAGATTTTCTGTTTGGATGAATTGTGTTCCATCTGTGTTTGGTTCATAAAGATTGATGATTGTGATATCCTCTTGTTGGATCATTCCCTTGATGAGTAAGAAGTGGCCTTCTTTTTTTAATTTTTATTTGTTTTTTTTTATTTTTATTTTTTCTTAATTTTTATTAACATTTTCCATGGTTATAAAAAATATCCCATGGTGCTACCCTCCTTCCCCCTACTTTCCCTTTGAAATTCCATTCTCCATTATATCCCCTCCCCATCTCAATCAGTCTCTCTTTCATTTTGATGTCATAGTCTCTTCCTTCTCTTATGATGGTCTTGTATAGGTAGTGTTGGGCACTATGAGGTCATGGATATCGAGGCCATTTTATGTCTGGAGGGAGGATGTTGTAAGGAGTCCTACCCTTCCTTTGGCTCTTACATTCTTTCCACCACCTCTTCCACATTAGACCCTGAGCCTTGGAAGGTGTGATCGAGATGTTACTCAGTACTCCAGTCACTTCTTTCCTGCACTATGATGCCTTCTGAGTCATCCCATCTGAAAAGAGAAGATTCTCCACCCAAAGTGAGAGTAGCATTAATATAGGGTATAAATATTAAGAAAAGTGCTTACTGGGCAGTTTGATAAGCATAGTATAGTATATACCTTTTTCCAGACATCAGCAGATGTTACACCCCTAGGGCTCATGACTACCCCTATTTTAAGTTTTCAGTATCAGGGATGTATTCCCCCCCATGGAGCGGGCCTCCAGTCCAGTTGGAGGGCAGTTGGTTTCCACCATGACAGACGTGCCACTATTGCACCCATTGGCTCATTTGGCCTGGCTGGCCAATTATTAGGCTTTCAGTGTCCACTGTTGAGTACCTTCACTGGTGATATCTCTCTCCCATTGAACTAAATGTAGAATGGCTTCTTCCAGCTTTCTCTCAGCTGGTCTACATGGAGGAAGTTATCAGCTCAGTTCCAGCAGAATTTCTCAGTGGCCTTGCCACCCAAGTATGTGGAGTCTTCAGCAATAGGGTCTTACCATCTATTCCTGGTGGGAAACTAAGGGTCTTGGCAATGGCCTATAATGTTTTGGGGGCATCAGGGACCTCCCTGGCCAACAACTCAATGGAGGTATCCCATCCCTGACACTGAAAATTTCTTTTTCTTTTTTGATTTCTTTTGGTTTGAAGTCTGTTTTATCTGACATTAGTATAGCAACACCTGCTTGTTCATTTCTGTTCACTTGGAATATCATTTTCCACTGAGGAGATGTCTGTCTTTACTGTCTTTACTAGTGAGGTGGGTTTCTTGAAGACAGCATATTTAGGGGTCAATTTTTCTTATTTACCCTGTTATTTTATTTCTCTTCATGGGTGAATTAAGGTCATTAGTGTTTAGGATAATAACTGTGAGGTTTGATGTAATCCCTACCATATTTTGTTCATTTATGGGGTTTGGTGTTTTCTTGGACTTTATAGTTTTTTTTTTTTGAGCCTTCTTGGTGTTTGGTTATTGTAGTCTGCTTCTTGTAGGCTCTTGAGATTGGTTGTTTGACTCTTCTGTTTGGAGAATTCCCTGCAGTACTTTCTGTAGGTATGGCTTTCTGTTCATAATAGTTGTAGAGGTTAATTTTATCATGGAAAGTTTTTCTTTCATGATCTATTATGAGGGATACTTTTGCTGGGTACAGAAATTTTGGTTGGAAGCCATAGCTTGTTAGATTTTGCAGTGTTCCATTTCAGGCCCTTTTGGCTTTCAGGGTTTCCACTGAGAAGTCTGAGTAACTCTGATAGAGTTACCTTTATATATAATGTGTTGTTTATATCTTGCTGCTTTTAGAACTTTCTCTTTGTTTTTGTTATTTGGAGTCTTAAAGATAATATGTCTTGGAGAGTTCCTCCTTTGGTCCAATCTGTTTGGAGTTCTGTTAGCTCCTTGTATCTTGATAGGATTCTCTTTTGAGAGGGTAGAAATGTTTTCTTCGATAATTTTGTTGAATAACTTCTCCATGCCTTTGTTCTGAATTTCTTCCTTGGACTTGTAGACTCTTTCTTGGGTCTTGTCTTCCAGTTCTGAGGTTTTGTTCTCCACATGACTGACTTGTGTTCTTTAGAGCTTCTATAGAGGTTTGGACTGTTCAGTTTGTTTGTATTTTCTGTTGCCTTTTTCTGTATAGTATCCATCCCTCTGTGGAGATCCCTTTTCAGGTCATTTTCTGATTTTTTTTAATGCTTCTTAGAATTTATCTTTGCACTTATTTATGTCGTCCTTGAGCTTGGCCAGCTTATTATTGAGGCCTTTTTTGGCAGGGGGTTGGGGCCGGGGGTACTCTATTTCAGATCACTTAACTCTCTTTTGAAATCTCTGTTTTGTTTTGTTTTTTCCTTTTTCTATTAGGTCCTACCTAGCGAGGACAGCATTTATACAGTTCTTGGTCTTTTGTTGATTTTCTGCAAGTTCTGCCAATTGCTTGGTGAAGGTCACATAGCTTGTGTCTTCATTTTAGGGTTATGATCCTGTTGTCTCTTGTATGTTTTGATTAGAGACTTCCATTGTGGGACTAGGCAACCTTGTTGCAGTTACTTCCATTTGATGTTTCCTGTTGTTTCTTTTGCTGGCTGTGGTCTGCCCATCACAGTGTGGTGATCTTATTTAATTTAGGAGGAAGCTGTGGTTTACCCTTGATGTGCCTTCAGTGATTATTCCCTTTTATGTTTGAGTAGGTTAGGCTTTTGATGGGTAGTGGGCCTGTCTGCTCAGGAACCCAGAGACTTGGTGGCTGGGCAGGGAGAGGAGCCTGGAGACTGCATGGTCTTGGAGGCAGGTTGCCAGGTGGGGGGATGGGATGGTACTGTCCCATAGGTGAGTTGTGGGGCAGGGGGATGGGATGGCTTGGGGAGATGGTATAACATGGCCCTGGTGTGGACCTGGTGGCACGACCCAATGTCACGATGGGTTTGGGGGGATGGGATGCCTGTCCTCATGGCTGAGAAAGGCATGGAAGCCATGGGGGCTAGGAGAGGAAGGAATGAGAGCCGGCTGGTGTGGGGAAAGGTGAGAGCCTCCTGGCCTGGATCCATGGAGCCACCAGGTACTGCAGGAGCAAATCTTGTTCCCAGCACAGTGGCAGGCATGGCTGCTTGAGGGGTGTAAGGGACTGGTGGGCTACCCAAGAGTGTGGGAGTCAGCAGGTTCTCTACTATACCCTCTGTACCTTCCCACTGGAGGTCTGCTAGGACCTGCTGACCCTAAAAACCCATAGATGTTGCCTTTTTGCCTTGGGAGGTGAAGTGTGGTTAGGCAGATGCCATCTTGAATGGAAGTCATTAGTGTACTTTTTGATTATTCTAAATTTTTCTAAATGAGTCAGTTTATTCCTTGTATTACCACTCTTATGTAATACGTGAAATGGTCATTGTTTCTTGGTTTTGCTTAAGTTAATAATTTCGAAGTATTGATAAGGCCTTAGGATTTATACTTTTTTTAGAGTTGTTTTAAAAATAAGACATTATTGCCGTTCTACAGACATTCTGAAAAGTGTAAAAACCTTGAAAAGTAAATGGAGTTTTAAGAGAGCATTGTTGATTAAATGAAGGAATTTTTATGTAAAGGATCAATTGAATATTTCCACTTTTTATTTTATTTTTTTAATTAATTAGTTGTATACTCAGTGAATACAGTCAAGTTGGTACCATTTTTAGGCTCATCCATGTCCTGTCCCCTTCCCCTGCCCCTCCTTGTTGAGGTATATGAGTTGTGCATTGTGGAGTTAGCCCACAGTTATGGGTAGGAGAAATGTCTCTGCATATCATGGCCCAACATGTGGCTCTGACATTCTTTCCGCCCCCCTCTTCCGCAAAATTTCCCTGAGCCATGTTGGGTTCATTTTTGGTCTGCTTCAGTGATAAAGTGTTGGGGGCCTCTGGGTCTCTGGATGTCTGATTTGGTAGGAGTTGATTGTTTTCTGTGTCAATCTCCTTCACCCTTGTGCTGGTACCCGGTTCACCAAGAAAACAGCAAGCACCCTTGCTTGTTTTGCCAATTATTCTTACTTTCAGCTGGGGCCCTTTTGAGGTATGATGGGGTGCTTCTCTCCTTAGGACCTGCATCTATCTGAAAAAGAGAAGCAGATTCTCCAACGGAGAGTAAAGTTAGCACCAGACAAATGAGATAACCCTTATTTTTTTAATAGAGGATTTAATAGGTGTAGGCCCTCTTGTAGCCCACAATTGGTGGTAGCTTGATAATGGAGAGTGGGCTTATGTTTGGATATGGTTCTGACTTGTTTCCCAGCTCCAGCTATGGGTCCCGTTCCACTGAGGGGATCAGTTAGCCAAATCAAGAGCAGTTGATTCCCACTATGGCTGTGTGCCACTATTGCACATGTGTGAGCATCACGACAGGTTATTTGCTGCTAAGCAGGTTAGACCATGAGTTTCTTGGACAGATATTGGTCATTTTCCCCCAGTCGCCCATGACTACACAATAGAGTGGGTGGGGAAGGAGGGGAGGGCAAAGAAGGGGTTGGAGACACAAATCTAGACCGAAACCGGCAATGGTACCATAAAATTCTACATCCTAAAAGGCAGACCAAATGGTTGAACCTTCACCCAGGCCCTTGAGGGAACACCTGAACCACAAGACACTGGAGAGGCTATGATGAAGACCGACCTTAATCTTCTACAGCCCTTCTCTCTGTCTTCTCTCTTCTCTCTAACTCTTTTATTATATCAGGTATCTTTTTCTTCCTTTTCTTAGTGGGCACTGACTTGTAACTCCCAGTACCAGCATGTGGCTGTCATCCACAATGAGCTTATATCAGATTATATTTCCACTTTTTAAAATCTGTAAATTCTTATAAGTAATAACATCACCTGGGATTGCAAGCATATTTTTCAAAACTCCTGTTAATATTGTGACCTCTTTCCATGAGTCATAAATGTTCTTTATATTGTCTGGAAGGATGAATATTTCCCATGTTAATTTGGTTTATCCTGACCTATAAAATGAATCACTGTCTTTAGTTGCTGGCTTTGGTTTACAGGTTGTATTTCTTAAACAGTAAGACTTAAAAGTTGAAATCGCTCCTTGATCCATGGGGTGCAGAATGCAAGGTTGTATTAGCTGGCTCCTTATTAAGATTTAGACAAGTTTAAGATGAGCCATCACGATTCTGGGCCTCACCACGCTTTGAGTCTTTACCTTCTTCCTCTAGGCCTGGGAATGGAAATGGAGAGAATACCTATTGATCACTGTGAGTGGTACATAAGAGGCTGTATAAACAAATAGACTCTCAGGAAAAAAGGTAGTCAAATCTGAGAGCAGCAAGAACTAAACCGTAGCCCCTTTTTCCTCTTGTCCTCTATAATTAGATTTCCTTTCAATGTCTATAAATGTCCAACCACAAACAATAGCTCAAAGGCAACGAAGTTATTTGATGCAGTCTGTGAAGTTCAGGGGCTAGGCGTGGGTGGAGTGAGGTGTGAATAGGTCCTGAGGAGCCAGTACATTGGATCCAGTACTGCAGCTTATGCTGCGTGCAGCCAGCAGTGTTGGGTAGCTAGGTCAGTGAGTTCCTGATGGTCATACTGTGATGATGGAGAAATGAAGTGAGAACACATGTCTTAGTAATGATGATGAAATTTGTTTTTTCCGTAGTTGACTGTTGTCAGGTACTTTTAAAATGATGTAAACAGAACAAATTTAACCATCACTAAAGTTATTTAATTACAATTATATAATAGCATACTTTCCCTTGGGACTTATTTGAACAAAAATAAATTGTGCTAGAGCTTATGCCAGCCAGTGGGAGTGCAGTGATTCCTACGTTCTTGCCACATCAGAGCTCACTGTATAGTGTAAGAAGCAGCTGTGAAAGTAGATACAGCATAGCACTCTAGGCCATTCATTCATTTAAATGCCTGAGACCTTACCAAGTGCTTCTGGGTAAAGTGATAAAAGGGCAGAGGAAACCCAGGAGTCACTGCCTTTGCCTAAAGACTGAGGAAGGACTCATAAGTGAAGCCTTCTTATCATCTAAGAAGGTTATATTATGTTCTTTTTTGTTTCTCCTCGCTTGTTGACATCATATACATTAACAACTGAGTTGTAAAAAGAAATGGTATCAGAGTAGTAGAGTACTTTAGATATAATTATTGGAAGAATAGTTATTAAATATGGATAAATAAGCGTGCCATTTTTCCAAATGGTTTCATTTGCTTATGTTTTCTTTGTTGACCCAAATGAATGAAATTAGAATAAACAATCTCTAAGTCATTTGTAATCATGAGCTGATTAATGGAGTTTGGTTTCATAGCCATTATTCATTCATGAACACCTGATATCTTTCCCATAAACAAATTGTGTTTGTCCAAATTAAGAAATTAAATGAAGCATTTGATGAGTTTATGATTGACCCTTCTAACTCAGAGCCCATTAGTCACTGTCGTTATCATAGAAAACTGTTTGACTAATGTGCTGTCTGAAGGAGCATGTGGATTTATGATGACTTCTGATTAATGCTTGCTTCAAGCCAGACTACTAGATTAAAATAATTTTTTGATTCTCATTTTAGCAGTCATTGAAAATTTCATCTCTGATGAAATGCATTTATGCCCAGTAGATTTAGAGATCATTGCAAGGGTAGTTTTTTTTTAAGTATTATGTGTTTTAAGGCATTTTCAGCATGTGGTATAAAAAGGTAGTTTTAAAAATGGCTTTGCAACTTATAACTTTGTGAATATCACTTTCCTTTTTAGGATAATGAGTGTGTTACTTAAATTTTTCAGCGTACTGTTCATTAACTTATTAATTACTTTAAGAAAAACAGAGTATCCAAATATTTTATGCTTTAACAACTTAATTTGGTACTTTTAAGTATTTCTTTTGAAATTGTATATAATATTTACTCAGTTAATATGTTTTAGTTTTCCCAATAAAACAAGTCACTCTTTACCTATTATTTTGATTGTGATGCTAGAACTAGATTGATACCTTTAAACAGTTTTTTCTAATTATTTTTTTTAAAGTTAGTATACAAATTAGTTTCATTATATTTTTGTACATATGTATCCTTATACTTTGTTGTAATTGCCCCCCTTCTGCATAGTCTTCCTTTACCACCCTGCCCCGTCTTCCTGGTTTTCAATAGAGTCATGTAGCTGAACTACCCATAACATGGGCCTTGTAATGAAGTGCCTGCTTGAAGTTGTGGCATTTGAGGAGTACATGAGTATGAAGAAGCTAAGTATCTCAAGTATGGCCAAGTTGTTGAGTCATCTGTGAGTGGTGAGGGTGTGGTGTGGTGAGGGTTTAACAGCTGGAAACAGTGACTCTCATCAGAATCCATCGGATGAACAGACTGTACATACAACTGTAGGGTCATGAAAAAAAATTCAATATGCATGCCTTGGAAAGCCAGAAAGAGGTAAGCAGCATGTTCATGGGAATGAGGAAAAAAAATAACTTAAAAGAAAGCTCTGATTTCTTTCATGCCACATGTATTGTGGTGATACATCAATTTTCTTCATACTCATTCTAATTTTAGAAGAACAGGAAAGGATGCCAGCAGCTGAAAGTAGGCTAGCACACTACTCAGGGTGTTTGATTTATCCTAGAACAGAATATACTCATGATAGCTGTGATAGAGTAAGAAAAGAAAAGGACCTAAAGATGTTAATATCTCCCAAAATTAGTATTTTCCTCTCAAGATAAGCCTTACTGGATTGTTTTATTCTCAATGAGATTAAAAGTTTCAAGATACCAAAGGGGTGAAAAGGGTGAGTTAGAAGATTTTTACTGGCCCATATGCCTTGCGTCAAACAATTGTAAGTCTGCTTCGAGCCTTCTGCCAATGGGATCACTTCATGGATCACTCAGTCAAGGACCTGAGTTAAGAATCTGATATCACTTGAGCAAAAGCACAAGCAGAGGGTTTTCTTGCAGCTGGCCAAGATCAGAGGGTATATCTGGGTTCTACTGATTTAAAATCTTCTACATTTGTTGAAGGTTTTGTGGCAAACAAACTTTCTTACCACATTTTGGATCTTAAGATGCTAGACTCTATTCTCTAAAAAAATACAAAAGAAGCTATAATTTTTGACCAAAGAGACCCTGAGCAAGAGACTATGCAGGAGTTACATTTCACTGTTTGGGATATACTTGTTCTAAAAGGAAAATCTAATGTTTGAAGGTTCTATAACTTTCCCAAGCACCTCCTTAAGTGGTATATGGTGTGCATGTATAAGTATTCATGTTAATATCTTATGGGTGCGTATGTCTATATTAGGTAGCCACCTTGTCCTGGGATCTGCCTGTCTCCATCGCCCAACTGCTAGGATTGCAGGCATGTATACCACACCCAGCATTTACATGGGTCCTTGAGATTTGAACTCAGGACCCCATACTTGTGGGGCAAGTGCTTTACTGACTGAGCCATCTCCCCAGCCCCAAATCCCATATTCTTACCAAGTTTTGAAACATGTTATCTTAGAAAGTCTAGACATATCTTTTACATTCATACATGAAAATTCATTTCTGCTGAGATTAGATCAATTTATAGTGCCTTTGTAATTATGTAGCTATAAAGGAATCAGTAAAAACAGGTAAGTATCTACTACAGAGCTTATAGCCCCACTGAAAGGATCCCCACAGAGCAGCTTTGGCATCGTTGTCTACAGCAACCAAGCAAAATATCGTGAGAGGGAGGAGGAAGGAAAATTAACTACCATTTTTGAGTGCCCACTATGTTCTGCAATTATACAAAAATAATACTTAAGTATTATAGCAAAATGGCACAAACACTGTGTACATCTAGTTTATATAGTTTCAAATACTACTTTTGGTATTTGATTTTTAAAGGGCTTATATTACTTTTTTACTTGCTGTGATGAAATGCCTGACAAAAGCAACTTAAGGAAGGGCTGATTTGAGCTCATAGTTTAAGGGTATAGTCTTTATGGAGAGAGGAAGACATGGTGACAAGAGTGGCTGTAGCTATGATGGCAGGAGTGGAGTGTGACAGACCGGCCATATTGGGCCTGTGATCAGGAAGCAGAAGAGGAATGCTGAGGCTCAACTCCCCTGTTTCAGTCCCAGACCCCAGCTCATAAGAGGGTACACTCAGGGTAGATGTTCCCTCCTCAGGTAAATCTCTATGGAAACACCCTCACAGACAATGTCCAGGTGTGTAACTTTTAGATAACCCCAAATTCAGTCACATTCAGTACCAGACACGTATTCCCTCCCATAGAGCGGGTCTCCAGTCCAATTAGAGAAGAGCTAGATTCTCCCATAACATACATGCCACTATTGCACCTGTTGGCTCTTTTGGCCTGGCTGGCCAAACTGGAGGCTTGCAGTGGCCGGTGTTTGCACCACTAATGGCTTCTGTTTCCCATAAGGCTACATGCACTGCAGTTTTTCTCCAACTTTCTGTCAGCTAGTCTACCAGGAGAAGGTTTTCAGTTCAGCCCCAGTTTGATTTCTCAGTGAACTACTGCCCAGGCATATGGAGTCTTCAGCAGTAGGGTCTTATCTATTCCTGCTGGGAAACCAATAGCCTTGGCAATAGCCTGTAATGTTTTGGGAGCATCAGGGACCTCCCTGGCCAACAATTCACTGGAAGGTATTCCATCCCTGGCACTGAAATTTTTCTAGTAAGAGTCTATAGCTTCTGGGTGTGCAATTATCCAAAAAAGTAGGTTATCATGTGGCTTATTCACAATATCTTGAATTTTGATTACCCCTCCCCCACACTCCTTTTACTTAATCTCTTCCCCTGACCTTGCTTAGGTCATTCCACCTGCAATAATCTCCTATATTTTCTTCCAGTACTAGCCGAGTTTCCAGTCTTATACTGAGATCTTTGATCCATTTGGTCTTGAGTGTTGTGTGTGGCAAGATATATGGATCAAGTTTCAATTTCCTGCATATGGTTATCCAGTTTGTCCAGCATCATTTGTTGAAGATGCTATCTTTTTTCCAGCCTATATTGTTAGGGCCTTTGTCAAATATCAAGTAGCTGTAGTTACTTGACCCAATGTCCGGGTCCTCAAGTCTATTCCATTGGTCTATACTCCTGCTTTTATGCTAGTGCCATGCTGTTTGTATTACTATGGCTTTGTAATATAGCTTTAGAAAGGTTACTGATTTTGTGTGTTGATTTTGTATCCTTCTACTTTGCTGAAGGAGTTAATCACCTTCAAGAGTTTTGGAATGGAGGCTGTCAGGTCTCTTACATATAGAATCATGTCGTCTACAAATAGAGCTAACTTAACTTCTTCCTTTCCAAATTGTATCCCTTTTATTTCTTTCTCCTGTCTTATTGCTTGAGCTAGGACTTCCAGTACTATATTGAAGAACAGAGGTGAGTGTGGACACCCCTGTCTTGTTCCTGATATCAATGGGAATTCGTCCAGTCTCTCTCCATAAAGTATTATTTGGGCTTTAGGAGCTTTATATATAGCCTTTATTATGCTAAGATATAAACCCACCATGACAATTTTCTCCAATGTTTTGATCAGGAAGTGATGTTGTATTTTGTCAAAGGCCTTTTCTGCATCTATCAAAATGATCATGTGGTTTTTGTATTTAACCTTGTTTATGTGGTGTATTACATTGACAGATTTCTGTATGTTGAACCACCCCTGCATTCCTGGGATGAATCCCACTTGATCAAGGTGGATAATGCTTTTGATGAGTTGCTGGATTCGGTTTGCAAGGATTTTATTCAGGATCTTTATGTCTAAGTTCTCCAGTTGTGTGGCACAGTTTGAGAAAGATTGTGTTTCAGTCAGGTCCACATTGCTCGTAGAAATCACCCAACCAAGAGCAGCTTGTGGACAAAACAGGGTTTTATTTTGGCTTACAGGCTTGAGGGGGAAGCTACATGATAGCAGGGAAAATGATGACATGAGCAGAGGATGGACATCACCCCCTGGCCAATATAAGGTGGACCATAGCAACAGGAGAGTGTGCCAAACACTGGCAAGGGGAAACTGGCTATAACACCCATAAGCCCACCCCCAACAACACACTCCCTGCAGGAGGCGTTAATTCCCAAATCTCCGTCAGCTGGGAACCTAGCATTCAGAACACCTTAGTTTATGGGGCCATTTCTGATGATTTTTGATGGGATTGTATTATCTTGATTCTTTGCATTTCTTGTATCATAGTGTTGCGATTTTTGCATCCTGGGTAGCTTTAATGCTTGGATTTTCTAATAATCTGCAGTGATTTTAGATTTGGAAATCCAACTTTATGTACCTTCAGAGTAGGAGTTTAAGGTGCCAAGTGTAGTTCTTGTATGCCAATCCAATCACAGAAGTAATCCTAGGTGTTGAGTTTGCCTGCTATTCAGATATTCTAGTGGGCTGGGTGGAGCAATTTACTTGCAAAGTCTAAAATTCAACTGAGCAATATACACATTTAAAACCTGCACAGAGTATGTAATTGTGGGGATTGAAACAGATAACCTTAAAAGGCCACAATCCCTAAGGGTGTGTGTTGCTCTACACCCTTAATCCTGTCTGCTGGGAGGTTGATATTTCTGTTCTGAAATTTGTTCCAGGTCAGCCTGTGTCTGAATCAGTCCTTGCCCCAATAATGACAGAATCAAAAGACAGAGGCCCTAAGAATCTGAAAGCATTAAAGGCAATAATAGTTAACCCCCAAATACACCTTAATTGAGAATGATAAAGCCAACCAAGAATATGAAACCCATAACCTGCCCTCACATGCAAAGAGAGATTAGAACTTCCAGTACAGGCCTATGTACCTGCTTTTTTTGTCAGTTGGCTTCATTACCTTTTGGTGTGGCTTCCAATATCACCAATGCTGAGTGTCCATCTTGATCCCTCTGGGTTGTGCTGTGAATCTGGTGTTCTGATCAGCTGTGCTGGATGCCCTGCTGCCAAGAGTTGAATGTGTTCTGCCGAGGGTCGCGGTTCTGGTTGTTCCATCAGTTGGTGGATGGGAGAGTGAAGGAAGCCTGGAGTTGTACTGAAACTGCGCATGTGGTCTCCCCTTCAGATTTCTTGACTTTGTAAGGAAGCTGATGAGGTTGCAAAATCCCCTTGTTCAGCTGGGCAGGCATGCAGATCCACATGGATCCAGGTCCGCAAGCTCTTTGGTGGGATTCTACCCGATTTCCTCCTTTCTGATAGATCATGGTCTCTCCTGCTTCACTTTTCAGATGAAGAGTGTATTTTGCTGTGGTTTTGCTCAAATCCCTCTCTAGGCTGGATTGATATGACTCCTATGCAGCCATCTTACCTGGAAGTACCCGGTTTTTTCTAATTTTAATTTTTCATCTATACTGTATAAACAATGAATCCTCCTGCCCCTTTTCACCAACCATCGTGTTATTTTAGCATTGTAATGAGTCATAACTGTTACTCCAAAAGTTGACATACTGAAACAACATTTCTATGCTGAAGAGATGGCCCAGCATTTAAAGGCACTTGTTTGCAAAGCCTGTCATTACAGGTTTCATTCCCCATTACCCACATAAAGGCCACATGCACTAAGTGGCACATGCATCTGGAGTCATGTGTACCTATTCTCTCTTCTCTCTCACACACACCCTCTAATAAATGAATATATGTTTAAAACAATTAAAATTAAGCACAATTCTCAAGAAACCTTCATCTGCCCTTTAGAGTTTATAACCATTTCAAAGTTTCTCTTTCTTTCTTTCTTTCACTCTCTCTCTCTACTTGGTCACTGTCCCTTCCCTTTGTCCCTTAATAAATCTGTATTAAAACTTTTAAAATAAATAAAATATTTCATATCCCCTTTTGGGGCCATTTCTTATTTCCAAGTTTGTAGCAGGAAAGTATCTCCATAGGTAGGATTGAAAATACTTAAATGGTGAAATTTTTAAAAATTACCAGGAGGAAGAGATGGCCTGTACTGCCCCATAGTCAGACAATTTGTTAGTAGTTAAGTAGGTAAAATGAAGACTGTATTTTTAGCCAGGCATGGTGGCATGTGAGGGAACTAGAGATAGGAGGATCATTGTGAGTTCAATGTCAGCCTGGGACGAGAGAGTGAGTTCCAGGTCAACTTGGCTCCAGCAAGACCGTACCTTGAAAAAAAAAAACAATAAAATAATAATAATAATAATAATAATAATAATAATAATTTCTTGGGCTGGAGAGATGGCTTAGCAGTTAAGTGCTTGCCTGTGAAGCCTAAGGATCCCGGTTCGAGGCTCGATTCCCCAGGACCCACTTTAGCCAGATGCACAAGGGGGCGCACGCATCTGGAGTTCATTTGCAGTGGCTGGAAGCCCTGGCGCACCCATTCTGTCTCCTTATCTATCTGCCTCTTTCTCTCTCTGAATGTCACTCTCAAATAAATAAGTAAAAACAAGAAAAAAATAATAATTTCTTTTAAAATATTTATTTCCAAGTAAAGAATGAGATAGAAGAGAGAATTGGTGTGCCAGGGCCTCCAGCCATGCACACTAACTTCAGATGCATGCACCACTTTGTGCATCTGGCTTAATGTGGTGGTGGTTTGATTCAGGTGTCCCCCATAAACTTAGGTATTCTGAATGCTAGGTTCCCAGCTGATAGAGATTTAAGAATTAACACCTGCTGGATACAATGTATTGTTGGCTGTGGGCTTATGGGTATTATAGCCAGTTTCCTCTTGCCAGTTTTTTGCACACTCACTTATTGTTATTGTCCACCTCATGTTGGCCAGCGGTTGATGTCCACCCTCTGCTCATGCCATCATTTCCCCATGCCATCATGGAGCTTCCCCTCGAGTCTGTAAGCCCAAATAAACCCTTTTTTCCCTAAAAGCTGCTCTTGGTCAGGTTATTTCTGCCAGCAATGCAAACCTGACTGCAACATGTGGATACTGAGGAATCAAACCCTGGGGCGTTAAGCCTTACAAGCAAATGCCTTAACTGATAAGCCATCTCTCCAACCCAAGACTACATTCTCTTAAAGTACTCAACTTACTTTTATTCTTTCTTAGTTGAGAATAAAAATCATCTTGACAAGAATTAACTCTAGAATCTCATGGTTGACAATTTTTTAAGAGACAGGGAGAGTAGTTGGTGTCAAAGAATAGAAATGTACACATGTTTACTACTAGATCCAAAGCCAGGGACAAATCAGAATAATAACATAGAGTGATAGTTCCCTCAGTAAAAAAGGGAGGGGGGGGGGCCTTTGTTGGTCAAATCAGAGTTAAATGAAGCTTTAGCCTCCCAAAACTCTAGTTTGAGGTACTTCTTGCAGAAAACTTCTCAAGGCAAATATATTAAGTTATAAGGGTCTTATATAGTAAGAATTACTTATAAGACACACTCAACAATAAGCTTTATTAATCCAGAATTCTGAAAGAGCTAATGCTGTACAGTTTTGCCTATAGAGGGACATTTGATTGTAAGAAGAAGATAATATCTGCTAATTTGTATCCACTGAAAATAAGCAGTACTATAGATGTGCTTTCACTTTAGAAGGAAGTTGTCAGAGAGCTATATGAGCCATGACTAATGCATCCTCTAGAATGAAGGAAAATTATAGTAGACTGTATAGGCCTACATTTCATACTCTGCAATCTTATATGTGTCAGGTACTGATACCAATTGATGTTTCATCTTTCTGAGAAGTGATGGTCTTTGTTTACCTGCTAGAAGGATAGCTTTGGTTCAGTTGACCCTCTTCTCCATGTACTAAAAGTTATTTCTCCATGGAACTTAACCCTTGTGGGGCTAGAGTTGTGGCTCAGTTGGTACAGTGTTTGCCTAGAAAAGCATGCATGGAGCCCTGGGATCCATCCCCAGCATGGCATAAACCAGGCATAGTTGCTCATACCTATAATCCCAGAGCTCAATAAGTAGAGACAGGAGGGTCAGGAGTTCAGGTCACTATCAGCTACATAGCAAGTGAAGAGAGCCATTGCCTTAGTGTTGTTATAACAAAGTATGTGGGTGGGGCGTGGTGGTGCACGCCTTTAATCCCAGCACTTGGGAGGCAGAGGTAGGAGGATTGCCATGAGTTGGAGGCCACCCTGAGATAACATAGTGAATTCCAGGTCAGCCTGAGCTAGAGTGAGACCCTACCTTGAAAAATCAAAACAAACAAACAAACAAAAAAAAGTATGTGGGGCTGAGTAATGTATAAAGAACAGAAGTTTATCCCCATTAGTTTTAGAAGCCAGAAGTTCAAGTTCAAAGTGCCAGAAAGTTCATTGTAAGGTGAGGCCAAGTTTGTGCTTCCAAGATCTTACCTGGAAACACTATCCTCAAAGGGCACGTTTGGAAATGCAAAGGTACATTTCCCTTGAGCTCCTTCATTAGGAACTAACACAATTCATGAGAGCAGAAGCCTTACGACCTAGTCATCCTGTTGTACTGGTGGCTCCATTTCAACACAAACTTCTCAGTTGCTACAGCTATTCAAACCATAATAGTAATTGAGACATAGGTTATATGATAATGAAAGTCCTCACCACTTTAAGCCTCCTCTATCTACTATAATCCATGGTGACATTATTTCCTTTGGTCATCACAGCTGAATGATTAGGCTGCTATTATGGAGGTTGGGATGATAGCTAGTACTGGACACATAGCAAGTGCTCAAGAAACCTGCAGCTTCATTGACCTAGAAGAAGCCTATGGACAGTTATCGTTGGTTACTCAAAATGCACCAAAGCAGAAATCTTGAGAGCTGAACACTAAAATAGATTTAAAACACACCCACCAAGGCTCAAGGAATTTTGTGGGAGAGTGTGTGGGGGTAGATGATTGTAAGAGCCACAGGTTAGGAGGGAATATCTAGAGATACCCCCCCCCCACAATGACTGACTGCTGCTCTCATAACTCATATCCCACAATCCCATGGTGAATACCAGCAATCCCATTGAGGAAGGCCCTCAGTGGAATGAGGGAGAGAGGAGGGAAATGATAGTACCAACACATGTGTCCATATGAAGTTCCTACCTAATAAAAAGAATACAGAATAGTGTTAGTATTATCCAGTTTTTAAAATTAAAATGCTGTGTGTGTGTGTATGTATGTATATATGTATGTATATATGTACACATACATATATATAATCAGTGTGGCTATGTATGTATACACATCTGTTTATAGGTATATGGACATTATATACATGTTTATTCTATAATACATTTTTTGAGGCAAAGTCTTGCTTTGTAACCCAGGCTTGCCTGTATTCTCCTGCCTCCACCTCCTGAGTGTTGAGATTACTAATGTGTCTTTCATTCTCATGAGAGAGATATACATATAGACAGACATTCACCAAGCACCTTCTATAGGATAAGAACTATGTGAGGTATGAAGGATGTGGCATACAAAAGAAATATAGACAGACCCAATCAAAGCCTGAGAGAAAAAAGAAAAATAATCATAAAGGTCATCAAATTCAAGACTGTTAAGCTTGTTATGAAAGAAAAGTTCACACAGCTCATGGAGAAGCTGCTATTACCTGGTATTGGGTATCAAGAACTCTTCACTAAAATAGAAAGTTTAACTTGAAGCCTTACCAATAAGCTAAATTACTGTAGAACGGAGGGAAGATGAGCTGGAGAGATTTATTAGCAGTTAAGGCACTTACCTGTGAAGTCTATGGACCCATGTTCAACTCTCCAGATCCTATGCAAGCCAGACACACAAGGTGAGGTAAGTACAAGGTCGCTCAAGGTGGTGCATGCATCTTGGAGTTCGATTACAGTGGCTGGAGGCTCTGATGTGCCAATTCTCTCTCACGCTTTCTCTCTCTCTCTCTCTCTCTCTCTCTCTCTCTCTCTCTCATTAAAAAAAGGCTTGCCTCGGGATGGGGGATGGCTTAGTGGTTAAGGTGTTTGCCTGCAAAGTCAAAGGACCCTAGTTTGAATCCCCAGGACCCAAGTTAGCCAGATGCACAAGGGGGACCATATGCATCTGGAGTTCATTTGCAGTGGCAGGAAGCCTTGACACACCCATTCTTTCTCTCTTTCTCTCTCTCCCTCTTTCTCTGCCAGATAAATAAATAAACAGAAATTTTTAAAAAGGCTTGCCTCAACAAAACAAGTCTGGCTGAAAACTAGATTGTGGTATATTATATACATGTGTGAAAATGTCATAGTAAAGGAGCTAACAGAGATGGTCTAGGAAGCATACATGAAGAAGGTGATGTAAACTCTGGCCATTGAAGGCAGAAAAAAACTTCTTGGGCATGCTGTTTGAGGGGGAGATTTACATGGAGTAACAGTGACTGGTGTTTAATTATTTCAGTGTTCTCTCATTCACTTGATGTTTTCTGTTCTTAAAGTTGAACCAGCCAGTTTCTTCTCCATAAGAAACCATCTTATCAACACAGAGAGATGGGATCCCCCTACCTGTGTACTATTCTGTTTACATTCAAAATATCAAAAAGTAAGCTTTTTAAAGGGGGAATCAAACACTTACCAGGCTACATTTTATCAGCCTGGTATTACTAATAGTGGTCTACAGAGAGGAAGTATAGAGAATCTCTAGTACTCAAATTTAGAAATTTAGTACAAGTATATATTTAAGGATTTTAAGTGGTTATTATTTATGTAAATTGTAGAGCTAAGAGTTAAGTAACTTCAAGAGTTGTATGATATATTTCCTAAATTGAAAAACAATTTTAGTAATATATTTTTGATGTAATTAGTCTAGTAAGTCCAAAATCAGAAAAGTAGAAAGAAAATTTTATTGCAATAAATGAATGGTGGACTAAAAAATGATACATGGAGGGAAATGTATGGCATGCTCTTACTCTTTATTGTCCCAGCATCATCATTTGTTATTATAAGCTAAGCTCCTTAAGTTAGGCACTATGATTCAAAGAAACAAGATTGGCTGTCTGCTTAGCATCATACTTCTGTCAAACATGCATGCTGCCAAGTACTTCTCTCTTCTGTTCTTGCTGGTTAGGTCTAGATGTGCCTTTAAACTGTATATTTTATTGACATTTCTTCAAAGACTCAAGCTAGAACCAGATGATGTAATGATTTGTGCTCTTCTGCAAATGCACTTACACTGTTCAGCTGTACCTAGGTGATTTTTCTGAGCTGGAACAAAATAAAGATGAAAGCATCATATTAACTGTACTGTTTATATGGGTGCTAATACACTTTGAATAAAATCCTCAGTTACTAAGCATTTCTGATTTCTGACAAAACAGCCTCATGACATTAATGGTATCTTTATAACCTTTTTAACTTCTTGTTTCTTTGACAGACCTGTACAGTAACAGCAATGGGTTTGCCCTTGGCAAGCAAAAATTCATTTTCAGAGGATAATCAGTATTTACTATTTAGATAGCTGGCAATAAAATTTCTCTGAATGAAATTTTCCTGAGAAACTATAAAGTGATTAAATTATTTTAATGGACTAGAAGAGCGTATAATAATGGCTTGTGGAAGCTTTGCATCTAGTATCTTGCTTCCATTTTTAGAAGCACAGAAGCAACTTGTTTTGCTGAAATATGGGGCTTGGTAGAAATTATTTTTCTACTGTATTATTGTACCTTATTATTATTGTTATTTTTCCACTGAATTAAGTTTTTTTTAAAAAACTGGAATAATTCTTTATGTGTACAAAGGACATGATCAATATGTCAGTTCACCTCAAACTTTATTTTAGTCACAAGTAAAATTTAGCAGTTTTATGCCTAATGTATTTGGACTTCAGGAAATACATCTCAGAATATATAAGTATGGAAAACTATCCTGTTTTGAGGTCACATCTTTCCGGGCTCATTCAAAATAAATAATTGCTATCATTGCTTAAAGACTAAAAGTTGTTTTATTAGTATTATTAATATACTGTATATTTCTGTTTTGTGGCCAATTTAGCAGAAGACTTGTTTAGTGATTATAAAATTTGGATCTTATGAAATTCAGCATAACAATCTATGATATAAACTATAGGGAACAAATTTTATATTAGTTTTCTGGAAAGGAAATACTTAAGGTGTTTCATAACTATAAGACTTGATTAAAGAGCTTCTCAAGATTCCACTTAATATGAACTTTGTCAATAAGTGCCAACTAAGAAAGATAGTTTATGTTTCTATATTTAAAATGTGAAAATATACGTGAAATATATTTGATAATTCATATTGTAAACATTTTTCTTTTAAGACAAATCCATTATGGTCCTTGGTGTTGACAGCTTGAAGAATATCTTTCAAGGCCATGAATTTTGCCCAGAAGTGCATCAAATTCAGTATTTTTATTGGCAGTCAGAATTTCATATTTGTTGCCGTAATAAAATTGTGATTGAAATGGGACCTTGAGTATCCTGTCCTTATGTGAAGTACTTTGAATTTGAATATCACAAGATCCTAAGTTAGGCACATTCATTTTTCTCTTAAGCCCTTGGCACTGACACTGCTAGCATTGTTTTTCTGTCTAGCAAATCTGTGCTCTTGGCACCTCTAAGTCCAAGGGACACTATCATGATAGTAAAGAAATGAAGAGAAACAATGACCTTTGTCTTTTCTGATTGGTTTACTACAGAACACTGCTACAAACTATAAAATATGTCATAATTTAGTTTTTATTGGGCCAACTGTTTGAATACCATGCTTTTCTCATGGACTATTAATAAACAGTGAAATAATGTAAAATAATAGTATGTTTGATGTTTACTTATATTTATTCTCAGCTTGCTAGGAATAAATAGGAAACAAACAGAAAATCAAATTAAAATGGACAGCCATTCTTTTAATGTACAGTTCTACTTTAATTCTGACAGTCCTAGAGGTATTGGTGAAATAAATTTACTGAATGATGGCAAGGATGTACCAAATCTCCACTTGCATTGTTGCTGTTTGTTTTTCAATACAACATTAATCCAGGCTCTCAACATTGCTTAGCATGTTAAGTTTGTTCTCAAATCAGTTAATGAATACCCATGTTAAAAATATTAAGGTTTTTTTTTTTTTTTTTGGTGTTTTCGATGGCTACCCAGCAAAAGTTTTGCGTTAATTTTTGTATGGTTTTCATGAAGTAAAGATTCCCTAAAGGAAAATAACACTGTGATTATCACTTCCCTATAAATGATCAGACTTTAACAGAAAAAGATGTTAATGTTTTCTTACATAAAATGTATTGTCATAAAGCTTATTCTATATAAATGGGGTTGGAGCTGTTTGTTAAAGTCTCCAGTTTCCAGTATGAATTAATGCCCTTATCATAATGCATTATCACTCAACAAAATGCACACAAAGATAAACTTTAATTAAATATTGTGCTGCAATAATGACCTATATTTACATAACAGTGTTATATTGATCATCATGCCCCCTCCAACCTCAACACCAACCATTGGTGTCTATGTTAATTCTATTAATTTTATGAACTTATTAAATGTTTAATACATGAAGCTCTTAATAAAATGTGCTGGACTTGAGGACTGACAGAATGTAATTTCATAACACTGTTCAAGGTTGCATAATATATTTTGGCATCCAGCTTCTCTATTAAACAGTTCTTAGGTTGGATTTTTCTTTCATTTAAAGAGATTTTCATTTTAACACAAGGAACTGGTGTCCTGGGTAAGGCTTTTACATGGAAACAAAGTAGTAGATTGAAGTGGTTTCAGGGCTTTAATCCCTTGATAAATTAGCCAGCAGGCTTGCCTTTTCATAGATGGGCTAAACAACAGGTTGATGCCATTTGGGCATTAGCAGTGAGAACCACCTGAGGGAATAGAGAATGAATAAGAAGAAATGTAGAATAGGAAGAGAAGGCATGGTCATTAGCTTTGATTAGATCAGGTAGCTATAGTAATACCCATACATGAGCCACTGTTTCTGATTGTTTAGGCTTCCTCTGCATAGACTTAAATCCTCAAATTTACTTTTAAAGATATCATTACAGTTTAGTAACACAATTCTTTTCAGAATTACGCCTATAAATATATCATATTATAAACCTGTACTTTTGCTTAAGTTAAGAAGAGAAATTCGAGGCTTTCAACTTTGCTTGAAGATTGTTCTTTCTTTCTAATCCAACAGAAGATATATAGAGTCAGTGGATTTCAATTTTTAAATAACTCTGCCTATTGAAAAACAGTAAATAGGTATTTATAAACTATTGTAAATTTATTTTCTTAAATATTTTCAATTTTTCTGGACTAATCACCTGAAAAAAAAAGAATTCTTTGCCATGTTTCATTATGTGTATTGGACATTTTACTTAAATAATACAATGAATAAAGAATATCGAGTCTTTCCAGCACAGTTAAAACTTAATAGGAAACAATATTTATTCGTTGAAGCTGCAATGAAGGAATGTAATATTGTGTAAACTGAAAGAACTTTAACCTCAGGAAGAGCAAGTTTTAAAATTATGTTGATGTTGCATGTTCTTTTAACGTTCCTAAGGTAATTGGTACCTTGATATTGATAAATACTAGAACAATGCAATAATAAGGAAATTGATAAAAGACCAAAATCATTTAAATAATCTGGTACCCTATGAAGCCCTCTGTCTATGCTTTTAATTTTTCATTTAGCAGGGGGGATTTTAAGGATCAATATGAAGATTTGTTGATAATATTACATTTAATTAGAGTAATCAAAAACCATGCTCAGAGCATGACACCTGCCAGGGCCAGCTTCAAAAAGCTAGTGAGCAGCATGCATTAAGACTGTCTCTTGCGTGTCCACAAGCACTAATCTAGCGAAAGTCCCACATGGGGCAGCTAGTCAGCTATTTTATTGACTTTGATCTGGTTTGGGGGGCAGTTTATTTTCCCACAATGCCATTGATCAATGATTTCCTTTCAGCAGTGATGTAATTAAAGGGCTGTAGTTGGCTTCTGCTGTGTTGCCTTGAAATTTATTATTCTGGAGATTTAAAGAAGATCGATAGGGTGCAGTGGCCCTATGTTTAGACCTGAGCAGGAGGACCCTACTGAGAGTAGAAGGCGTGCAGAAAACAAGGCTTCAGGACATAAGCAAGTTGTTTACCTGGGACCTTGAGCTGACCTATTCACAGCAGATCCTGTATAACCAGTAGTATTTTAGTACCTATTTTTATCACAGACTCAAAACTACTTGTCCTTTTGTCTCTGGGACTCTTACATTGATTTGTACAGTTTGTTTTAAATCAATTGAAATCAAATATCCCTGTTGTCAAAGTAAGAATTAAAATTTAAACATACTTACCAGAAATGATCATTTCAAATAACTTCATCATGAAGTAAGAATAAAACATGGTTGATTTTAAGTATACGAATATTTTAAAGATTAACTATGATCTGTCTTTAAAAAGTCACTCATTTGCCTTATTTTATAACTAATTTAAGTACACATAGATTGTTTAAAATATGCACACACCACCAGGCACTTTGCCGCATGCCTTTAATCCCAGTGCTCAGGAGGCCAAGGTAGGAGAGTCACTGTGTGTTCGAGGCCAGCCTGAGACTACATAGTGAATTCCATGTTAGCCAGGGCTAGTGCGTGACTTTACCTCAAAAAATCTAAAAACAAACAACAACAAGAAAAAAACTGTAGCTAGTATTTGTAAGTGATCAAGACAATCCAAGTGAAATGAATTCAAGGGCCCACCTCTAATATCCCATGAGGTAAATTCACAGGGCCCACCACTAACATCTCATGTGAAGTAAATGCACATGCCCACCATTAACTAGAAATTAAGTGTTGTCTCACAGCTCACATTGTTCAGTACTAAGGGAAAAACAATTTAGAGATTTGTGATATGCAAACTGTGTAGCCCAGGCTTTTATTAGCATGTTTTAATGAAGTTGAAATAAGTTGCAAATAAAGAAGGTAGATTTAAGTTTCCCAGATGATTTTCTGTGGGCTTTTTTTTTTTTTTTCATCTATAAAAGTCTAAAAGCAAAAGCAAAAGTGCAAAAGCTATTTGCAAATACATTTGGAGATCCCACATGCTTCTTTTAGGAACTCTCAGTGTCCATCTGCCCATTGTAGGATTAAGAGCTCCTGCTCTAACCCTCTTTTATTTTGCTGGACACACCTTCCAGCTTTATTTGCCCTACATCACTGATTTTGTGGAAGCTCATTTTTGAGAAATGCAAAGAACATATCCTCAAAAGAGACCATTGCCCTGAATTCTAATCCTCTCTTTGCTTTTCATTTCATGTATTATTTTTACAAATTAAGTAATCTATCTGAGTCAGCTTTCTTACTTGTGAAATGAGGAGATTGCATTAGAGAGTCTAGCATTGGAGAAAAAAGAATGTGCAATATCCCAAGGAACTTTCTCTAGATAGCATTCCATTATATCACTTTCCTAGGTGGTTTGGCTTTGATACTTTCATCGGCTGGGTAATTGTGGCAGTCTTAAAACTTACTTTCTCAGTCTTGGTTCATTTAACTGTCACTGTTGAGGAGTTATACTTAGAAATAGTTATACTTAGAAATCAAAGAGGAAACAAGCACAGTTTATCACTTTTCTAAATATAGTCAACACTATCATATCACGTCTCCTCATAAAGGGGATAGGCTGTCTAGCCGAGACAGAAGTGTTAATGCAAACTTAAATAATTCACCTTTACCATAAACATTAATTTCCAAATAAAACTAAGACCATATGCCATAGATAAAAAATAAGCAGAAGCAGATAATCATAGCAAGGAAAAAAAGAAAACTGAAAATTTTTGCTTATATCTTAATTATATCCAATAAGCATTTAGAATGAAGTAACATTTCAGAGCTTATTTTAAGGACAATGATGACCATATAAAAATAATTGGTCTGAGCATGTGGTACACACCTTTAATCCCAGCTCTCAGGAGGCAGAGATAGGAGAATCACTGTGAGTTCCAGGCCAGCCTGAGACTATATAGTGAGTTCCAGGTCAGCCTGTGCTAGAGTGAAACCCCCACTTTGAAAAACCAATAATAATAATAATTGATCTGACATTCAATATATGTGAGATGAATGGAGCTCAAGGAATGTTAAGAGTCATACTTCCTGAGTTGATGGGCCAGAAGAAAACATGTAAACAAAGACATACACAATAATAAAAATGTAAGCAGAAGAAATGAGGTCACAAAAAATATACATGAATGTGAATTTAGAAACAGTCAAAGATAGAGGATAATAGTATTTTTATGTTTGACTATTGTTTAAGACGTGTATTTATTTCTTAAAGCTTGTTGCTTGATTTTTCTTCATGGTACTCGTCATTCCCTTACCTTTTATGTTATGCCTGATTAGTGGCTTGGCATTAGGCTTTTATACTAGAAAGTAATTTCTATAGCAGCAGAGATTCTGCCCATTTGTTCACTGAAATGGTCCCACCCTCCTTATGGTCCTCATCAAAAATCATATACTCTTGAGCTACAGGAAGTTAATTTTAGAAGTAGAAGGTTAATGATGAATTGTCCTGTGAATAACAATGATTTGGAAAATAAAAGGGGGCAACTGAGCATGATGGTGTGCTACACACCAGTAATCCTAGCACTTGGAAGGCTGAGACAGAAGCATTGAAGTTGGAGGGCAGCCTGGGCCACATAGGAAGAAAGAAAAAGTAAAATAAAGCAAATGAAAATTTTCTTTGCAATTTTGCTAATACATAGATTATAAAAATGATCAAATACGGGCTGGAGAGATGGCTTAGCGGTTAAGCGCTTGCCTGTGAAGCCTAAAGACCCTTGTTCAAGGCTCAATTCCCCAGGACCCATGTTAGCCAGATGCACAAGGGGCCGCACATGTCTGGAGTTTATTTGCAGTGGTTGGAGGCCCTGGTGCGCCCATTCTCTCTCTCTCTCTCTCTGTCACTCTCAAATAAATAAATAAAAACAAAAAAAAATTTTTAAAAGGTCAAATATAGGAGAGTCATGGACTGAATACTCTAAAACCTGTGCCAGTGTTAATCTTTTGTTCTCTTGTTGGGTTAGGTATTTTTGTCACAGCAACAAAAGGCAAATGCAGCAACTCATCATTTCTTGAAATAACCTTCAAACTCATTTCTCCAGTCTTGCTCCTTATAATCTATTCCCCACAGAACATCCAAGTGATATTAAACTGGAGGTTGGCTCCTATAAAACCCACGCCCCCCCCAAAAAAAAAACCTTCACTGTCTTCTAACTGCTCCTAGCACAAATTCAGAATTTTTTTGTTGTTGTTTGTTTTTCCAGGTAGAGTCTCACTCTAGTCCAGGCTGACCTGGAATTCACTATGAAGCCTCAGGGTGGCCTTGAACTCAGAGATCCTCTTACCTCTGCTTCCTGAGTGCTGGAATTAAAGGCTTGTGCTACTACGCCCTGCACAAATTCAGAATTCTTGTTTAAAGCTCAAGTCTTTGCAAGGTTTGCTTAGTCTACTCCAGCCTTATCTTGATTCATCCTAGGAAAGGATGACCACAAACTGAGTGTGGTGGTACATGCCTGTTGTTCTGTGCAAACGGGAGGCTGAGACAGAACTGTGAGTTCAGGGAGGGCTTGGGAAAGCTCTTGATCAACCTGAGCTACAGTATTGAAACACTGTCTCAAAAGAGCAAACAGTGGTTTCTGCCTGAACTCACATCCTCCCTCCATCCTAGAGTAATTTAGCTTATTGGTAAGGCTTCAGGTTAAACTTTCTATTTTAGTGAAGAGTTCTTGATACCCAGCACTAGGCAATAGTAGCTTCTCCATGAGCTGTATGACCTTTTTCTTCATAACAAACTTAACAGTCTTGAATTTGATGACCTTAATCATAATTATTTGACCTTTTTCTCTCAGGCTTTGATTGGGTCTGTCTATACTTCTTTTGTATGCCATGTCCTTCACACCTCACATAGTTCCTATCCTATAGAAGGTGTTTGGTGAGTGTTTCTATCTATCATCTGTCTGTATGTCTGTCTGTCTACCAGTCATCTATCTGTTTATTATCTGTATATCATCTTTGTAAAAATAGTTCAACTTATTTATAGTTCCTCACACTGTTTTCATCTGAAATTATGACTGTGAACTATAACCCACATAAAATAGGTAAAATAAAATCATAAGTAGGTTGTAGGTTGTACTACCTAGACCAAGAGACACCACTTTGCCACCCTGTCAGAAGCTCCCACATTCTTATTTATTTATTTGAGAGGTAGGGGGAGAGGAGAATGGTCACTCCAGGGCCATTGGCCTCTGCAAACAAACTCCAAATGCATGTGGCACCCTGTACATCTGGCTTATATGGGTCCTGGGGAACCTAGGTTCTTTGGCTTGGCAGGCAAGTGCCTTAACTGCTAAGCCACCTCTCTAGCCCATTCTTCATTCTTTGTAACTACCACTTTCCCATCTGTTATGTCTGCTACTCATTTGCTTTTATTTAGAGTTATAGGAGGTATTTTATTATAATTAATAAATATTTATGAATTGCTTAATGCCTTACTTACATTTTTCCCCATGCCCTACTTACATTTTTCCTCTTTTAAACTGAAATCTGTATTTAGGGGCTCCTTTTTTCCTTTTTTGTAGGTTTCACTTATGTCTATGTAGCTGTTATATGTTTAGTCTATGCAATGTAGTTCACTAAATGAACACTATAATTTTTAACCTTTCTCTCATTGGAATTTTAGGCTGCCCCAGTTTGTAGATGATGTATGCAAGGCTACTCAGAGCATTCTTGCAGGAGTCTGTGTGCTAGCACACTTACACATGGTGTTCCATGTACTCTATACCTAATATGTATATTTTCAAGTCTACTAAGCAATCTCAAGCTTTTTGAAAGGGGTTATACCAATTTATTCCCTTAGCAATAGTGCCTAAGAGTTCTCATTGCTCTGCCTTCTCCCCACTACTTGATATTGCCTGATTTTTTTTTTTTTTTTTTTTTGGTTTTTGGAGGTAGGGTCTCACTCTAGCCCAGGCTGACCTGGAATTCACTATGGAGTCTCAGGGTGGCCTCAAACTCACAGCAATCCTCCTACCTCTGACTCCCGAGTGCTGGGATGAAAGGCATGCGCCACCACGCCCGGCTTGCCTGATTTTTTAAATATTAATTTAAATTATTTTACTTTTTTAATGTTTTTTGTTTATTTATTTGAGAGCAACAGAGAAAGAGGGAGGGAGGGAGGGAGAGAGAGAGAGAGAGAATGGGCACACCAGGGCCTCCAGCCACTGCAAACAAACTCCAAATGCATGCGCTCCCTTGTGCATCTGACTAACGTAGGTCCTGGGGAATCAAACCTTGAACTGGGGTCCTTAGGCTTCATAGGCAAACACTTAACCACTAAGCCGTCTCTCCAGCCCAAATTATTTTACTTTTTAAATTAATATATCTGGCTGCCAAAAAGGATTAACTGTTTTTAGTGTTAATTAACCCTTTTGCTTTCTTATTTTACAATGTTTTTTCCATTCTTCTATTCTGTCCACATTTTTCCTCTTGATAAGAAGAAATTCTTGTTCTAGTCTTAGGAGGTATTTTTATTACAAGCAGTAAATATCTATGAATGTCTGTTTCCAACCCACCTGCCACTTCCTCATTCATCACTTTCAGGAAATACATTTAAGATGTGAAACAAGAAAAACAAACCAGTGCTCATTATGTTGTCAGTGGTAACCCATTATTTGAACTCTTTTTCTTCCATTTTTATCCTAAAGAATTTTATATGATAACTAAAGTTTTAGAAGGTGTCTTTAATGTTCATAAGAAAAAATGATTCAATTTCCTGATTGTTTAATAAAGTTTTTTCTTTATTTCCTATCTTCAGTACCTAAATACCTAACTCAATGGCAACTGAATGCCTGGTGATAAAAAAAAAAAAAATGAAGAAAAATAGGAATGACAGAGGATGACAATAATAATACACATGATTTGAGCTTTTGATTCTTATCTAATAATCATTAGTCCTGTATGAAATGATGAGCTCTGTTAGAACCATGAAGTGCAATTGGTTTGAATATCATATCCGAGAAACAGGGTTTATTCTTTTACCTTTCCAAATTTTACCCACTCTCCAAAACTCACTCCAAATGTCACCTTCTTTTCAAAGTCTTAGCTATGTTTCATCAGGCTTAGAGCTGTGTTCTTCTCTTTCAGTATTGTAAAAACCTGTGTTATTCTGAATATGCACTTTCTCTTCTTGCCTCCTTTGCTGGGCTTTGTTTCTTCATAGCTTTTGTATGTCACTCAGTACAACTATTAGGTGTTCTTTTAAATAATTATTTACCCTTGAAGACAAGAAGATCTTCTATAAATATTTTCAGTATAGGTTCTATTGGGTTTCTTTCATAATTTCTTTACCAGTTAGAAGCATCTTCTAGCTTGGTACCACCATGATGGATACTTCTAGCACTCAAGAGTCTGAGGCAGGAGGATCACAACTTCCAGACCATCACAGGATGTATGGTAAGTTTGATATCAGCCATGGCTACATAGTGATATCCTCTTACAAAACAAAACAAAGACATCTTCCATAGTCCCTGTGTTAAGTTCCTGGGTTTTGTTCTGTGTTGCTCAAGATCAACCCAGGACCTGTTTGTGCTACAGGAGTATTACTGTTGAGCTATATTCATAGCCCCTTTAAAGACTTTACTTTGCATTTGGTTTTCATGAAATATAGACAGTACTTTTCTGAGGACTGAAGAGATGCATCAGTGGGTAAAGCATGCTGGCCTGAGATCAGATCCCCACAACCCATTCAAAGCCATGGATAGTAGTGAGAGTCTGTAATCCCAACCATCCTGTAGAAAGATAGGATGCAGAAACAGTAGGATGTCAGAAGCTTGTGGGCCTGTAAGCTCAGCATTTTGTAGCAATGAACAACAAAGAGATCTTGCTTCAAACATGGTGGAAGGCAAGGACTGAGACTCAAGGTTGTTCTCTTACCTCCACATATGCACATACATACCTACATTCACACAAATACAACCTGTAAACAGATACACAGACACATACACACAATGATAGTAATAAAAAAGTACATGCGTGTGGGTCAAGTATCCCTATCTAAATTCTTTTTTTAAATTTTTTAAAATTCATTTGCAAGGGCATGGGCGAAGAATATGGGCACACCAGGGCCTTTTGCCACTACAAACTCCAGATGCTTGTGCCACTTTGCAAATCTGGCTCTATGTGGGTACTAGAGAATTAAACCTTTGCCAGCAAGATTTACAAACAAGCATCTTTAACTGCTGAGCAGTCACTCCAGCCCCTCCAAATTCTTTAGATCCAGAAATGTTTCAGATTTTAGAATTGTCCACCTTTGGAATATTTGCATCAACTTTACTGATTGAGTATCTCTAATCTAAAATTTAAAAATCTGTAAAACATATTTTTTAAAAAATTCATTTTTTTTTTTTGATATTCTGAGTCCCCCCCTCCCTCTAGTGCTGACAATCAAACCCAGGGTTCTGCACATGCTTGCTAAGCACTCTAGCTCTGAGCTATATCCCTGGCCCTTGAGTGCTTTATTGTTTGTTTGTTTGCTTGCTTGCTTATTTATTTATCTATCTGTATTTATATATCTATCTGTATCAATTCACAATAATTCTCCTTCCTCAGCCTCCCTGGTACAGCTGTTAGGATTGTGAGTCACCATGCCTGAATTTCGAATGCTCTTTTTTAGAGCATTTTGGATTTTGAATTTTGAATTTTTGAATTAGGGATTGTCAATCTGTACTGCCTCCTTTGGATTTTTGTAGTCTTCAGTGGATTTGTTTTGGGCTATAGAGGCCAACTCCTCAGATTAGTTTCAGCTCTGTAACTGGATTACTAACAAAAGTTCCATGTGCCTCAGTTTCCTCACTAATAAAGTAGCTAACTAATATTATCATTATATTTATGCAGAACACTTAGAAAATTACTGCCACATGATAGCCCAGCAAATCTTAGCTTGTTTTTATTAATGTTATTGTTATATAATAATGCCATTTAAATTTATTGAACCAGAATTCACTGTAGAAAAATAAGTTAAGCCAGGCATGGTGGCGCACACCTTTGATCCCAGAACTTGGGAGGCAGAGCTAGAAGGATTGCCATGAATTCAAGGCCACCCTGAGACTCCATAGTGAATTCTAGGTCAGCCTGGGCTAGAGTGAAACCCTACCTCAGGGAGGAAATAAAGAACAAGAAGTTAAAAACTATTCACTGTTTATGATTTTTCTAAAGTCATAATTTTACACCTAGGCCAGACGTGGTAGTTCACACCTCTGAGTCTCAGCATTTGGGATACTGACGCAGAAATATCACTGCAAGTTTGAGGCCAACCCAAACTGTACATAGTGAGCTCCAGGACAGGCTGAGCTACAAAATGGAACCCTGTCTCTAAAAATAATCATTATCATTATTATTTTATATATTTCTCTTCTTGATGATCAAGAGCTTGTCAATACTAACATTTATGTTACATTAAAATAAATTTTTATAGTTGGTCATGGATGTCTTCATTAGTAGTATACATATTTGATTTCAGAATACATAAACAGATATGTGTTGATTGTTCCCAAGTAGTTTTGCATTGTTGGATGATTTTATCAGCTTTTTATTTCAAACTTTTATAGAACTTCTGTGTTATATCTCTCTAGACTCATCCTTTATTGTATAATAAGGTATTCTAAGTATACAGGACACATGATCTTTTATCCTAAAGATCAGTGGGTATATTTCACGCATAGCTAATACTTTTTTTTTTCATGCTGGCAATTGAACTTAGGTCCACATCATGCCAGGCCTTCTACAACTAGAAACACACACACATACACACTCTAGATAGCCCAAGGCCTTTTACTTAATAATTTTATGTCTTTCCTTCTTTCTTCCTTTCCCTTTACTTCTATCTATCTACCTATCTGTCATCTAATTTTTTTTCTTTTTGCAGTAATGGCTATTGAAGTCAGGGCTGCATAGATGTTAGATCCCCACTTTTTCAAGCTGCATCTATAATGTTTTACCAGCTGATGGTGTATTCTTTCATACTGAGAAGATGTAACTTAGAGTTCTCAACACATTCCATGCTGTTACTACCCATACTGTTGAAATGGACATCTGAGATGTGACCTAGAATGTATAAAAACTCTTACATATAAGACTACCATTGAGTGTGGTCCTCTTCATAGTTCCAAAGTTACATTAATGCCCTCATCACTCTGCTTTTCCACTTCACATAGAAATTTATTTTATTTCCTTTTACTTTCACCCCTGCTGTAACTTTTGTGTGGAAATCAGTACCTACCTACCTACCCCAAGGAAACAGTCTTGTGAGAGGGGAAAGCTATTACAGTTTCCTATAAAATACTTTTTAATATGTAAAAAAAATGAGAAATACATTAATGATAAGGTCATTTGCAAAATTTTATAGTTCTGAGAGAACTTAAATTTGTTGAAGACATGCTATATCCCAGGTCCTGGGCAACTTACATACTTTAACATGTTTGATCATCAGATCATATCTGTAGGGAGATTAATATCTTTCTGTTCACATGTATTTACTAATCATTTGCTCTTGCTTATTATTTATCCTATAAATTATTTGAAGTGTTGTATAGCAAAATAATAAAATGGCAGGACATAAGTTTTTGTTTAAATCAAAAATGAAATATATATGAATAATCTTCTAAGAGTAAGAAAAGCCAGGCATGGTACCACAAACTTTTAGTTCCACCTCTGGGAAGGCAGAGGTAGGAGGATTACCATGAATTTAAGAAAAGCCTGGGCTACAGATTGAATTCCAGGTCATCATGAGCTAGGGTGAGACCCTTCTTCAAAAACACAAAACAAGGGCTGGAGAGATGGCTTAGGGGTTAAGACACTTGCCTGCAAAGCCAAAGGACCTCGATTACATTCCCCAGTATTCGCCTAAGCCAAATATACAAGGTGGTGCATGCATGTGGAGTTCGTTTGCAGTGGCTGGAAGCCCTGGTGTGCCCATTCTCTCGCACACTCTCTCTCTCTCTGCCTCTTTCCCTCTCTCAAATAAATAAATAAATAAATAATTTTTAAAAACACACAAAACAAAACAAGAAGCCTAAAAGAAAAATAGATATATAAAAATTGATAAATATTCACCTATCCAAAGATCACTTTGACTTATTGTCTCTTGTCCATGAACTTTGCATAAGAGTTTGCTTTTCCTACAAAGGAATTCTTCTATGGCTTTAGATGTGTGATTTGTTTTAGCTTTCAAGTATCTTTGTGATTATCAGTATCATTTTACCTTTGTTATCATCACCATACAACTGCATGACATATTATACAATATTCTTAGTGACATAATTCCAAAAAATAGACTGTTTCATGGATTGTTTTATGTCTATAAATAAAGTCTGGGATGTGACCATAAAAATCCACCCAGTAAAATCTAACCTGTCTGGAAAATATGACCCATGTAGATAACACTCAGATGGATCTGTTTGAGTCTACTTAAAATCTACTGTATCATGACAAACAGAATGGATGTGTTTTTTAAAAAGTGAGTCTTGAGCCGGGCATGGTGGCGCATGCCTTTAATCCCAGCACTCGGGAGGCAGAGGTAGGAGGATCGCCGAGAGTTCGAGGCCACCCTGAGACTCCATGGTGAATTCCAGGTCAGCCTGAGCTAGAGTGAGACCCTACCTCGGAAAACCAAAATAAAATAAAATAAATAAATAAATAAATAAATAAATAAATAAAAAGTGAGTCTTCCTGTGTATCTTCCTCCTCACCAAGGATTTTGGTAGTTAAGTAGAAGTCATTTCAGTCTTCTCTGCTGAGAATAGCCAGCAGTACAATTATGCAATGTGATTTGTTCAGGATAGACATTAAACCTTAAGAGATCAGATTTTAAAGTGAAAGGATGATATTTCTTTTATTGAAAGTAAGGAACCTACTCATTACCACCTCCTGAATACTTAATCCTCTCCCTGTACAGGAAGGTAGGCCAAAAGGGCCATCCAGAATACTTGCTTACCCACTTCAGGATACACTCATATAAACAAAACAGGTCAAGTTTTTCATACCATTTCACACTTCACATTGCTGATTACTCGGGTCCTAAAATACATTGGTAGTGTTTCCACCAAAGAGGAAGTTTGAGAAAAGTAGCTTTCCAAAGTGGCTGAAATTAATTTGCTCAATTTTGTTAAAATTTCCAGATTAAATCATGTGGTATGACTCCTTTCTGCCATGAACACTATTCAGAGTCTCTGTTTAGTTTTAAGCCCCTTCTCAATAAGTTCATTGTAATTCCCTGAAAGTGATCTCTATTGAATGGACTGAAAATACTGTTCTCCTTGCCATGGAAATAGACAGCCCATCTTCATCAAGGGGCTTTCTGAGATGTTACTCTGTTCTAGAGCACATTCTAAACTCTCTCATATTAAACAGATGAAGTAAACATTGTACATATCAACTAAAGTCTATGCTTTTCTGAGGGAGGAGATGCTAGGGGATCAAACTCAGGGCCTTGAGTATGCTAGAAAAGTACTTTACCATTGAGCTACATCTCCAACATTCTGCTTTCATTGATTTAAATGAAAAGTGAAAATAAGGCTTGCTTTCAAAATGTTAAACAGAATTTTTAAATGGGAGCCTTCCATTAAGTACTCAGTAGATTTGGCCATGCTTTAGTGAGTACTACAATGCAGTTGACTTGTACCACTTATATTTCTGGAAAAAGATATTAATTATAGAATGGAATTGTAACACAAATATACAAATGAGCAAAACATACTGTAACACATAGGCTTTTATTAAACTTTATAATGAACATAGTAAGAGACACAAAAATATCACTGAACAATATTTATTAGCCATAATATATGGCTGGACATCTTCTGTTTTCACCATCAGATGGAAAGTGGATGCACCGGCCCTCTAGTATGGTTGTGGGATCAGAAAAGAATGTACAGCTTGTGGACATTAGTGGAAATAACTGAAGTAAATATTTATTTATAACTAAACACTTGAATTCTACTTTTGTTTATGATTTATATCTTAAAGGAAGTGAAGAGTATAGTGCCCTGACTCATAGTATTGATTGTATTTGAGTAACCTAAGCAGATCACATAGGCTACAGACAGTAAAGCCCATAAAAGTTATTTTCCAAAGTGACCTTTTGTCTCATAAAAGATGAGAAGCCATGATACTTATTGTCTAGACTCATACAGATAATGGGCACTCCTACTTTTGTACCTCTTAAAGAGATTTCCAAATACAACACTTTTATATTGGTAACTGTTCCCTCACAATATAGTATTTTAATGATAACTATCCAAAGATGTAGTGTACATATGTGAAAAACACTTAGACACTGTAAATCTAGCAAAAGAAAAAGAAAACAAAAGAGAAGGAGAATAATGCAACATGCTCAAAATTCAGCCTTTTTGTTAATAGCAAGTTTTACTCTAACTTACATTTGCAGTCCTTTGTTTTTTATTTATTTTTTTTTGCAGTCCTTTGAAGTAGAGCAAGGTACTCACTAAGTAGTGCATACACGCACACACGCACACACACACAACACATTTCATTCTTTCTGCCTGCCTCTTCCTCTCACTCCACTCCCTCCCCTCATTTCTTCTCATTGGCAAGACTTCTAACATCTCATCATACAAAAATTTGAATATATCACTTGTGTTGCCTAACCAATGTTGTAATAACATGTATGCTCATAGGTATATAGCACTTTCAGTCATTTGTTATCTCTACAAATGTCTAGTACCTAACCCTATGCCAAGGATTGTGCTAGGTACTGGTCAAGCAAAATAAAGCTGAGTTTTGCCTTCCATCTAGAGTGTTAAATAGCAACTTAACTTTTTATGAATAATGAAACAAATTTATTTTGTTAAAAGTACTAAAGCTCTTGCCAAAACTTACAGTGGCTTGCTCTAAAAGTCATAATATATTAAGCCCATCAAACAAGTCAGAATGTATAACTTGTCTTAGTCGCCGTTGTTCTTACTTATAATAATGAGAGATATGAACTGGGTGATCTCTAAGATATTTTTCAAATCTTGAGAATTTGTGATTCTCTAAATGTACAAATCCTGTATTAAACTTCAATATATAAATAATAGCTTTCCTGTATACCCAAACTTGTGCACTATAAAGTACAGTGCATAATGATCAAAAGTATAAGTACAGGGCTGGAGAAATGGTTTAACAGTTAAGGCGTTTGCCTGTGAAGCCAAAGGACCCAGTTTGATTCCCCAGGACCCACGTAAGCCAGATGCACAAGGGGCACATGCATCTGGAGTTCATTTGCAGTGGCTAGAGGCCCTGGTGTGCCCATTCTCTCTCTCTCTCTTTCTCTCTCTCTCTCTCTCTCTCTCTCTCTCTCCTTACAAATAATTAAATTAATTTTAAAAAATAGTATAAGTACAAAAGCCAGGTATGATGGTGCACACCTTTAATCCCAGCACTCGGGAGGCAGAGGTAAGGGAATTGCTGTGAGTACAAGGCCAGCCTGAGAATGCAGAGTGAATTCCAGGTCAGCCTAGGCTACAGTGAGACCCTACCTTGAAAAAAAAGTATAAGTACAACAGTAACAAAAAATGGAATGGCTAAAACAAAGTCTATCACTTTATTTGAATGTTAATAGAGTGACTTCTGTAAAAAGATTTGTGATCAAGGGCTTAGGAAGGATTTCCTGAGTAAGACAAAGTATTTAAAATCAGTATTAAATAGTATAAAATAAATAGCTTTTGATAAAAGAAAGACACAGTTAACACAGTCAAAAGCCACATTCTGGAGAGCCTAGCTGTGATGTATATAAAAGACAAAGGAAAAGCATAAAGAATAAATAAAGCACACATTCATATTTTACAAGTCAATAAGTAAAAATTCATGGCAGCATAGATATGGGGAGAATAGCTCCAGTAGCAGCCCCTCAGGGAACTGTGTACACACACACATACATGCACACACAATGTCATTTTAGATGAACTAAGCGATTTTTATAAATAGCCCAATAGTACTCATGACATCAGTATGGTGAAATATTTATAGCTATTAATATGAATGTAATTATAATCTCAATATTTTCGTATACTTGAAATATTTACATTTTTTTGTAAAAATACCCCAATGAGTTTATTAATGTAGAAGTCACAGAAGAGCTATTTTGGTTGAATGATGAAGTTAGAAGCCACACTGTAATGCACTGTCAAAGAAGTGAGACTATCTTTTTAGACAGTGTCTTCAAAAAATGTGTTTAAAGAGAGAATTCAAAAACTAAGGCATCTTAGCCTGCTTTATGTTTTCCTATGGACTCTTGGCACATCTCTTCTATTTAAGATCAGTCAGCTGAGCTGTTGGATTTGTCTGTCACCTCTAAAGTAAGTTATACTAAAATGAGTACTTCATTGAGAGATTTAGTCTCAATTTGTTAGGACATCAGATCACAACTTGTGCAATAAGACTCTTTTCCTAAACAAGCTCAGTAGAGTACACATGATTTTCAGATGCTTTTTGCCTATGTTACTGAAAGTTACAAGTGATTTGAATTAATGAAACCACATACTATATTATTAGAAGGGCTAATTCAACATTGTGAAAAGTGCTAATTTCTCTAAATTTATGATGTAGTTATTCAAAATCTCCACAGGAATGTGTTGTTCATTTGTAACTGTGGTTTTGTCTGTATTTGTGTATAAAGAGACATAACAACAATTATATTAAAATTTTAAGCCATGCATGGTGGCACACACCTTTAATCCCAGAAGGTTGAGGTAGGGGGATCGCTATGAGCTCAAAGCCAGCCTAAGACCTGCAGAGTGAGTTCCATGTTAGCCTGGGCTAGAGTGAGACCCTGCCTGAGAAATAAAAGTTTATCTAGAAGAGTAATCTTTATAAGCATAGCCCCAAAATGTAAATGTATGGGCTGGAGGGATGGCTTAATGGTTAAGGCGTTCACCTGCAAAGCCAAAGGACCCAGGTTTGATTCCCTAGGACCCACGTTAGCCAGATGCACAAGGGGGTGCATGCATCTGGAGTTCACTTGCAGTGGCTGGAGGCCCTGGTGTGTCCATTCTCTCTTTCTTTCTCTCTCTCCCCCCTCTTTCTATGTCAAATAAATAAATAAAAATTAAATATTTAGGGCTAGAGACATGGCTTAGTGGTTAAGCGATTGCCCATGAAGCCTAAGGACCCATGTTTGCAGATGCACACGGGGGTGTACACATCTGGAGTTTGTTTGCAGTGGCTGGAGGCCCTGGTGCGCCCATTCTCTCCTCTCTCTCTCTCTCTCTCTCCCTCTCCCTCCCTCCCTCCCTCTTTCTCTCTCTGCCTGTCATTCTCAAATAAATAAATAAAAATCAACAAAAAACATTAAAAAAATTAAATTAAAAATAATTAACTAAATATTTTTTTAAATGTAAATGTATAAGAATGAGGTTGACTTGACTTGGCCAAGTATTAAAATATATGTGTTGCTGGTGCCAAGATCACAAGTCAAATCAGTAATACATAATGCTTCAGCAAGGAACCAGATTGCATATGGAAATTTAGCATATACTAAGGTATGGTACTTCTTTGATTTTCCTTACTCATGTATTTATATCACATAAATTCACTCTATTCTGCTTTTCTGTATCTGCTTTTTAAATGTTTATTATTAACAAAATACTTTGTATGGATATATCATGTCTTGGTACCCTCATTTCCCTCATCCCTGTCCCCATTCCATTAGGTATGCTCCTCAGTGGGGTTGCAGGTATTCCCCATAGGGTTGTAGTTTATGTGTTGTGGGAGCAGTAGTTTGTTATTTTGAGGGGGGTGGAATATCTCTGGGCATGATGTCTCAACCTGTGGCTCTTACAATTCTTCTGCCCCCTCTTCCACAAAATTCCCTGAGCCGTGGTGGTTGAGTTTTAAGACTACTTCAGTGATGAGCTCTTAGGGACCTCTGGATCTATGCTTTGGTAGGTATTGAGTATCCTCAGGTTCTGTCTCCTTCACCCTGGTGCTGATTATCAGGTTCACCATGGAAGTAGCACTCTTGCTTGCCTCCCCATTTTTCTGTGGATTTAGCTGTGGCTTGGCTGAAGTGCAGGGTAGTTTATGTCCTGTGATCTCACTACCTTCTGAAAAAGAACAGATTATTCAATGGAGAATGAAGTCAGCATAGTTTAAATGGGTTCACATTATTAGTTTAGGGAGACTTTGATGTTAGTAGCTGCTCCTTTAGCCAAAGACTAGTGAGAGCTTGACACTGGAGAACATAATCTTTGTCTCCATAGGATTCTGATCTGGTTCCCAATTCCAGATATGGGTTCCTTTACACTGAGCAGATCTCTTAGCCAATCAGAAAGCTATTGGTTACCCTCTGAGGCTGTGTGCCATTATTGTACTGGGATTTACATCGTGTCACGGTGTTTGCTTCTGAGTAGCTTAGACCTCTGGTTGCTCAGACAGTTGTTAGCCATTTTACCCCAGTAGCTCATTTAGCACTTTCCAGCACTTAGCAGTTAGACAGGCTAATTGTCTGGGGACTGGCTTTCTTCCAGATTCCAGCCAGGTCTCTCTATGCTCTGTGTCAGCAACATATGGTGTCTTCAGCAATAGGGTCTTAGCTTTTGCCTCAAGCAGGTAATTGACTCCTTTGACAGACAGCTGTCTTGATTTGGGGACCTGGTAGGTCTTGCAGATCAACAGTTCAATGTGGGTAGCAACCAATCAATCTGTGGTACTAGGAGTTATAGGTCATACATACACACACACACACACACACACATAGACATGCACACACAAAACATCTTTTAAGCTTCATCCCACCCTTACCAGAACCCTACTTTTCAGATGCTTCCCCCCCCCTTACCCCTTTTGAGGGTTATCTCTTAGGCTGTCTCCAGGGATAAAGGTTTCTATGATATCAGTTCAGTTTAGATTTAATTTTTTATTTGTTTTTCCCCTTCCCCTCCTCTCCCTCCAAACCCTTCCATCCCTATTATCTGGGCCTTGAGTTGCCTATCAGGTATGACAGCAAATCAAATAGGTCAAGGTTAGGAACCACAGATAAGTGACACCATGTTGCTTTGTCTTCCTGTGATTATGTGAGTTCACTGAGTATGTGTATCTGCTTTTCTATCAGAATCACTTCCCTGATTTGTTATGTAATTTTAATTAGTATAATTTTATAGGCTACATAATATTTGTCCAGAAAATATGCTGTTAATCACATGTATATTGTTGAATGTTGATATCATATTTCTGTAAAATTACATTCAATGACTATCTTCATGCATACGTTTTCATTTTAAACTTAGATGTCTTTTTGAAATTATGGTATCATAGTATGAACTGTTTTTGGTTCTTGAGATAGACTACTGTGTTTTTGTCTGTGAAACTCCAGATAGGAAAGCATTCAACATCAGCTCTCATTTGGAACATTATATTTCAAGACCTTTTCCTACTAACCAGAATGATAATATTGTTTACTCTGCTTTCCTCTCAGAAATGAGTCAAGTGTCTATTCCGTATTGCATATAGATTAAGCCTAATAAGACTTCAAACAGATTGTTTTAGCCATCTTTAGCTTACTGATTCTTTTGAAGCACCTCTGCATTATACAGATTTCAAGTGATAATACATACCCCTGTGATCGATAAAAAAGCTGAGTAGAAGGGCTGGGGAAATTGTTCATTGGTTAAAGGGCACTTGCTTACAAAAGCTGTCAGTCCAGATTCAATATCCCATCACCCATGTGAAGTTGTATGCAAAGTGGTATGTGTGGCCTGTATGCACCCATTCCCACCATACACGCTTACACACAAAAACATCATTAAGTAGGGCTGGAGAGATGGCTCAGCGGTTAAGCACTTGCCTCTGAAGCCTAAGGACCCCGGTTCGAGGTTCGATTCCCCAGGACCCACGTTAGCCAGATGCACAAGGGGGCGCACGCATCTGGAGTTCGTTTGCAGTGGCTGGAGGCCCTGGCGCGCCTATTCTCTCTCTCTCTCTCTCTCTCTCTCTCTCTTTCTGTCTGTCACACTCAAATAAATAAATAAAAATAAAACAAAAAAAATTAAAAAAACATAAATAAGTAAATGAAAATTTTAAAAAATAAAAAATTGAAAAGTGGTATAGAAATAAGTTCATTTCATTCTCATCTGTAGTTAAAGGACAAGATTCCTACTGTTAGGAAACAGAATGCTAGCAAGAGGCAGACACTCCTCTGGGGCTAGACAGCCCAGCTTTAGATCTGGCTCTATTAAATAACTGTGGCCACTGTGCCTCAGTTTCCTTTTCCTGAACATGGAAACTGCAGCTGATTATTTTGAGCACTGATATGTGTAAAATATTGAAAAGTTCCTGGCATATCAAGGGCTCAATAAATGTCGATAATTATAGTGGATTGTAAATTATACATAACATTCTACTGTTCTGGTTTTCCCTTCTGTGTGAAAAGGGTTAGAAAACTAAACCTACATGTCCTAGATCTTTTGTTTCTTAGCTTCTGGCCATGGAATACACCCATCCAATTAGATGCATTCACAAGGAAGTTCTTACACATGTAGTTGTGAAAGAAGTTGTGTGCAGGCCATCTCCTGCTACCACAGCTGTTGCTATGGCCAGCCCAGCTGTGGAGACAAAAGGAATCTCTAGAAGCTCTCCAGTGTCTAGTCACTAGATTGAGAGGCAGGTGTCCTGGTAACTTTTTGCTTTGTAGTTGTAGGAAGCAGAGGGTATCCTTGAAACTTTCAGTTCAAGTGGCAGCCCTCTGATTTCCCACTACCCTTCCTGTGAAGAGAGAGCTACACCTTAGCAAGCCAGGTGTACAGTGCTGATTTGGGCATCTCTCTAACAGGCCCATCCCAGAGTCCATGCCTTCAGGTCTTCTGTAAAGTTTGCAAGTATACATTTCCCTGTGAATTCCATTTTTCTTTAAATATATAGAAAGGTTCTGCTTTCTGGTAACAGTAGTGACAGCAGCAGAGTCATGCTGCAGTACTTACTGTTATTAGAACTGCTGATTTATACTTCTTGCCAATCATGTATAATAGATGATGACTTTTCCCTCCAGAACTCCAAGCAGCATCAGGGTCCTCAACACAGACCTCACAATGACCACTACCAAGAAACAAACTAATTTGCCAGCTTTGCCTTAGAATCTGGCTTCTCTCTTACATGTTACCACAAACCCAATATATGTTATTGGTTTGGATGAGTACTACCCTTAGAGAAAAGGAAGGGGAAACTGCTGTTCAGACCAGAGTGGAGTCAATAGGACCATGAAGGAAAAGAACATTAATACTTAAATTTAGCACATTGTTGAACTGGTTAACTGTTGCTAGGCACTAGGGACATACAGAGGTGAATAAGGTATATTCCATATTCTCAAAGAGCCCCCAGTGGGAAGGAAAGCTACAAATAGATTTTCTTCTGAACTACACAGTGAACAAATTGAGATTGGTTCTTATTCTTTATACTAATCTTATCATCCAGCCACAGTACCTGGCATACCGCATATACTCTATAGAGATTTTTAAATAAGTAGGATATAGAAAAGCACATCCAAGCTAGGTGTGGTGGTGCACGACTTTAATCCCAGCACTTGGGAGGCAGAAGTAGGAGGATCTTCACAAGTTCAAGGCCACCCTGACACTACATAATGAATTCTAGGTCACTCTGAGCTAAAGTCAGACCCTATCTCAAAAAAAAAAAAAAAAAAAAAAAGAAAAGAAAAAAGAAAAAGGAAAGAAAGAAAATCACATCCAGTATGGGCAAGTGAAGAATGGTTAACCTGGAAAAGTTAGAAAAGTGCTTTGTCGATATTGTGGTAATATCAAAAAACAGTTCCATGGTCAAGTAAGTTTGGGAAGCTGCACATTGTACCTTCTTTGTTAGAAAGATACAACACACATTAACAATATAATTTCATGATTTATGCAAGAAAAATAGTTTAGTTTTGTACAACTAAATATTTCCTAAGTATATTTGACCACAGAACCCTTTTGGCACCTCATTGTATGGAACACTTTGGAACATGCTGATTCAGCTATTTCCTGGGGTAATTTCAAATTACTTTTAAAATATTGGAACATTGATAATAGGAGTTAAAATCTTACTGTCATCAGTTTAGTATTCTTAGTAAATGCTTAAATAACTTAAAAATACATCTACATAAAAATGTCTAGAAAGATACCTCTTTTGTCTCCATATAAGCTGTTAACATAATCTGTCCACATCAAACTATAAAAGAATGGGACATTCAAAAGAACAAAGCATTTAAACAACCCATATTTTCTTTTTATTAAAAAACTGATATTTTTTCAAGTGAAGATGAGCTATATAAGAATGATTTTTTTAAGTTGGTTTTTCTGCCTATTTCCTTAATCAGACCAAATTTTTCTATCAAACTTCCTACAGTACACCTCTTATAACTGAGATATTCATGGTACAGAAAAGCATGGTGGTCATGAAAACTTAAATAGAGACTGTTTTATGTAGTTTGGTCCTGTATTAAGTTCTTTTGAGTCATTTCATTTTATGGTATGTTCCTAAAAATCATATTCATATTAAATAAATATTTAAATATTATTGTGAATTTTAAATACATCTTTGGGGAAAATCTGGTCAACCCGAATGTGAGATAGGTTCTCTAATAAAAATAGCTTAGTACTGAAAATTTTAATTGTATATGTTAATTTTCTTTACAAATTTTCTTATATATTTGTGTATTATTAACTTTGGTAAATTGTTTTGCTTCATAAACATGTCTTAGATGACTAAAAATAGCATTGCAAAACATGTTTGTTATATTCTTAATTGTTTTGACCATAGAATTAATTTTAAAGTCAAAGGGGGCATTGCTTTTTCATCATTTCTAGCTCAGAATATTCAGCGTGTCACAGATGTTCATGAATAATGTCCATTTAGAACTGCTGGCAGAGAGCGCTGGTGAGTTGGCTAGATGAATTAAATGTTGGGGGGATCTGACAGGCAGCACGCTGCTTTGTGATCATTCCAAAGTTCTAATAATCTCCCTCACCTTCTCTGCCTGCCACTAATGAAAGAGAATAGGTGATTGCACCTCCGGCTATGTTCTGCGCCTAATGACTCCTCCAAAGGCAGATTTATGAAGAAAAAATTAACTTTGAATGAGGATTGAATTGGCCCTGACAGTCTGATGGACTGTGACACAGATTCTGTGGCAAAACAGACGTAGCCCTAATTGATTATCAATATTTTAAGCAAAGTGATGAAAATAAGCATTAAGTGATGAGAAAGGCAGTCTTAATACAGTAGGCAGTAACCAGGACAGAAGAGAGTCTTTGGGGAGTTTTGCCCTGATTGCTATTACTGAATTTTATCTGTCAATTTTTACCTTTGCTTCTCAACAGCCATTGTCCCTTCTTGGTGTACTTCCCCCCACCCCTTAAAGATCTATGACTAGAATGTTAATCCTTCTAATAACACTGACGGGCCTGTCTGCAGTCTCTTCCTCTAGAGAAGTTTAATTAATATTTAGCTCATTTTGAATTTAGTTTTAATTTCATAGTTTTGAAGAACTGAGGATTTTTGTGAAGACTTTAGATTAACAGTTAATCTAACTGTAGCTGTTTCCAAATGTGTTTTTACTAGGCATAAAATATGTACTGGCCAGAAGTATTACTTATCATATATTTGGTCTTTTTATATCACTTGTAACACTGACTTCACCCTTCATCTTTTGAATAACAAATATGCTTCTAGATATGAGGGAGGCAGACTGTGTATATACATTGTAGTGATTACAAAGTATATTTTGAAATTATAACCTAATTATACATCCATATGGGGCTCCACAAGGTAATTTATTTTCAAAACTTGTACACTTCTTTCTTGTCAACTATAGTTAGTCCTTTATATTAAAAACAAAAGTTTTTAAAATCACTTTAAAAAATCAGGGCTGGAGAGATGGCTTTAGCACTAAGTTAAGATACTTGCCAGCAAAGCCAAAGGAACCAGGTTCAAATTCCCCAGTACCCATGTAAGGCCAGATGCACAAGGTGGCACATTTGTCTGGAGTTCATTTTGTAGTGACTGCTGGCCCTGGCATGCCATTAATTCTCTCTATAAATAAATAAATAAATAATATTTAAAAATTTAAAAAGTGAGCCAGGCATGGCCGCCCATGCCTATGATCCCAGCACTGGAGGTGCAGAGACAAGGACCACTGGAAATTTTGAGACCAGCCTAGTTTACATAGCATGTTCTAGGCTTGCCAGTACTGCATAACAAGACCCTGTAAAATAAAAAACAATCTATAGTAATTTAATTTGATATTAAAATTGATGAGGCAAGAGCATACAACATAACATAGTAATGTGTTTTACTTGATTAAGTCGGTTTTAGATAAATTAGCTTATTTTATAGTAGAAATACATGTTTTTCCTTTTGGTAAAATGCTCTTGATTTCTAGGCATTGGTATTCAATTGTTTCATGAAATTAATTCCAGGTAGAAATTGTACAACTGTTGTCCCAGTTAACATTCCAACAGCAGCAGAAGAAAGATAAATTATTCTTGTTGCGCCACCTAGCGAAACTTTGGCGCTAAGCTTTGCCACCTGGATCTAACCTGCATCCATGTACGTCCTGCTCAGTTGCCCATAAGAGATTCACAAAAGACACCAAAGATCTAAGCCCACTAGTGCTTACACCATATTGTGGATTACATATTTTAGCACTAAAATATTAGTAGTAGTGCTAAACACTCTGTTAATTTAATCTCCAAAGGCATTGCCATGAACAAGAGACAAGCACAGCTGAAGTTTTAAAATGCTCTTCCAGCTTTACTCATAAGATTTTACAAGAGGATGTTTCCTGGACACACATTTAAATAAGATGGTAAGAAATGAAATTAGAAGTTTTGTTCAAAACTGTAAGCATCTCAAACAAATTTCTTGAAGCTTTTATGGTAAAATATGCCAATGTCATGAGTCAGGAATACTTGCAAATAATTTGCAGCATACAAGTGCATTTAAAATTAAAATGCTGCTGTTATCTGTAGAAATCCTAAGTCCACTGCTTTTCAATTTGAAATGAAACTGTGTTAAAGCACCTGTTTATTCAATTTGTGTTCCTGTGTTGAAGGTGAAAGCGCTTGCATGGCTTTATGTTGTTTTAACTGCAGTGTAAGCACTCAGCTGCTTAGTTCTTAATTTTAATAATATTATTAAATTCAAAGGTCATCTTTCAAACTGCTTGCACAAGATAAAATAAGAATACTATTATCAGCTTCTTTTATATTGGTATAATAATCAGCACTTGATGTAAAAAAAAAATCAGGGAAATCAGATGAGGTTTCACTTGCTTGTATTGCCATCTACTTGGACAGCAGGCAAGAGGGGCTCTTGATCCCAAAGCTTTGAGGCAAGCCTGAACAACAAGCAAGATCCTGCCTCAAAAAAGAGAGAAAAGTTGCCAGTATCATGGAGAATAAGAACACATGTTCAATTCACAATAGAGAAATAAATGTATTCATCTCAGACCTAATCGAGAGATTTATGTCAAGTAGGATAATAGGGTAAAGTATTATGAAGCAGGTCACAGGACATCCAGACAATGTTGTAGAATATTGAGTATGCATATAACAATTATAAAATGTAGAACTAAATTTCAAGTTGTGACTGGACATTGCTAGAGAAAAGTCTATATATAATATCTTCTCAAATCAGAAAGTAGCAAAAGTCTTTTACAATGGTCTGTATACACACACACACACCAAGAGACACATATCCAATTCTCATATTTGTCTTAAGGCCTTACTACAGTTAGAGTGCCTATTTCATATTTTATATCATTTCCTAGAAGTGAGAAACCACATTACATATACATAGTACATATTTGTCTAAATGAAATAAAACACTGTTACAAGGAATATATTCACTATTTAAAATGTATAATTAATTTTTAATTTGTAAATTATAAACCATACAGATGTATGGTCTTTTAATAAGAATTATTACTATGCTATGTATTGTTCTGAATGTTAAACATATACTAACTTATTTAATCCTTCTAGCAACTCTGAACCTTATAAGGGAGGTATTATCATCATACTATTTTCAGATAAATTAACTTAAACACGGACAGATTAAGGCACTTGATCTTACAGTTAGTAATAGGAGGAGCCAGGATTAGAGTGTAGACTATTGGCCTTCAAAATCTCCATAATAATACCTCTAAGTATCTCATTATAGACTAATTATAGCTATTTCCCTAATAATACTTTAAAATATATCAGAGTCTAAGAACTATCCTCCAGTATTTTTTTTTTACTATATATGTTTTAGGAACCTTTGAATAGAAATGTGATGCAAATATTATTCTGTCAAGTTCCCAGGATGGTGTTTTGTATATAAATGAGTATTGTTTTGTTCTTTTCAAGCTATAAATCTTTCCAGCTGTTAGTTCATTTTCTTATGAGTGTTTAATTTTAACTGAAAATGCTTTGATAAGGGTCAGTTTAATAAATTACATTTCACTGATCCAAGATTTGAGCATACAGAAAGTAAGAAATACATATTAGTTAAAATGTAATGTTAATATCTTTAAACAAGTACTATAGGAGCAACTAATGCTATTAAAAATTGGGAAGAGACTGTCATAAAATATAGCATTTAATAGAAATGAAGTCTTCCAAATGTAGAGTACAGAAAAGCACAGGCTTGTGAAATTGTGATCTGGTTACTAAAGTGGACTAAATTTTTGGTATGCATGGAGTAGTAGCAAACTGGAAAAAAATGAGTTTTATCCCCTTGGTAAAGGGTCTCATAGCTCATGCTAACAACAAATGGTGCTTTCTGACCATTATTATACAATACTTTTGAGGGAAAGATGATAGCTTCTCCTAGCTTACGTTGCAAAAGCAATACTATTCCAGGTCCATACTCCTGAAAAACTAGTGAAAATACTTTTGCTTAGTTTTCAGTAAACCAAGGGATATTTATGCATAGAGAAGGAAGTGACCAAGGCATGCCATCCCCAAACCAAAGTTACTCAAGGACTGGGAATGTAGCTCAGTGGTAGAACACTCACCCTGTATGTACTAGGCCCAGAAATTGTCCAACACTGCCCCCACCAGCAAAATAAATAAATAAATAAACAAACAATATTTACGCTACTCTCAAAAAAAATCTCTCTCTTGGCCTGGAGAGATGGCTTAGCGGTTAAGTGCTTGTCTATGAAGCATAAGGACCCAGGTTTGAGGCTCCGTTCCCCAGGACCCACATTGGCCAGAGGGTGCACACGCATCTGGAGTTCTTTTGCACTGGCTGGAGTCTAGCATGCCCATTCTCTCTCTCTCTCTCTCTCTCTCTCTCTCAAATAAGTAAATAAAAATAAACAATTTTTTTTAAATCTCTCTCTTCTTCTATGCTCATTTAAATGTGAATTACTAAAGGCACTTTTACCCCTTGACTTCTTGGTAGTATCCATGGAGTCATGTTTAATGTATTGCTTAGTACTATATTGACTATTGGGGTTTAACATGAGGAGCTAAAGAGACCAAGGCTGATACAAATATTTTTGAGGAACTCTAATGTTACCTTGACAGTATAAAAAGAAAGCATTGCTTATATCTTGGCCATATGGTAGTTTCTTCATACTTATCATGAAAAGAAGAACATCATTGAAGATATATACATTTTGCAGGACATTTTGCAGCATGCTTTCACGTTGACTTAGCAGGACAAGTGTTTGATTGGCACAAGAGTTGGCCATCTTGAATTTAATTCAACAACTCCCACATGAGAACATTCCAGTGTTTTTCTAACAATACAAAAATGATTCAACTATGAATCATTTTTATTTGTTTAATTCTTTATTCTTCATTAACCTGTTAACTTCTTCGTCAGAATGTATCATGTCTTCAGTTAAATTGTGTCTTCTTATTAAAACTTTCAAGGATCCAAGTCTTGCTACACCATAGTATTACCCAACAACTAATAGGTATTGATCTTCTATCTACTTAATAACTTGCTAGACATGCTTAGTAGCAGAAAGACATGCTCTATACAACAGGAAGAACTCAGCATTATGGACTCACAATATTCTTACGAAAAAAGTTTGAATTAAGGATATCCATTTAAGCTACATCATAAAATCATATATGTGATTCAGATTTTGAGACATATATCTCATTCAACCTGTATTCTCTTCAACTCCTGATAAATCTCTATGGCCCAGGGTGTTTTTTGTTTGTTTGTTTTTTAATGTTTATCAACTTTGATATTTTTGTACATGTATCTGTTGTATTTTGATCTTATTCCCCCAATTATCCTATTTTAACCCCTCCCCTCCCATTTAAACCCTTCTTATTTCCCTTAGTTCCCCATCTTTAGTGTTTTTTTACACCTCCTCCCACCAAGGCTCAGGGGACCTTGCTGAAGAGGGGACTTAAAGAATGTACAAGCAGGAGGATAGGGAAGAGGTCTGTGAAACACTGTCTTCTGGATGTGCTGTGCCTATACACTCATGAATTCATTGTATCTGAGGTTTCATACACAAGATTGAGCCTGTCAGTACTTCACTATTGTAGGGGGAAAGGATACTTGAGACCCGAGATCTCCCAGACTAATGGCAGCTAATGGGTTCTGGGAGAGGAGAGTCCAATTTATCAAGGGTGTAGCCATTCTTCTATCAAAATTAATGCTGCTTGATTTGCAGATGACATGATTCTATATATAAAGGACCCTAAAGACTCTACTAGCAAACTGTTAGAGATGATAAAAACCTACAGTCATGTAGCAGGATACAAAATAAATACACAGAAATCAGTAGCCTTCATATATGCTAACAACAAACACACAGAGGATGAGATCAGAGAATCACTCCCATTCACAATTGCATCAAAAAAAATAAAGTACCTTGGAATAAACCTTACTAAGGAAGTAAAGAATCTATACAATGAGAACTTTAAAACACTCAAGAGAGAAATTGCAGAAGACACTAGGAAGTGGAAAAACATCCCTTGTTCCTGGATTGGAAGAATCAATATTGTGAAAATGGCAATCTTACCAAAAGCAATCTACACATTTAACGCAATCCCCATCAAAATTCCAAAGGCATTCTTCACGGAAATAGAAAAAACAATCCAAAAATTCATTTGGAATCACAAAAAACCTCGAATATCTAAAATAATACTGAGCAACAAAAATAAGGCTGGTGGTATCACCATACCTGATTTTAACCTATACTACAGAGCCATAGTAACAAAAACAGCATGGTACTGGCACAAAAGCAGACTCGTAGATCAATGGAACAGAATAGAGGACCCAAATGTAACCCCATGTAGTTATAGCCACCTGATATTTGATAAAAATGCCAAAAATATTCATTGGAGAAAAGACAGCCTCTTCAGCAAATGGTGTTGGGAAAACTGGATATATATCTGTAGAAGGATGAAAATAGATTCTTCTCTTTCTCCGTGCACAAGAATTAAGTCCAAATGGATTAAGGACCTTAACATCAGACCTGAAACTCTGAAACTGCTAGAGGAAAAAGTAGGGGAAACCCTTCAACATATTGGTCTTGGCAAAGACTTTCTGAATACAACCCCAATTGCTCAGGCAATAAAACCACAGATTAACCACTGGGACCTCATGAAAATACAAAGATTTTGCACTGCAAAGGACACGGTGAAGAAAGCAAAGAGGCAACCTACAGAATGGGAAAAAATCTTCACCAGCTATATATCTGATAAAGGATTAATATCTAAGATACACAAAGAACTCAAGAAGTTAAATAATAAGGAATCAAACAAACCAATCAAAAAATGGGAAATGGAGCTAAATAGAGAATTCTCAAAGGAAGAAATACGAATGGCATATACGCATCTAAAAAAATGTTCTACATCCCTAGTCATCAGGGAAATGCAGATTAAGACTACATTGAGATTCCATCTCACTCCTGTCAGAGTGGCTACCATCATGAAAACAAATGATCATAAATGTTGGCGGGGATGTGGAAAAAGAGGAACCCTTCTACATTGTTGGTGGGAATGCAATCTGGTCCAGCCATTGTGGAAATCAGTGTGGAGGTTCCTAAAACAGCTAAAGATTGATCTACCATATGACCCAGCTATAGCTCTCCTAGGCATATATCCTAAGGACTCATCTCATTACCTTAGAGATACTTGCTCAACCATGTTTATTGCTGCTCAATTTATAATAGCTGGGAAATGGAACCAGCCTAGATGTCCCTCAACTGATGAGTGGATAATGAAGATATGGCACATTTATACAATGGAGTTTTACTCAGCAGTAAAGAGAAATGAAGTTATGAAATTTGCAGAAAAGTGGATGGATCTGGAAAGAATTATACTAAGTGAGGTAACCCAGGCCCAGAAAGCCAAGCGCCACATGTTCTCCCTCATATGTGGATCTTAGCTAGAGATGATTGGGCTTATGTGTGAGAAGGAAAAAACTCAGTAGCAGAGGCCAGTAAGTTAAAAAAGGAGATAGAAAGGGAAGAGAAAGAAAGGGAGGAGGGCTTTTATTAGGTTGGTATTGTATATATGTAAGTAGAAAGATTGAGATGGGGAGGGGATATGATGGAGAATGGAATTTCAAAGGGGAAAGGGGGGAGGGTAATACCATGGGATTTTTTTTGTTATCATGGAAAATATTAATAAAAATGGAGAAAAAAAAAGTAAAAAAAAAAAAAAAAGAATTGTTAATAGGAAGGGAAAAAAAAAATTAATGCTGCTTGAAATGTGGAACCTTTATTGGCATCACCTGTGAGCTAGTTAAAAAATTTAAGAAAAGTTCAGAATACTACAATACAGTAGTAGTCTATTGTATTATTTGTTGTGTGTGTGTGTATATGTTACTAAATATCGTATACAAGTTAAAATACAATTTATAAAAATATATTGTAAAATACATATTGTATAATGCAACATATTGTATTATACATTCTATATAGCTATATTATACATAATAAAACATATTTGTATATTTTAACTTGTGTACGTGCATATATTATATATGAAATATATTTTTGTATTTAATGTATATATGTAAAAATATAGGGCCAAAGTATATATAACCAATATTGATGAAAGAGCTTGGGAGATGCATTCAGACAGCAGCAAACTAACAGGCTTATCCAGTAAACATGTCAGACCCTGAACCCAAGACTTAAGGAAAACACATTGCTTTCAAATAACAGGCTTTTACAAAATTCGAGTTGGGGATACAGCTCAGTAGTAAACCATTTATCTAGCATGCACAAAACAATATGTTCTACCCCAGTACTACAAAAGAATTACAGATTTGCCACATATTTGCTAGTAAGTCAGATCCAGACATAGCAACAATTATCACTTACAGTATACTCTTTGATCAGACAGTGTAAATTAGGCTTCATTGTAAGCAACAGATAATATTTTCAAATTTTAAAATATTACAAAGATTTGCAAAACCATCCTAGGTAACTCATGAGTTAACACACAATTATCCTATTGAAATAAAATATACCTTCAGTTTGTATTTCTAAATAAAATTAAGTTGTAACAGGGCACATGTCTCTTTGTCCCAGGTACTTAAGCCCCAAAGTTTGAGGCCAGTCTGAGCAACACAAGACTCCTATGTGATTTCTATGGGATGTTCACACATGATGAAGATGGAGATCTATTATCCTAAATTAGAGTAAAAATATTAATGCCTACTTGAAAATTCAAGTAACAAAATAAGAGATTTATAGAATATTCATGATGATTAAATATACTGAGACTAAAAAGACAAGAATTGTAGCTTTAATATACAGAACTGATGTGCAGTACATCCAGTTTTAGAGGACAGATGCTCACTGCCTTAGCCTGATAAAATGGCTGTCATGAAGATCTTCATATCGGTATTTTCTTTGATTCTGCTTTTATACTATGATATTGGTGAAAGTATTTTTCTTGGTTAAACTCTGCGATATAAAATTGAACTTCAAAGAAACTTTGAAAGGGTACTCTAATTCCATTTCCTGATTAGATGAATTTCTTCTGCTTGATGTATTTATTCTTGTCTATAAAATATGTAGATTTAAACATCTTTTTATCATTAAAACAACTTAATGGATGCTAAAAGCCTTTATGCATTCACATACAGTGTTTTTTTAATGAAATACATTGACTTGCTATTAAAAATTTTCTATAATAGAAATGCTCTTAAAATTTCTTTTGTATTTCATGATTCTTATTTCCAGTTTCTAGGTTATTTATGCCTATGATCTTCAACTGGTGTGTTTTCAGTTCTGTTGGGCCCTGAATTCAGTTGTATAGGTCATGACAAGGCTTTTTAAAGGTTACCAGTTTTTCTTGCCATGATTCTTTTATCTTACACTGTCACTACTGTTGCTTAATTCACCTATCATGCAAGAGAAGGGATCGTGCCTATTATTAATAACAAAGTTGTATGTTGGTCTAGTTTACATTTCGCCCTGGAGAATGCATGCAGAAGTCTCATTATGTATCAGTTTGCACAGACCTAAGGAGTAGAAATCTCATGTTCCAAAACCAAGCCACACCACCAGGCCACTTGCATTGTTAATTTTGAGTTGTGTCTGTAGTATTGTAGGAGGGGCATTCTAGTTAGTACCATGATACAGTTTTTCTACCACAATGTGACTTAGAAAAACTGTTTCTTAAAGGGGGGGTGGTCAAAAGGATACACATAACATGTAAACAAGAGGGAAAATACTATAGCAGGGAGGGAAACGGGGGGAAGAGGAGCAAGAGAGGAAAGAAAATGCAACAAAAATAAACTATATCTGAAATAGTTTAAAATACCATATTTTGATAGGATAAAATCAGGATAGGGCATAAAACTCATTTGAATAAAATTTGTAGCTGTAGCAGTGGTCTGCAGTTTATCAGAAGTATGAGTGTTTTTAGCACAGAGATGTGTGTGTTACACATCATCTCGGCCTGAAGTGAAAACTCTCATGACAGACCAGCCTAAGGCAGGGCCTGCATTTAAGTACTGAGCACTTCACACTTCTGTAAAAAGTAGTCACCTTCTAAATATTAATTCATCAAAACATGGCATGGCCTGAAATTCACTACTCTCAGGGTGGCCCGGAACTCATAACTATCTTCCTACCTCTGCCTCCCGAGTGCTGGGATTAAAGGTGTGCACCACCATGCCTGGCTAAAGTTCCCTTTTATTTATGATTTTTTTCTGACTTCAAAATTAAATTTTAACAAAAAATAAATTTACCATCCTTTCTTAAAAATAATAGTAGAATTTGATTTGTTTTATATATTATTTCCATGTAGTTTTTAAAAGCAATTATGATAATGAAAATAAAAACGAATATATCTGTGATAACTCTTGACTCTCTCATGTAGTAAGTAGAAAACCTTAAGCAAATGATTACAGTTTCCTAAAACTTGTTGAGGACTACACAGAACAGCTGGAACTTGAGAATTTTTAGCAGAGATTGACACCTACCTAGCTGGCCTGCCTATGTTTTATATCAAGGCAATGAAAACAAATGACATAAATTATATAATTGTGTTTTTTGTAGTTTATTAATATTTTATTATAGAGTACAGTGGGGCTTATTGTAGAATTGAAGAGGAGAGAAGGCAGAACTCCTGGGAAGCAGGAGGGGACACCAAAAAGGTAACACATGCAATTGTGCTTTAAAAAAAAAATGCGGACTGGAGAGATGGCTTAATGTTTAAGATGTTTGCTTGCAAAGCTAAAAGATACTGGTTCGATTCTCCAGGACCCATGTAAGCCAGATGCACAAGGGGGCACATGCATCTGGAGTTCGTTTGCAATGGCTGGAGGCCCTGGCGTGCCCATTCTCTCTTTCTCCCCCCCCCCCCCCCGTCTTTCTCTCTCTTTCCTTCCTCCCTCCCTCTCTCAAATAAACAAATATTTTTCTAAAAAAAAAGAAACATGTTTTTTAATGAGAAGATAAAGTGAGAATTAGAAGAAACATGACAAAACTTTTGACATGTGAAACTGTTGCATCTCACTATTAGTTTCTGAAGTGTTTACCGAACTGCCATGGATGAATTTTGTCTCTTTTTAAAAGAAAAACTCACCTTTAGATACAGTAGTAGTAGGTGACTTGAAATGACTACAAAGAAAGTATTACAAACTACTCATTCAGTCTAGGATATGATCCCTATTTTTTTAATATTTATTTTTATTTTTATTTATTTATTTGAGAGCGACAGACAGAGAGAGAAAGAGGCAGAGAGAGAGAATGGGCGCGCCAGGGCCTCCAGCCATTGCAAACGAACTCCAGACGCGTGCGCCCCTTTGTGCATCTGGCTAATGTGGATTCTGGGGAATTGAGCCTCAAGCTGGGGTCCTTAGGCTTCACAGGCAAGTGCTTAACCACTAAGCCATCTCTCCAGCCCAGATAAGATTCCTTTTAAAGATAGTCCTTCTGTAGCTTTAAACCCCAGTTTTTCCAAAAATGCTGGAAGGTCTTTCTTGGAGTGGGCAGTTCTATCGGTGACCAAATGGCTCCAAAGTGACATGAAGTCAAAGGAACTCAGAATGATGAAGTTATTTCTATTTCCCATAGTTCAGTAAAAGAAAGTCTAGTACTTTTTTAAAAAAGATACTAACCATCATAGTAGATCCATATTGTTATGGACTATTTTCAGCTTCATAACTTGTTTTTAGATTTTAGTAAATGACATATTAGTTACTGTGGCTAAACAGTTTATTCATTTGAAGAATCAAAATGTCAACAAAACTGGAGAAGAGATAATAGGACTTTTCATAAGTAACAAAATAAGCTAGTAGTATTAGCTATCCACATTTCTGTCTCAAATTGAAACTGGGTGCATTTGATTCCTTCCTTGCCACTGGAAAGCCAAGGCTTCCAGCAGAAGAGTTGGGGAGATTAATTCTTTCAGGATACCCACCCAGGTCCACCTGGAGTAGCAACACTGAAGCTGATTATACTCTCTGGCCACACTCTCCAGCCCCTGCACTAAATATGCCTCCCAGAATCAGGATGAGTGCTGTCCTGAGCCCATTCAGTCCCTCAGATACAACTTCAGACCAAACACCTAGATTGGGGATCGGGTCCATTTGGCACTAACCTCACTCCCAGCTTGCCCACATGCACAGCCCCATCTGGCCACACCCTCCAGCCCAGACATGCACTGAAACAGCACACACAAGAATCATACCTCAAAAGGGCCCTGGATAAAACTAAGAAAAATCGGCGAAACAAGCAAGGGTGCTGTTTTCCTGGTGAACTGGGTACCAGCACAAGGGTGAAGGAGATCGACACAGAGAAAAATCAACTCCTAGCAAATCAGAGAGCCAGAGACCCAAGAGGCCCCCAACACCTCAACACAGAAGCAGACCAAAAATGAACCCAACATGGCTCAGGGAAATATTGCGGAAGAGGGGGCGGAAAGAATGTCAGAGCCACATGTTGGGTCATGATATGCAGAGACATTTCTCCTACCCATAACTGTGGGCTAACTTCACAATGCATGACCCATATACCTCAGCAAGGAGGGGCCAAGGGGAGGGGGTAAGTCACAGATGAGCCTAATAATGGTACCAAACTGACTGTATTTGCTGAATACAAAACTAATTAATAAAAAAAAAGAGCCTTGCTCAGGTTCAAATGTCCCCAGCCCAGGCCTGTGGATAGACTGCAGTCCCAAGCCCAGCCTAAACAAGACCAAGTAGGCCACTCAGCAGTTGCCCAAAGAGCTGCTGTTGCTCCATTCTCAGCAGGAAAAAAAGACTATCTCTAGATGGGCAACCAAAATACAAAACAAGTAAGAAACCAAGGCAAGATATTCCCATCAAGAATGCCACATCTCATAATGGAAACCTCCAATAAAAACTACTTAAAGGGAGCTCCAGACAAAGAATTCCAAAATGCAGTTATACTAAGCATATTCAGCGAACTTAAGGGGGCCATGAATAAGTGGCTAAAGGAAATGGAAGAAAATAAACAACAGATGGCCAAGTAAAATGGAAGAGAATAAAAAAAAAAAAAAAAACCTCAGGGCTGGAGAGATGGCTTAGCATTAAGGCACTTGCCTGCGAAACCTAGTAATGCTTGCTGGAATCTCCAGGTCCTCCTTATAGCCAGACACAAGCATGCAATGTTGCACATGCGCACAAGGGGGCAAACGTGTCTGTAGTTTCTTCAAAGCTGCTGAGAGGCCCTGGTGCACCCATTCTCTCTCTGCCTCTTTTTCCCTCTCTCTCTCTGTCTCTGTCTCTGCCTCTCTCAAAAACTAAAAAATAAAGAACAGGACTGGGGAGGTAGATAAGTGGAAGGCAGAAGCTTCCAGCCAGGGTTCAATTCATTCTTTCTCTCTCTCCCTTCCTCTCTCTCCCTCATCCCTCTTTCCTTCTCTCAAATAAACAAAAATAAAATATTTAAAAAGGAGTTCAGTAGAATTCCATCCTGTAAAAAACAAGCAATAAAGAGATAAAGGCTATTTTATACCCTTAAAGAAAATAATTCAACAAAAGGATATTAAAATTATAAACATATGCACCAAACACAGGTGCACCAAATTTTACAAAGCAAAAGATGCTAGAAATTAAATCAGAAACAAATCCCAATAAAATAATAGTGGGTGACTTTAATACCCCACTATCATCAATAGATCATTTAAGCCGAAAATAGGGAAATGCAGGAGATAAACAATACCATTGATGAAATGGACTCAAGATACCATGAAAACTCTACAGAATGTACATTCTTCTCAGGAACTCATGGGACCTTCTCTAAAATAGACCATATATTAGGATATAAAGCAAGTCTCTACAAATTCTAAAAAGTTGACATAACTCCCTGTATCATATCTGACCAGAGTGCAGTGAAGCTAGAAATCAATCAGAGAAACAACAAAAAATATACCATCTCTTGGAGATCAGACAATATGCTATGGAAAATAAGTGGGATATTGAAGAAATCAAAAGGGAAATCAAAAAACTTCCTAGAACTGAGTGACAGTGAAAACACAACAAAACTTACAGAATACAATAATGGCAGTCAGTAAAGGGAAATTTTGAGCTGTGACTACATTACAAAAATAGATCTCAAATAACTAACAATCCATCTGAAAACTTTGGAAAAACTGAAACCAAATGAAAAAGAATTCCAGATGGAAAATAATCAAAATTAGGTCAGAAATGTATGAATTAGAAATGAAGAAAATAAGCCAGGCATGGAGGTACATGCCTTTAATCCCAGTACTCACAAGGCAGCGGTAGCAAGATCTGTGTGAGTTTGAGGCCAGCATGGGACTACAGACTGAGTTCCAGGCCAACATGGCCTAGAGTGAGACCATACCTTGAAAAAAAGAGAAAGAAATAGAAAATAAAACAATTCTAAAATATTAATGAAACAAAGAACTAGTTCTTCAAAAAAAAAATTAAATGATTGTTAATCCCATGGCCAACTGACCAAACAAAAAAGAAAGAAGACTCTAATCAAGGGATTAGAGATGAAAAGGGGGTGATAATAGATACAAATGAAATTGAGAGACTTATGACATATTTTTATTTTTTTTCTCAATTTTTTATTAACATTTTCCATGATTATAAAAAATATCCCATGGCAATACCTTCCCTCCCCCCACTTTCCCCTTTGAAATTCCATTCTCCATAATATCCCCTCCCCATCTCAATCAGTCTCTCTTTTATTTTGATGTCATGATCTTTTCCTCCCCTTATGATGGTCTTATGTAGGTAGTGTCAGGCACTATGAGGTCATGGATATCCAGGCCATTTTATGTCTTGAGGGAGCACATTGTAAGGAGTCCTACCCTTCCTTTGGCTCATACATTCTTTCCGCCACCTCTTCCGCATTAGACCCTGAGCCTTGGAACGTGCGATCGAGATGTTACTCAGTACTCCAGTCACTTCTTTCCAGCACTATGATACCTTCTGAGTCGTCCCAAGGTCACTGCCATCTGAAAAGAGAAGATTCTCTACCCAAAGTGAGAGTATTAAGAGAAGTACTTACTGGGCAGTTTGATAAGCATAGTATATACCTTTTTCCAGACATCAGCAGATCTTACACCCCTAGTGCTCATGACTACCCCTGTTTTAAGTTTTCAGTATCAGGGGTGTATTCCCCCCCATGGAGCGGGCCTCCAGTCCAATTGGAGGGCAGTTGGTTTCCACCATGACAAACGTGCCACTATTGCACCCGTTGGCTCATTTGGCCTGGCTGGGCAATTATAAGGCTTGCAGTGTCCACTGTTGAGTATCTTCACTGGTGATATCTTTCTCCCATTGAACTAAATGTAGAATGGCATCTTCCAGCTTTCTGTCAGCTGATGTACATGGAGGAGGTTATCAGCTCAGTTCCAGCAGGATTTCTCAGTGGCCTTGCAGCCCAAGTTTGTGGAGTCTTCAGCAATATGACATATTTTTAAAACTTATATTCCACAAAATTAGAAAATTTGGGAAAAAAATCAGTAAATTTCTTGATTCACATTACCTACCAAAACTAGACTCAAAAGAGGTAAATTTCCTGAATAGAGCTTTAACGGCTTAACAAGGCTATAGTAATAATTAAAAGCCTCCCAATCAAAACAAGCCCATGCTCAGATGTATTCACTGCTGAATTCTTCTCAGCTTTTATAGAACTAAAAGGAGGGAATATTCGCTGACTCCTCTGAAATCAACATTACACTAATACCAAAACTAGTCAAAGACATAATAAACTAGAAGGTAGATACCAATATCCCTGATGAACTTAGATGCAAAAATTCTGAATAACATTTTTGCAAATCAAATCTGAGAACATATCAAAAGCATCATCCACCTATATGACGAAGGTTTTATCCCAGAGATGTAGGAATGGTGCATCATACAGTAATTGATAAATATATAGTAGACTTAAGGACAGAAATCACATGATTACTCCAATAGGTGCAGAAAAGGCCTTTAACAAAATACAACATCCCTTCATGATTAAAACACTGGAAAGACTAGGGATGCATATGTCAACATAATAATAGACCTAAGCCCATATAATACTAATTTGCAAAATATTTGAAGCATTCCCACTAAGATCTGAAACAAAACAGGGTGTTTTTGATATTATTATTTTATTTTTGAGAGAGAAAGATAAAATGCATGTGCCAGGGCCTTTCAGCCACTGTAAATGAACTCCAGATGCATGCACCCCCTTGTGCACATGTGCAACATTGCATGCTTGCGTCACTGCATCTGGTTTTGTGGGACCTGGAGTTTGGAACATGTGTTCTTGGTCTTCGCAGACAAGCACCTTAATTGCTAATCTATCACTCCAGCCTGAGACAGGGTATATTTTAACATAGTATTTGAATTCCTAGCTTAAGCAATAGGACAAAGAGACAGGGTATATTTTAACATAGTACTTGAATTCCTAGCTTATGCAATAGGACAAGAGAAATAACAAATGGGTATAAACTGGAAAGGAAGAAGGCAAACTAGCCCTACTTGCAGATGATCTGATTCAGTGCATAAGTGACCCAGAAGATTCCACCAAGAACTGCTGAAAGTGATAAACACTTTTAGCAAAGTGATAGGATATAAATTCAACACACAAAAGCCTTCATATATACCAGTGAAAAACATAGGGAGAAAAAAGAGAATAACCTTAACCAGGGAAGTGGAAGACCAATACAATCAAAACATAAAAACACTGAAGTAAGAAACTGAGGAAGACATGCGATGATGAAAAGACATCCTATGCTTTTGGATTGGAAGGATTAATATGAAAATGGCCATCCTACCAAAAGTGATATACAGATTCAATGTCTTTATAATCAAAGTTCTAGCAATATTCATTATAATTAGAAAAATAGCCTCAACATTCATATGGGAGCACACTCATACAATCAAAAATGCACTCACCAAAAATAATACTACTTGTGATTATCACCATACCTGATTTCAAATTACACTACACAGCCATAGTAATAAATATTGCTTGGTAAGGATGGGGAGATGGTTTGGTGGTTAAGATGCCTGCCTGCAAAGCCTACGGACCCAGGTTTGATTCCCCAATACCCACATAAGCCAAATACACAAGGTGGTACATGCATCTGGAGTTCATTTGCAGTGGCTAGAGGCCCTGGCGTGCCCATTCTCTCTCTATCTAGCCCCCCCCCAAATAAATAATACAAAATTTTTAAAAAATGATAGTGGCACAAAAACAGAAACATATAGTTTTATGGAATAGAAGATCCAGATATTCCAGATATATAAGTTCTGTTAAGTACAACCGCCCAATCTCTGATCAACAGGCCAAAACACACACACTAGGGAAAAGATGATATTCTCAACAAGTTTGGTATCAGAGGAGTGGGATTGTTGTTGCTAGGAAAATGACCTGTGGTATTTGATCTGTTGAAACTCATGGGAAGAATGTGGAGGGATTTGAGACCTTGGACAGAGACATGTTGCAGTGCTGTAAGCAGAACTTGATGAACCATTCTGTAGAGAATTGAGAGGCTTAAATGAAGAAAGTACTGTGGGCTGTGTAGGTTTGGCTTATGATGAGGAGAAATGGCTTGTCAAGACTGGCCTGGAGGCAGTTTGTGTGAGAGGCTAAATGTGCTCTTCCCATATCTTGAGAACTTGAGCAAAGGTGAACTTAGAAGAAATGGACTGGGGTGTGCTGAAGGATTTCACACAGAAAGAACCGAAAGTTTTAAGCCACAGACTATAGTTTTGTTCAGCTACAGTTTGTTGAGAGATTACCACCTTTGAGGATTAGGTCAGCTAGTCTGCACTGGAACAGTAACAGGAATGCTGAAAGAGTTCCTTCCTCAAAGTTAGCTTTATTTACCCTTGGATTATCAAAGTTGGTGGCCTACCTAGTACTATGGGATTATAACAAATCCAGAATAAAGGCTCATTGAATTTGCAATTCAACTTTTTGGAAATGGTCAGTGGGCATTGTCAGGTAGGGTTGTTGGAGCTCCTGCATGGAGGCTCAATGGAGTCATGAGGATGAGCCATAGGTTGTAGTAGAGACTCCAGAATTTTGGAGATGCCAGAACTATGGGATAGCCATGAAACAATCTCAAATCAGTATATATAATGGATACTATACTCAAACATTTATATTAAACATTGGTGCTTTTATAAAAAGCAGAAGATTGGGCTGGCAAGATGGCTCAGCAGTTACAGGCATTTATTTGCAAAGGCAACAACCCAGGTTCAATCACTCAGTACCCACATAAAGCTAGATGCACAAGGTGGCACATACATCTGGAGTTTGTTTGCAGTGGCAGGAGGCCCTAGTGCTCCCATTCTCTCTCTCTTTGACTCTTTCTCCCTCCTCCTCCCCCTTTGCTAATACATATTTTAAAAACAAATCAAGAAATGCTAGTAGATACTGTATCATTTTATAGTTTCTATCACATCATTTAACTCAGTTTTCAACATAGATGGAATGTAAGATTTAGTAAATTCACTTAGTATTTCATTTCCCATTTCTTGAAAGGAGCTGGTATTATGGCCATAGTTTGAGAGTCTTTAACCATACAAAGCCAGTAGCTATGTTCTTAGGTAAATGTGTAATACATTTGACATAGCCAGTGAGTTTCTAGATTATCTTCAGGTGTTCATTCTAAGTTTCTTTATTCATACTCTGAAAAGGCTCCTGGCAGGGCTGAGCCAAGATAGTATCACCTAGGCTAAAAGAAAAACTGTCTTAATCCTTAACATGTAGCTTTGAAGGAAATGAAACTTAAGTGAGTCACATACAAACAGGTGGAATGCAGACTAACAATGCTTTTCTTTATTCAGGCATTTGCTTACTTGTAGCCATCATTCATCCAGTAGTATTTTGAAGAGATTTGGAAATTATTGAAGCATGGTAACATAACACCTCAGAGTTAGAATTTCACTCTGTAGAGGCAGTAATTAAATGAAATAGAGTATTTTGGGAAATGAGGATGACAATCTCATGATTATGACTGTTACTTCAGACCCATTCATGGGAATTGCACCACACCTTTGAGAGGCTTTACAGTTCCTGATACAGCATAAATATATGAAATGACATGTGCTATGGTTCTTAAAAGAAGCTTCTTCTGAATTTCCACAAGGTTTTTGAATAAAGTGTACTCAGATGAAAGCTTCTGAATAATCAGTATCATGTATGAAGCAATTAATTATTCAAATTTGTTTTGATTTACTTTCACATTAATAAATAAGTAAGAAGTATGTGAGAAGTAACATTAAATGAGAATTTAGAGATTCTGTCTGGCTATTGTGTCTTTAGACAAACTTCTGACTTTCTTAGACCCTTAATTTTGGTCTATGAAATGTACATAGTGATAACTGATATGGATATAAACTGTTCATACTGAGAATTCTTTAGGAATGATGCTTGCCTGCATCTGTCTTACACAGGTATTTTTAAATATATGACAACATTTAAGCTGAATAAACATGTCATTCATAGTAGATGCAGTAAAGTATCAGGAAATTTTCTCAAATGCATTTGATGAGTGATTCAATAAAATCTATACACATGTGAACAGATGAAAAGGTCAGTATGAGAAAATCACTGGCATCATGGTTACCAATCGCCCTGTTTTAAATATTTGACTCAGCAATGCCTGTGAGGTACCCTGGTGTCTTGGGTCATTTTCTGAGTTTTAATATGAATTAAACTGAAAGAAGCAAAAATACGCTTTACTGGGCATTGTTACTTATAATTCATTAGAAAATGGTTGCTGAGGTACAAGCTTTTTAGTAGTCTATCACAAAATGTCTACAGTGTCTTGAGAATGTAACATTCTTAACTTTATTGGTGTTATCCTAGACTGTATATGAATCTTTTCAAAATGGTATTATAATTAGGTCTAAGGAAGCATGCATTTAGTAGTGGAGAGAACCCGTGCTGTGCCACATTCTAGTGATGCAGATACACTAGTAGTGTCCTTGCATGCTCAGTCTTCTCTTTGTTTTTATGTATCTGTTTCCAAACTATTTGGTTTACTAAGTAGGGTCATGCTATATACTGTTATTCAGATTGTCTTTTAACATCATGTTGATATGGAAGAGCTTTCCATATCAGTACTTCTAAATCTGTCATATTCTTTTATTTTCTCATTATCCACTTTACTTTTCAAACAAAGACTTATTAGGGTGATGTAACACATGAAGCATTGAACGACTGGCCAGGATATTCTTTCAGAAATGAGCCCAGGTATAACTGCATAGGTTTCCCACAAATCATTATCACCAAAAGCTATCCAATTCCTTGAGGCTGAGTATAATATTCTTTCTACAATCCAATGAACATTTACTTAAGCTTATCAGTAAATTTTCAAAATGCATCTCTCTTCTGACAGGACCAATTCATATTTTTTAAAACACAACCTACAGATGAGGTCTTGTGCTCATCTGTCAGTTTCACACTTGCCCAACAGCTCCAGGTCCACAGACCAGTTAGGGATAAACTAACCCCACTTTTGCTGAAGAGAATTCCTGGAAAAGCCTTGCATTCAAGACAAACCCTCACATCATCCTGGGGGAGAAGAGTGTTCCAGAACATGGGGAGAGAATAAAAGAAATTGAATCTAAATTCTTCATTAGTTTTGTCCAGAGTGGCCTTGGTTCCTCCTGCTGGACGACATCTGCAGACCTTTTGGCTCTTCTTTTGGGTGGCCTCACCTACAGGCTGTACATGGACTGAGTGGGCAACAGCCCTTAAAGCCGGAAGGGCTTTCTGCCACTCGGCCTCCATCTGAGCGCTGTGGTCCCCAAACATGGAGCGCATAAGCTGTTCCTGGGCAAAGGGGTTCTTTCACTGTGCAGGATTCGGATTGCCCCAATAGCCTGCTCTTTCTGCTTAGGGGTGGGTTTCTGCATCTTGAGGCCCAGCTCCAGCTGTTCCATGCACCAGGTGAGCTCCGGGACCAGCTGCTCCGCCTGGGCTTCCGCACTGAGCACAGATTCCTCTCCAGCAGGCATCTCTGAGGTCTTCCCATCTCCATTAGCTACAGAGGGCCTGTTCGGGACTTTCTTCTTCTTTGGTTTCCTTGAGACTGCATCGCTTTTCCCTTGTAAGGTGGCGGTGTCCGTGCATGTGGGATGCCCTGAACAGGGAAAAGCTGAAAGACCTGGGGTGCTGATACATTCGGTACTCGGGCGTGAGGGTGCTGGTGCCTCCGGAGCAGGACGTGGAGCTCTACAGCCGCCATGCCACAGCAGCTAACTGGAAGCTACCTAGGGCCGTTAGTCTCTGTCATGTTCTTTCCAGTGAACTTGCAGTCTTTTATACTATATTGAAAATTATTTAGCCCTTTCCATATTTAGATTGCTTCCATCCTTTTGCATTTCTATAAAAAACCTCATGAGTGCTGTATCCACATCTTCCACCCTGAGAATGCATTTATGAAGGATAGCTTTCTAAAAATGTACAAACTGTGGGAATGGTATTTGTATTTTCACTTTTGTTAGATAGGACATTTGTCTTGCAAACCCACCTCACCAATATACAACCTACACCAGACAGGGAGACATGTTATTTTGTTCTATCATCAGCATTATATTGTCTTTTTATTTCTTCAATTGTGTGGGGAAATGTAGTATTTTTAAATTATATTTCCTTGAGTATTGGTAATCACAAGCACATTTTATCTCCTAGCCCTTGCTCCCATTACCCTGGGGGACCTTCTCAATGCGGTTATGGCATTCACTGTGGGATCATGATAGCCTCAGTCAGTCCCCATGGAGTGGTGGAGGGACCATGCCTCAGAATATTCCTATCCATTCTATGGCTCTTACAATCTTTCTGCCCCCTCTTCCACAATGTTCCCTGAGCCATGGTAGATCTGTTGGCAGTTTGATTTAGTGTTGAGTTCTTTGTAGCCTCTGTATTTCTGCTTTAGTAGGTTTTGATTAATGACTGTGTCTGTCACCATCACCCTGAAGCTGGTTGTCAGGCTAGCAGTAAGAGCTGTATTCATGTTGCTGCCTCCTTTGCAATTTCTCCTGGGCCCCGGCAGATGTGGTAGAGGTGGCTAGTCTCATGGTAGGCAGTCGGCTATCTTCTTGTCTTGTCAGTGGATCTTGGCTCTTCTTCATTTTTCTCTGCTATCTATAAAATAAAACAGATTCTCCAACCAAGAGCGAGAGTAGCTTGGGCTAAAGGATGTATGAAAAGTTACTTGAGAGATTTTTGGTATGCAAGACCACTCTTCTCTAGAGAGCAGAAGGGGCTTCTCTCTGAATTCTGGGTTTCCTGACCATGAGATTTGGACTGGTTTCCAGTACCAGATATGAGTTCTCTCCCATTGAGCCAGCTTCATTTTCAATCAGAGAACAGTTGGTTACCTGCAGAGGCTGTATGCCATTATTGTACAAGTGTGTACTTCTTGTCCCACTGCTTGATTTCATAGTCTACAGGGTCCCCTGCTTATTCATGCTGTTGATGACCATTGTCCTCAGTGGCTTTAATGAGGCTCTCCAGCATTATGAGAGCTAGCCAGGAGAGAGCTAGTGTCCATTTTTGTTCCAGCATGGTACTCCTGATCTCACTATAGTTTTATGCCCACATTACTGGTGCTTACTACCATTTGCACTCATTTTCAGTTGATCCCAGTTAGGAACCATATATAAGAGAGTACATGAGGTGTTTCTCTCTGTGCCTGTGTGACCTTGCCAAGCACATTTTTGATACATAATTTGCCTACTTGTGTTTCTTGAAAGTGACATCTTACAGCCGGGTATGGTGGCGCACACCTTTAATTCCAGCACTCGGGAGGCAGAGGTAGGAGAATCACCATGAGTTCAAGGCTAACCTGAAATGACAGAGTTAATTCCAGGTCAACCTGGACCAGAGTGAGACCCTACCTCGAAAAACCAAAAAAAATTTTAAAAAAAGAAAGAAAGAAAGAAAGTGACATCTTAACAGAAAACTACCTAACTTCAAACTATTTTGAATAGTTTATCATTTTAGCTTTTTCAGCATCTCTTTTTCTTGTGTTATTTCCTCAGAATTATGGTCTTGTCTAGATTTCTCTGTGGAAAGATATGTGGTGTATATGCTTATGTTTATATGCATTTTATATTTTTGTAACTGTATCTACCTATCATCTCTAGTTATGTCATTTTATTTCTTCTGCTTATTTCCCTTGATCAGAATTTCCACAGATGTGTCTATTTCCTTGACTTTTTTAATAATATCCTTGGATTTATTGATCATATTTTAAGCTCATTTTAGATTTGTTAAATTTTATTTCTGATTCTTTTGATTTGTAATTACCTCATGCACTTTATTTGAATTAATATAGTTTCTAATAGGCAATCACTTATTTTGAGTACTAAAAGTTGATTGAGTTGTTTTTTTTTTTTTTTTTTTTTTGGTTTTTCGAGGTAGGGTCTCACTCAAGCTCAGGCTGACCTGGAATTCACTATGGAGTCTCAGGGTGGCCTCGAACTCACGGCGATCCTCCTACCTCTGTCTCCCAAGTGTGATTGAGTATTTTAAAAGTAATTTTAGGTAGATAATAAAAGGGATGTAACTTCCCGCTTTATTTCAACATCTCAGGGAATATGGCCTTTGTGGTATCTGTATTATATAATTTGATGAGTTTGATAGATATTAGCCTGACTTTTTCCTTCTTTGCAAATAACATAGTTCTTCTCTCCAGGCATTCTTAAGTACCACTTGGTATTTCCTGGCATTCTTGATATTTCCCAGTTTGACAACTCTTGAATCAAGTTGTCATTTTCCTTGCTTTGCAACCTCAGGATTCTTCATATGTATACACATATATATATATATATATATATATATATATATATATATATATATGTATGTATTATTTAGGGATGGAGAGATGGTTTAGTGGTTAAGGTGCTTTTCTAAAAGCCAAATCTCCCAGGTTCAATTCCCCACGTAAGCTAGATGCACAAAGTGATACATGCATCTGGAGCTCATCTGCAGCAGCTGGAGAACATGGTGCTCTCTTTCTCTCCTTTCCTCCCTCTTTCTCTCTCTCAAATAAATAAAAATAAAAATAAATATGGTCTAGAGAGATGGCTTAGCACTTAAGGAACTTGCCTGCAAAGCCTAAGGAACCATGTTCAACTCTCCAGATCCCACGTTACCCAGGCACACAAAGGTGAAGTATACACAAGGTTGCACATGCCCAGTAGGTGGCACAAGCATCTGGAGTTCGATTACAGTGGCTGAGGCCCTGGCATGCCAATTCTCTCTCTCCTTTCTATCTCTGTGTCTCTTGCTGTCTCTAAAATAAATAAGTATTTATTTATTTGAAAGAGAGACAGAGGAAGACAGAGTGATGCACACACTAGAGCACAAACAAACTCCATATGCATGTGCTACTTTCTGTAACTGGCTTCATGTGGGTACTGGGGAATCAAACTCAGACCATCAGGCTTTGTAAGCAAGTGCCTTTACCACTGAGCCATCTCTCTAGTCCCCAATATTTAGGAGTTTTTTTTTTTTTCCAAAGTAAGGTCTCACTGTAGCCCAGGCTGACCTGGCACCCAGACTCACAATGATCCTCCTATCTCACAAGCTCTGGAATTGAAGGCATACACTACCATGCACCGTGCAACCTGAAAAGTCTTTCCAAAATTCTGAAAAAAATCTGTTATGTCTTTCATTTTCCTTTCCCTTCTTTCTTTTCACCAAGAACTATTCGCTGCATGTTAAACATGTAGATGTTTCTTCTGTGTTCCTAACTCAATGATCTTGAAAAGGGCATTCAAGTTTTGTGTGTTTCAGCTCCTCATCTGTACAATGGGCGCAACAATAGTCGATATCTCAAAGAACTATTTTGATAACTAAGTGAAACATGCATAGGTACAAAACACAAAAATACACAGTGAACATTCAGTAAATGTTAACTTTAATAATGATGATAATGGTATCTCTCTTAACTTGTGTATAAGTCTCTGTTCTTTTCCACTACATTTAGGAATAATTGATCGATGAAGTCTAACATACTCATTCTATCTTCAGCTATACTCATCCTAATCTTTAATCATATATGTAGCTTTATTTTAATGGTCAAAATGTACTTTCTGCTGGTGTGATGGTGCACACCTTTAATCCCAGCTCTGGGGAGGCTGAGGATAGGAGCATCACAGTAAGTCAAGGCTTGCATGGGGCTACAGAGTGAGTGCCAGGTCAGCCTGGGTTAGAGTGGCACCCTCCTTCATAACAAAAAAGTACCTTCAAAGATGCCATCAATATTTTCTCAGACTTTAAGGGTATTATTTACATTGATTCAAAAAAATCTGCTTGCTTTATTATGAATGCCATAACTTTTTTATTCTACAGTGTTTTTATGTGTGTTCTTCCTTTCTCTCTTTCATAGGACTGCTTTCTCTCAAAAATGCAGTTACTCTAGGTTGGCTGTTCATCATTCCATTTCATAGACACTGTAATTCTGCCATGTCAGCTCATTTTAACTGTCTCTATCGATTGTGTTAGTGGCAAGATGTATTAATGACAAGGACAGACTAGTGGCTGTCATCTCTTTAGAGGTCAGGCATAGCCCCCTTTGCCTCACTGGGCCTAGAACCCCTATAATAGGTTTTTGCCTATTGGCAATCACTTCCTGTATCCTTCCACGTACATAAGGGAAGATTCTATTGCTTGCTCAGCTGTTTCAGTCATAAATCCCCATTGGTATGCATTGACTCTAAGATTGAAGCCTCCCTGCAACTCCTTTATCTTCTTCTAATTGTGATACCACTTCGTCTTTCCATATACATCTGTTCCCATCTGCTTGCTATTTTGTTAAGAATTCCCCAACATTTCTGGTCCATTCTTGGTGGTATAATGTTAAAGATGGAACTACATATAAAAGGGAACTTCTGAATGAAAGCTGTTAAACCCCTGTAAAAAGACATTCTTGGGCAGGAGAAATAGCTTAGTGGTTAAGGCTCTTGTCTGCGAAGCCTAAGGACCTAGGTTCAGCTCCCCAGAAACCATAAAAACCAGATGCACAAGGTGATGCATGTGCATAAGGTTGTGAATGTGCTTAAGATGGCACACGCATCTGGAATTCAATTGCAGTGGCTACCGGCCCTGTCACTCCAGTTCTCTCTCTCTCTCTCTCTCTCTCTCTCTCTCTCTAGCTCTGTCTCTCCCTCACTCACTCCCTCCCTCCCTCCCTCACTAGCGCTCACTCTCACCTTCTCATAAAATAAAATAAATGTTAAAAAAGACATCCTTTATGAAAGTATGAGATAAGTTGATGCCCATCAATCTTTTCTAATTGTTGGTTTTGTTTGTCCTTCCTCCCCCACAGTCATTTTAAATCTGAAATCTAAAAAGCCATTTTTTTGTGGATAATGAGAAGTAGTTCCGGTGCATGATGTTGATGGCACTGATTAAAAATGATGTCCTGTTCAACCCCATGTCACCTCTGCAGCTGCTCTTCTGTCTGTTATTGTAGTGAAACAACTATCAATGACTTCTTTCTTGAAAGACTTCACTTTAGAAGAAGCAATATATTTGTATTGTGTTCATTTATTTAGGAAGCATTCATTGACTATCTACTATATTAAAGCAAGTTGGACAAACTACTACAAAAAAAATCACCAAAAGGCAGTGCTTTCAAACCATACCAATATGTTTATGTTCATGTTATAGTTGTTAAGTTATGTAATACAAGTTGTGAAGAAAGCACTGCTAATTATAGAAATTCAGTGACACAGATTCCTTTATTCTGGGGACATTCCCAGACACACACACACACACACACACACACACACACACACACACACACAGAATCCTTGATTTAGCTACTAGATAGAGAAAGAAAATGAGGATTACATAGCTTTTTTTATAAGCCAGCTACGAAAACATGGTATACATAACACAAGTTTATATTTCTTTAGCCTGAACTCAGCTAAATGACCATGACTAGTTGCAAGGGAGACTAGAGAATGGTCTAGGTAAGTACTCATGAAGAAGTGTCAATAGTTCTTTTTTTTTCTTTTTTTCTTTATTAGTTAGTTTTGTATTCAGCAAATACAGTCAGTTTGGTAGAAGTGTCAATAGTTCTGTCATACCTACCCTCAGCTGTGCTCTCACAGACAAACATATATGTCTCTCAATGAAAGTAATAAAGTGTTACACAATCCATATGGAAGGCAGTAATTACCTAAGGGAAAATGAGAGAGAAATCATAACCATGTAGAAACCAACCACTGTAGTTCATATGCTGGAAACTTCCTCTTCAATGCAACAATGTTGAGAGGTGGGATTTTTTTGTTTGTTTTTGTTTTTTGTAGTATGGTCTCACTGTAGCCCAGTCTGACCTGGAACTCACTATGTAGTCTCAGGGTAGCCTCGAACTCAGGGCAATCCTCCTACCTCTGCCTCCCAAGTGCTGGGATTAAAGGCGTGTGCCACCACGCCCAGCGAGAGGTGGGATTTTTGAGAGGTAATTAGGTCATGAGGTTCCTACATTCTTGAATGGGTTAGTGTCATTATCATCAGAATGGGTTAGTTATTAGAAGTTTGATTGAGATGAGATTGGCCACGCTGCTCTTCGCTCTTACCTTTCTGACACAGCAAGAAGTTCCTTGCCAGACATGCTTGTTCAGAAAAGGCTTCAAAAAAGAGAGTGATGTTTCTGCTATGACTTTATCATTGAGAAAGTAAAAATAAGCATCTCAGCAAGAGCTAAGACATGGCAGTAAGAAAACACAGTTTGGCCCAAGAAGTCCTCATTACATATCTTGGAGTGAAGAAAGAAGGATGGTGGATATTGAGGCTTGAAAGTTATCCTGATAGCAGACATTGAAGGGCTATATGGTGGTATGCTAAGGACTCTGAGTATGTCTGTGCATTTTTCCATCTGCCTGTCTGTCTGTCTATCTGCATTTATATATATATTATATATGATACGAATTTATATCCATTTATACACAAACAAATGTGTGCATGTGTATAACATGGTGGTATTTTTAGCACAGAGTAGCACAATCATGTGGATATTTTCAAAAAATAAATTCAATGCATTCGTTCACTCAATTATTGAGTCTGTGCTTTAGAAACTACTTCTGGGGTTAGAAAGTAATGAATATATTCTGTTCGGAGGAATAAGATAGGAAGTATAGAAATAAAATAGGAGTGAGGTGAAGGTTTGAATATGAATAGAGTTATTGAAAAAGGAAAGGACAGAAGGGATTCTAGAGAGATAATCAGATGTATTACATAAGGATGCATTGAAGGAAAATATCACAGGAATTTTCAACTGGAGAAATAAGGTGGCTGGAAAGCATAGAGAATCACTAAAGATGGAAGACCAGGAGAACACTAAGGGAAAGATTGTCGGGTCGGCCATGAGTTTGGTTTTGAAATAGCTGAGGGATTGTTCTGATGCTTAGGAAAGAGGGCATAGACAGATATGGCTATGACGGGCTTATAGTTAACAATCTGAACTTTCTATATACTGCCCAAGAACAGAACTCTTAAGAAATAAGATGGTTTAGAAAAACAGATGGGTGAGGGGGGAAGTTGACAAAAATTGAGAAGTAGGATAGCATTTTAAGAAAGAGTCAGTTGCTAACTTAATCAATGTCATTATCATCAGCCTTATTACTTGTAGTACTCGAAATAGAACCCATCGCCTCACGCATTCAATTTGGCTATTATAGAGTTTTTAAGGACTATTGCAAATGTTGTAAAACAAAAGCTGCTGGAAACAATGGAAGGCAGTAGCTGAGTTAAAAGAACAGTGAGTAGGCTAGTAAATTGGCTTAGTGGTGCGAAGCCTAAAGGCCTAGGTTCAA